>CM063243.1:14124218-14479464 GCA_032158295.1 Pycnopodia helianthoides
AATTAAGAAAATTCTTCCCTGGCTATTTAAGAAATTTTAAGTTTTAAAAACAAATTTATACGTACAAACAAGGACAGAGTTTTGTCACAAAAGCATCTGTCCAATGTTCGTACGTGATTTATTTCCCATTGTTATTGCCTTAATACCCACGGCAACATCTCAGTTTTGTTGCATACAATCTTTAAGGGTTAGGAAAGTTACTGACACAGTATTTTGTAACTGTTTTTTCATTCTTTCTTTCATTTCCAGGCCATATGTCTGTCTTTGATACATACGTAACACATTTTAAATGACCTTGCAAATCCTAGAGGTCACCGAGTAATTTGTTACTTTTTACTACAAAACAATCATAAACAGATTTAAAATGTAAAGGAAAAGACTGTAACAAAATAGTTACTTTTGTCTCGCTCTCACATGCCTATCTTACAAAGTTATCTTTTGGCCCATTAGTGTGGAATTGCCCAAATAAATTCTTCATACTCACAAATAAGTTGACTACTATAAAAGAAATCAGGTGGGATTTTCTTGCATCGCAGTAGCCTTGGCCAAGGCGTTGGAGTTTTGCTTTCATCTATTAATTTTTTCTTTAAGCCGCGCTACCCGCCTGAGCTAGCTGTGTGCATGTCTAGATGACTGCACATATACATATACATGTACACTGCACTGTACAGCATGCGTGTGCGTGCGGGGTTTGAGCTGTATACAGTAGTACATGCACCCTCTATTGGCATCCGTATGCAGACAGTAGTAGTACGGGTGTCGTGCTCAGTGTGTACACACATTACGCACAGTGCTGTAGTGTACAGTACAGTACATGTATATGGGTGGGTTTACAGCGTTTTCTTTCGGAGTGAAAACTGCGACCGCCTTGAGTAAGGCTAGTATCACAGAGAGGCCGCAGTAATTTTACTGTCCTGTTCTGTGGTCACATTTATGTTAATAGACCACGCAAGTCCTGTGCGTATTCGAGCATTTTTGAGGGGCCACTTTGCACCCACGTACATTGCTTGAACGCGTGAAGGAAACAGACTCGTACACTTTAACGGATCCCAGTACTCGAATATGCGCAAGACTTGCACAGTCTATTGGAGGATTAAATTGTGGGGCAGTGATTCTGACTGAGCCTTGGGATGTTTCTGGGGCACTTCAGATCCACTCAGTAGTAGCAACTTGCTCACCTTCTCTGAATTATTATTTAAAGTTGTGTGTATGTCATAGTGGTTTTTTTCCTGAGGCTACAGATTGTGTAACCTTTGACATTGCTTTTAACAATAGAGAGCCTGGATTTCTGTAGGCACATGTTGCACACATCGCCATGGAGGAAAACATAAAATCTTACATTTTGTAGCAATTTTCACTCAACGATTTTTATCAACTTCTAAGATGAAGAAAGTGCGCACATGTAGTAGTTATGATGCAATATGTCAAATTCTCACTTTTGTATGACCAATGCAGTATCTTGCCTGCCAGAAAATGCTGTTGAATCTCCAAGGTCACTGTTTTTGTAAAACAGGTGACGTGGTCTATATGGCTTACATAAATTCAGTGTTTCAAGGATGTCTTGAAGTAGCTAAAACATGCTGTATAATGAAGGCTAAATCTTGAATACATGCTAATGACTAACGATTTGGGTTAATGATAATAGTATCGGTCTACTAAGTTTTTTCATTTAATATTCTGAAGGCTTTGGAGAATTTCATGGCAGTCAAGTTCACTACAGTCAAGCGCTACGGAGGGGAGGGGGCAGAGAGTATAATGGCAGTCTTCTATCAGCTCCTCCAAGAAGCAGCGCAGTGTGAGTCATTGAACTTCCTCCCCCTGGGTGGAAATCAAATCTGCCTTGGAGAATGTTTAGATACATGTCTTGTCAGACATGTATGCAATAAATTGCCGGGGTGTGTTTGGGTGGTTTACTAAGCTTGCTCCTTTACAAAATCTCCTAACCAAGCAATTAATTTAACCAGTCCTGGTACCAATGTCACAGTGCTGCTTAACGGTTCACAGATTTTCGTGCTAACTGTAGCAGGAAAATTTGCTTAAGCATGAGCATACACGGGTTAGCAAGAAAAGTAGGTGGCCAGCTTGTGCGTAATTGCTTAAATCAGTCCTCAAGTCCGGCCTCACGAAAGTGGCTAAGAAAATCACAATGTTCTATTCCTTTTATTTTGCACCATTATCAACCTATTAAGTTGGGGGATTATGTAAGCTGTACAAGTTGTGTCTCAAAGTGTACCATTTTCAGTGGTGAATGTTATTAAACCAAGCAGAGTGGAGAGCGAAAGAGCTACTGTACAACAAACTGTGGAGAAAAGCCATTGTCAATTAGGGGAGGCACAACAAGCTATGCAGGAGCCTAAGCAGACAAAGAGTGGGTGTGGCCAACAGAGGCATTGATGTAATCAGACCATTTTGGCCAATCAACTCTGGAGGTTGACTAACTCTAAACCACTGCAATACAGGCCACCAATGGAGCGGCAGAACAGCCCAAAGAGTTAACAATAAAGAAATGCAAGAGATTTGAACTAGGAGATGCTATTAGGCCGATAAGTAGTGGTGGTAGTAGTATTTGATTTCAATTCGGAAGATATATATATATTATTTGCGCCTGACTTTGAAAATTTATTAATCTTAAAAAAATCCATATTTTGGAGAATTGGCTGTTTTGATGATTGAGTAGAAAGATCAGTATTGTGTGCACCGTTGACAGACTACAATGATTGTTATAATAATATTAAAGAAAATTAGCGACAGTTCCATGTCTGTATTTTTTCCACAACTGTTCATTTTTCCATCTTGAGTCTTGACAATTGTAACCTGGTTGTATGCGGATTTGATTTTCACCCATCACTTTACTCTACAGCTGATCTTGAGCAGATGATTCTGTGTATGCCACATCGAGCCAGACTCATTCTTCAAGTCGGTCTTCTTGAGTTATCAGCAACCCTCGTCTTCAGGAAGATGAGTGGGCTACCAGAGTTTCCAGCCACTAATAAGGAGTGTGTTGGGGATATTCTTACCCATTTGTGTAAGTAACTGAGAAAATGAAGACTCTAATGACGCATCAGTGCAAAAGCATTGTATCTCGATTTTGCAAAAACGTCATATCTCGCACAAATGTTGTATCTCGGCACGTACTTGTTTTGTGTGTCATCCGGGCTATTTTAAGCGAGATACAACGCATTGACAATTTCAAACTCGCGCCTATCGAAAGTGCTTTTTTCACAAGATGCAGCATTTTTGCACTGAGTAGTAACTTGGTACTTAGCGGCCATTTAAAACCTTGCATGATCGTGGCCGTGTGAAAAAGGACCTCACCTTCACTACCACGGTCGTTTAAGACCTCGTCGCCTATTAATTTATTCCCTTAACAATGGGATATTGACAGTGGGATAATGGCATAGTATTCAACTGTAGGCCTACTGGTATATATATATGTATATATTTGTCATCCAAACACATTTGGTCATTGTTCAAACTAAAACATAATTTTTGGATTGGCAGACTTTTGGTAACCCTGGCCAGCTTGATATGAGCTGTTCTTGTTTTGTTTTTTATTGTGTTTTGAGATTTGCAATGAGACTAGTTTGATATTGTGTGTTTGTACTTTGAGAAAAGAACGAATAATTAAGAATAATAATCAGCTCTCCAGATTGTGTGATATTTTTGCTTTTAATTTTTAACCGTCTGTCAGTAGCTTCTCATGTCCTGGGTTTTAAAATTTTAATATTACAAGCAGCTTGAAAATGAGGTTATGTTTTTTATCGACATTTAACAAAATAAACTCTGTGGTTATTCTCTCTTGATCTCATTTTAGATCAGTCAGTTGACCTGGAGTATGACAACGGGAAAATCCATTTTACGATGATTCCAAATCCATCACATCTAGAGGTAAAGTTGGAAAAATAGCTGCCGTTAAATAAAACCCCAGCTTATGGCCTGTTAGATATTTTAAAAACATTAAATTACTGTAAACGAGTCCAGCACTTGGACTCACAGAGCGCTAGGATTCATCTTAAGATCAGGGCCCAATTTCATGGCTCTGCTTACCGTAAGCAAAGAATTCGCACTTACGGAAGCAGGGAATTCCACGCTTAGTCAAGCGTATTTCACAGGTTGGCAGGATATTTTTGCATGTGTGCGTGCGTACTCCACTTTATTAGGCATTGCCAAAGCCATTAGTTCAGACACAGCCTATCACTGTATTTTACATATGGGAATCATAAGTGGCAACAGACGTACTGGGTAAGTTTCCATTTTTTGGGTAATTCTGGGCATGCACACTTTTTTGAGAGCGATGGGTTTTACCTGGTATGTTTGATGCCACCTAGCACTTCAAAAGTTATAGAATCTACCACCAGTCTGGGTAATCTACTCCAGGAGGATTTTATCTCCCTGACAAGGCCTTCAGAGTTTTTTTGTCAAATTGTTGTCAAAACCTACCCCTTTAAAAGTTATAGAATCTACCATCAGGGGTATCCACCATCATCATCTACTATTGGGGCGGTCGGTTTGTGTGTAGTTGTTTCTTGCCTTCAAAAGTTATAGAATCTACCATCAGTCTAGGTGCCCTACTCCAGGAGAATTTTATCTCACTGTCAACGTCTTAAGAGTTTTTTGTCAAACTGCTGTCAAATTCTACCCTGTTTGATTTGATGTGGATGTCTTCTCTATATAAACTGTAGGCCAATCTTCCTGTCTGCATGGGGAAGGCCAGATCACGCCAGCAGTCCCTCCAAGAGGGTGACTACAGTAAAGAAGAGGGGTCATTAGTGGGAGACAAGGTCCTCTGTGTACAGGTCCATGGAGATGCTGCTTATGCTGCACAGGTAGGTTGAAGACATCATATTCTGAGGATTATCAAAGCACACGTGTAGTGACCAAAAAAGGTCATATAAATCAATCGTCGCTCGTACCACGAAGTGACCTATCTGTTAAAAATCACAATTTTTTTGCAAATAATTTGTTATACAAATTATGAATGTACTCATTACTGATAACATTTTCAGCAAATTTCAGTACCTTATAGGCCTACATAATGGTTTTGTAGTTACACCAATTAGTATGAGCGACGTATCACTAGATTTGCCATTTTGTATTTTCACGAAGTGACCTGTCTATATACGCCACTTTACCAATGATATACTAAGCACTACAGCGCGCACAGTTCAGGCGTGTGTTTGACATTTGCGTTTCATGAAGTGACCTATCTGGAAGCGTACTCATTTTACGAAGTGACTTATCTCGTACACAGCGCTCTGCGGGCAAAACTTGATTTTTCATTTTCACAAAGTGACCTATGCATTTAGGAACTAATTACTAATTAAAATAGTTGCAGGAATGAAAAACATTGGCAGTTAAAGAAATAAGATAAAAATAGTCAGCAGACCCCGAAACAGCAGCTCGAAAAATAGTGCAACTTCAATCTTGATTTTCTCCAAAAGTTTTTTTTTTTTACTGTGGACGGGACAGGTCAGTTCGTGGTATAAGCGAAGAAATGTTACAAATGTGAATTGTCCCATTCATGCCCAAATGTTTTTAAATTTTGTACAATTTGTTGAAGTTAATTTGTAGGTATACATTAGACTAAAAAACTGTATTCTGATCTCCTCATTGACCTTGGGAACACTTTTAACTGACTTTTGAATACACTTACCCCGACAGGGCATGGCAAGTGAGATGCAAGTTGTTGCGGAACTCCCCCATTACAACGTGGGAGGCTCCATCCACGTTGTGGTGAATAACCAGTTGGGTTTCACCACTCCGGCTGATCGGGGGAGATCATCCGTTCATTGCACCGACATAGCGAAGATGAACGGGAACCTGGTTGTGCATGTGAATGGAGACGAACCTGAGGTAAGAATGCTCTTGAAACTGAAGCTGTTTTCAATCTGTCTCAAATAGCATTTTGTATCTAGAATCTCAAGCTTTTAAACCCACAACTAAGGCAAGTGAATGCAAGGGACGCGACGGACAGGGCCAAGTGGAGGAGAGCCATAGGGAGAAAGCAGGCCAACCCAGAACAGATCGGACAACGGCCTTAAAACCGACATGATGATGATGATGAAGGCACCTTACACTATTTATACCCATTGTTCTTTTTGTGAAAATAGAATTCCTGCAACCATTTTTATCGTAGTATGCTGCACCGTCAGCCAAGTTGTTGCACCGTCAGCCAAATTGGTGCACAAGTTGCTCATCAATCAAATTATGATCTCTACCTTTCAGGTGTCAATTTCAGTTTCATTTACTGATAGGTCATTTTTACTTAACCATCCTACTGGTTGATCGTTCAATACCATCCACATGATTTCCAATGATTGTTGCTATATGCAGCCCAGCAGTATGGTATCGTGCAGGAAGTAATTGTGGGAACAACTTGCAGGAACAGCCATGTGTACAACAACATTTGGAGGAGTGCTGTCTCTGAAAAGAGCCTTTGGGAGGAGTGTTGGCTCGAGCCAACCTTTTACCTTTTACTATCCACCGTGACCATGCAAAGCTTCAAACATCACATATGATGGTATCATGTGCTGATTTAGCCTTATGTAGGACTCTTCCTCTGTGCTGTACACAGATACAGATATATACATGTATGAGTTCTAGATATGAGGGTTCGTTTCCAGGGCGAAACATTTTCAGACGCTCCATAATTCAAATTTAACCTAAGAAACTACTTTTTCTCACTGGATTGACATTCCATGGCTGCATACATTTTGTGGCGGTGGCTTTTGGATGTCAGATATTCTTCATAAATTTGTAATTTTCGTGAAAAAGATAGTTCTGTGCCACCATACACAACCCTTACAATTGAATGTTTTCAAAGGGTTGGTCAGTGCCGCCAAGAGTGGGAGGTTTTTAATAATATTGTCCATATTTTATTTCTATCTAGGAAGTTGCCAAGGCCAGTCAGTTTGCCTTTGACTACAAGCAGAAGTTCCGTCGTGATGTCTTTGTTGACATGCAGTGTTTCCGTCGTCTGGGCCACAATGAGATCGACGACCCGTCTTTCACTCAACCTACCATGTATGGAATTGTCAAATCTAGAACGAGCGTCCCTGACCTCTACCTGAATAAAGTGACTGTAAGCACCTAGACTCCTGTCTTGATAAATTTTCATTGTCTGGACGAGCGGATAAGAGCACCGGACTCAAGCTCTGGTGTTTCTGTTCAGCAGAGTGTGGGTTCGGGTCCCGGTCATGACACTTGTGTCCTTAAGCAAGACACTTAATCGTTATTGCTGCGTCCTTCGGATGGGATGTAAAGCCGTCGGTCCCGCGTGTTGTGTAATGCACGTAAAAAAAAAAACAGTGCACTTATCGAAAAGAGAAACTGTCCCCAACAGAAGTTAAATTCCAGGCCTGTTCCAATTCTCTATCTGCTTGTCTCACCCACTAGAATGCTGGTGAAGTGGAGAGGGATGAGATAGACCAAGCCCTGGCTGAGAATCAGGAGAAGCTGAACCAGTGTCTGAAGGCTGCCAAGACCCATGAGCCGGAGCCGACCACCTTACAGAAACAATGGAGTGGCTGTGTCCAAGCCCCTGCTCATATCACAAGCTGGGATACAGGTTAGTGGTAGAGCTCTATCACTGTATCTCTGATGTACACCAGGGCTAGACTCTGAAGGGATTTCCAACTCAGTTGTTGGATTTTATGTTGTTGGTTCTTTGTAATAGTATGAAATAACGGCAGCAAGCGACTTGTACTAACGCCAATGTTATTAATTTCAGGTGTTGAGGTTGATGTTCTTCGCTTTGTTGCTGCAAAGTCTGTCACACTGCCAGAGGAGTTTGTAAGTTTGTAAATCGTGTTTTACTTGGGGAATAACAGTTCGATGAGCCGGTCTTCACTGCGTGGTAATGACCGGGCTGGTGGCTGGCCGCTGTTAATGGACCGAGCTGAAGGCGCAATAGTGCATAGGATTTTACACAACAATGTGCTTGTTAACGGGCCATTTATTCGCTAGTTTACTGAGCCGGTCTTTATATTACTCGTTAATACACCCCCACGTGACATGTCTTCGACCAATCAGAGTGCATAAACTCTCAAAGGTGTTTATTAATTGTAGTTATAATATATGAACTTCAACTGAGTTTGTAAAGATACAGGAAACCGAGGGACAAATGCATTTCTACAACGATCATCTCAACGTACTCCTCAGGAGTATGCAGCACCGGCATTCCAGGGCCCAATTTCATAGAGCTGCTTAAGCAGAAAATATTGCTTAACAATTTTCTGCTAAACAGAAATCAGAAGGATACCAGTCACAAAGTGTACATGTGACATGGTAGTTTGGCCGGTAACCGTATTCTGGTAAGCATAATTTTGTTGTGCTTAGCTACTTTTTGTGCTTAAGCAGCTCTATGAAATTGGGCCCAGTTGTTGCACATAAAGCTAGTCAATCACACTAAAACAATCTCACAGGTACCCATAATATTGTACTGTTGAGGATTGAGAAGAAATTATAACTTAAGTAGTCTTGCTCAGCTCTCACAGAGTAAAAGCTACTAGTGCAACAACTGGGAAATCACACCCACATTCTGATCATTGCTGTGATTTGATTCCTATCGTGGGATTTCTCTTGGGAATGTATTTCAGACGCCCCATCATCATCTTGTCAAAACATTCCTGGACGCCCGTCAGACGAAGATCGTGGAAGGGAATGCCATAGATTGGGCTACTGCAGAGGCCATGGCTGTCGGCTCGCTGCTCTATCAGGGTAAGTGTTGTAAATGCATAATTTATCTCTGCCAAACACTACTAGAGGGTCAAATTTGATAGAGCAGCTTGGTTTAAACCCATATCTGCTTGAATGGAAGGAGAACATTAGCACTGTTCCTGCCGAAGTCCATGTAATGCTTAAAGCTGCATTACAACATTCATCGTTCACTGCCTTATGAATATGCATACTGCCAGCAAACTGAACACAGTTTGAAAGAGTAATTCTCTTTAATGTAGGTTTTCCCTCAGATAGAAATCCTGTAGTTAGGCAGATATGAGTTAAAGTGAGCAGGAGACCAGTTACATGGAGTACATGACATGGTATTTTGGCTGGTAACTGTTTCTGCTAAACAACAATTATGTTTGTTAATTTGTGTTGTGTCGTGGCCGAACGGTCAGCCCTGCTACCATGAGCAGCCCGCCATATAGATATCTCTTATCACCAGCCTTGCTATCATGGGCAGAGCGCCATATCGATACCTCTTGTCACTAACCCCTCGAAAGCACACAAAAAACCATGCTGATTGGCTACCCAAAATACTGCTTTGTGCACACACTTGTTAAAAACTTGTCAAAATGCATGAATTTAAACCACACCACTTCAAACGAATCATGTTTTTACACAGCCACCCTAAACTGCATAGATTTAAATATGTCACAAGATCAAAGAAGAATGAGAGGGGCCAGTTGCTCTTTGACTGGATGTCTATTTTTTTTGGGGGGGGGGGCTACCATACTAGAGTGCCTGCATAGAGTGGATCAACTACAAGACTTATTAAAATATCCAGTATATCTGAATTTTTCAAAGTCACACTTCTAGGGGTTTTGACCGAGCAAAGCATTCCGGGGTAAAAATGGCTCGGCCAAATTGACACCTCTGGGAACGAGGTTGCCAAACGGTCTTGCACATGGGACTCGATGATGGCAGAGTCATCAGAGTGTGGGTTGGAAATTTCTTGTCACGTAGCACTCGTGTCGAGAGAGTAAGGGGTGTACTTTTTGTCTTACCATAGGATACAATGTGCGGATAAGTGGTCAGGATGTAGGCAGGGGTACGTTTAGCCACCGCCACGCCATGCTGGTAGACCAGACTAATGACAGCGTGTATGTCCCACTCAACCACATCACCCCTGATCAGAAAGCCTTCTATGAGGTAATGTAGTCACCCTAGATTGTGCTTCAAGTTCTTGAAGTCAAATATTTGCATCAGGGATAGAGAATAGGACTTTGGTTACGTCCTTCATACGATGATGTATGATGAGCACTGTATAAGTTGTTTATAAAGATGCTAGGTCGGATTTTCTGCTGATTATAGATTCAAGAAAGTTATAAGCTTTCATTTAAGGTATTGCATGAAAAAATTTGTTAATGATAAGTGGTAGTTAATTAGAAACTATAAATTGATTATTGTCGGAATTGCAAAATTATCTTGCAATTTTGCATGTTACATGTAGTTTGTGCCTTGTCCATTGCATATGTGAATGATTTTCTAAAGTTTTCGTTGTGAAACTGCATCATCTGTCAAAATTCATTTTGAGAAAAAGAATCAACAATGTCGGTGAAAATCGGGACATGCAACTAACATGGAGAACTGCTGAACTCAGTTGTCGCCTTTGTTTGCTGTGCACACCCTCTGGTGTCAGCCGTGATGATATTGCTGATATTGTATTGTATTCTTTCATATGAGAGTATCCATGTAAACAGTTTGAAACACAATGTTGCTTTGTTTCAAAAATGGTAGACAATGTACAAAATATATCATGTGGAAACTTGTCTTTTCAAGACATAGCCACACTATGATATTTTTTTTTAGAGAAGTAGGGTTATGGAATACACTACATCTGGTCACGGCCCCTTTTGGGGATTTGGTGCAAAAACTACTTGTAGTTGCCATGGTTTTTTTAAATGATTAATTGACATGACAATCTTGTTTCAGGTTGCTAACAGTCCCCTGTCCGAGGAAGCGGTGTTAGGGTTTGAGTACGGCATGACTTTAGAGAACCCCAATAATCTGATCATATGGGAAGCCCAATTTGGCGACTTCTACAACGGTGCTCAGACTATCATTGACACTTACGTCATCGGAGGAGAAGGTAAGTTTCAAAAAGCACAAAAACTTCTCAACGAATTTAGCTGATTTTCTTCTTCTTTTTTTGTGCTATTGAAAACCGAAACCAATGTGTAAAACTCATTTTCCTCTTTTTCTTCAAAAATGACAAGTTGCGTGTTGGGTAATAATGTTGTTACGTACATTTTACACACATTGAGAGGCTGTGTGCAAAACCTTTGTTCTTGCACCATTGGAATTGTGTCTACATCTAGGATAGTTCAAAGAGTGTCGACACTGTGGCTGTACAAGGCTGCAGAATGGAAACTCTTGGGATTGGTGGGTCAAAGTTTATAATTACTTCATTTTGTTTTAAACGCCTGCAGTGAAGTGGTGTTTACAGACACTGTGGCTGTAAAAGGCTGCAGAATGGAAACTCTTGGGAGCGGGTCAAAGGTTTATAATTACTTCATTTTGTTTTTTCAACACCTGCAGTGAAATGGTGTTTACAGAGCGGCCTGGTCATGCTCCTCCCCCATGGCTTTGACGGGGCAGGACCGGAACATTCTTCTTGTCATATGGAGAGATTCCTACAGCAGTGTGACAGTAAGGAAGACGCAGCAGACGGGGACAATGTCAATATCTGCATTGTTCATCCAACGACTCCTGCCCAGTATTTCCATCTACTCAGGAGACAGGTACTTTAATGGAGAGCAATTTATTTTTGACTTTCATTTCAATAATCTTTTTGTTGAATAGTAAGGGAAGCAAAACAATAGACCTTATGCATAAGACATCATTTGAGTCGGGCGCCCTCGGCTAGAGGTCAAAAGAAGGTTGCTCATTGGCCCATTCATAATTCATATGGGCGACATAAAGCCACCATGCCTACAGGACACATCTTTAATACACTCATGCATGTCAGACTTTTGGGGTTTACTAATTGGTCCAATATATCACAGGGTTAGGGCTCCATTGATCAGTCTGAGTAGCCTTAACTAATTCACCATGGTTATTTATTTCATCATTTGTTTTGTTTGTTTCCCATCAGATGGTGAGGAATTTCCGTAAACCATTGATCGTCGCATCCCCCAAGGTTTTGTTGCGACTCCCAGCAGCTGTTTCATCCCTAGCTGACATGGCTCCAGGGACAAGCTTCAGACCTGTCATAGGAGACACCACAGCTAATCCTACACAGTAGGTCCAATTCCCTTTATTTGTATAGTGATGGAAACTTGGAGATATTTATATTTACTTCCCTTGAAAGCCTGAACCAAACCAATGGGAGATACATCATTAAAAGCCAAGTGTCTTGAGAAAACTGATGCCGTGATAAGCCCGACTAAGACTCAAAAACAGAACATTGTGCCGTGCATACTTTTTCAATGTACATCCCCCCCACCCCAGCATTCAGTTTATTTTCCTGTCAAATATTTATGATAGACTCTTATAGCTCACAAGGCATTCTTGCAAATCCTGCCAATATATTGGCTGACTTTAACTGATTTACTATAAAGTGAATCAAGATTTGGTTATTGGATTGAAACCAGACTAGCTCGGTCGGTGTGTAGCGGTTAAGACACCTATACTAGAATGCAGAAGGGTTGTGGTTTACAGTGTTTATCACGCATTGATGTAGGGTAAACCAAATTAATGTTATATTGAATTTGTAACTTCGGAGAAAAAGCTGCAAGAACTCTTTACACGTCTTTTTTACATTTTGATTGACTGATTCCGTCCGGGTCTTTCATTCAGAGTGGACCGTGTCATTTTCTGCTGTGGTAAGCATTACTACGATCTGGTCAAGGAGCGAGAACAGCGTGGGGCTCATAACACTGCAATCGTTAGACTGGAGTCCCTCTCTCCGTTTCCGGCCGCCGAGGTCCAGACAGAGCTCAACAAGTACCCCAGTGCTAAAGGTTGGTTTTTTGAACTTCAGTTTCATCGTGTGAGTGAAGGAGAAAACCAACATGTTTTCGTGACATAGTTAACTTTCTTTTCGTTATTGCACGACAGGTGCAATATGCATGGCAATCAGCTCCGCCATTCCAATGTTCACCAAAACATTATGTTTGTGTTGCTTCTTTCTTGTCTATTCTTGTATTATTATTTTTTTTTACATGAGGGAAATTTAGAAAAGAAAATGATTTTCTGACGTAAGAATGGAGTAAGAAAGTGCTGTTTCTCAATAACTCTGAAAGAGTCTCTCTCACATGCTAAAATGAGAGAGAGTCTTTGCTAGCGTCAAAATGTTTATCCATTACAACTTTTTGTATTTGTTTCGGAGGTTATTTTGATTCATCCAGTAGATAGTTAAAGGTTTTGAAGGAAATGTTAAAACTTGTGTAATGTTTGGTTCAAATGTTAATTTACTTATGTTAATTACCCTGATAAAAGAACATAATTTCATTGTCAGTATCAAAGGAATTTGTCTTACTTGTTCAACCTCGTAAACTTTTTTTTTTTTTAAATGGGGGGGGGGGGGTGATTTCTGAGTTTTTATGGGCACAACGACATGTCCACTCAGTACTCTGACGATTACGAATATTATGGACCAGCCAAACAAGAACAACTCCTGAAATGCACAATTTGACTGGCTATTCCCTGTTGGAAGTTGGAGTTGGGGGAATACGTAACAGTTGTGCAGCCAAAGGGGAAGCTTGGGGGCTTCAGTGAATCAGTGAATTTTTTCCCTCTGCACATTACAATTTTTGCTTTGATGTACAAGAGGTGAAATAGTAAGAAGTAACTATAATGAGTAAACTTGCGGGTACAACCATGTGTAGAATCTCCTTTGGAGGGGTGTTGTTGGCTCTGAAAAGAGCCTGATGTGGTCTCGACGTTTCAAACAGTATGCTCTGCTCTTCTTTAGGAGAAACCTGAAGGTGAAATAGGTCGTTTCAGACGCCCTCTTAGTGGCAGATCCAAGAGCACACAACATTGTATCACTGTAGCATACGGACTTAAACTAAGATTTCTCTCACTGTAAGTTGTTCATTTTGTTGTTGCAGTTTTCACATGGAGCCAGGAGGAGCATCGTAACATGGGTGCCTGGTCATTTGTTTCACCCCGCTTTGCTAATATCGCCGGATGCAAGGTTAGTATATTAACAAGCAGCCCTGGTGCCTTCAGTGTTCTTTTCTCATTCAATCGGGGTGTCAGAGTGCCTAATCCCATGTATGGCACTAATATAGCTCTATCCCTCGTGTTACAAGAGACTGCCAGACCAGTGCACCGGTCTCAATGGACCTTTCCCATGAAATATGCTAATTACATTAACGCATTGGTACAGACACTATTGGTTGGCAAACGCTGTAGAGTCGTGCACTAGGCAGACGCACAAACGCGCGTGCGTCAGGCCACCATCAGACTTATACAAAAAGGCGCGATGATCACTAATTTTGCCAACCAATAGGGAAAGTGCGCACGCGCAATGTTCAATTTACGTATTTCATGGGAAGGGTCTAATTCTGGTGGTCAAGTCATTAGGCTGTGGGTTCGAATCCCGGCCATGACACTTGTGTCCTTGAGTAAGATGCTTTCATGTAATTGTTTCTCTTCACCCAGTGGTATAATTGTTAACCTGCGAGGATAGAGTTTGATATTGTGTTTGAAAAAGCCTTCAGAGTTTCATGGCAGCTCTGGGCTGTACACTCTCCATGGAGTTGAGAAATATTAAGGGAATGCTATTGGTCCAGTGACCAGGGCACTAATGTTAAGCCCATTGATACTATTGGAAAATGCGCTTTATAAAAACTAGTTGATATTATTATTGTTCGTTGTAGTTTCCCTACTCTTGGGCCCAGGTTGTGGCCTTTGAACTAGTATAATTTGTGTCTGGAAATGTAAATTTCCTCTCATTTGTTTAATTTATTTGTGAGTTGTTATCAGGCGCAATGGTTTTGTTATTGTTATACAAATATTGAAAGCATGTGAGTGCGTTGTTGCAGAACATAATCACAAGGTGAAATCTGGACTATTCCATTTCATGAAGGTGAAGCCGAGTGAAATGGTAACGCCAGATTTCACAGAGTGATTAGTTTCTGTGATAATGCATGCAATATTTCTTTGATAAAGCTCACTCATAGATCCTTGTCATTTGAATTTTTTTTCACAAAAAAAAGACAAATTGGACAGGGAAACTCACCAAGCCCACTCTCTGAAAATTCTGAAAAACCTCTTCTAAATAACGTGGATGACTTCATGTACACACCAACCTTGTCCACTGTGAGACGACCTTGCCTCGTTTTGAAAAACAGGCAGGGAACAAATACTTTGGAATCGATGCTGCTAAGTGTCAAATAGTTATTCATATTGGACTCCAGTATTTGGAGCCTTGGGGCAGTATACACATATTACAAGGATCTGTGTGTGTGTGGCATATACATATGTAATTTCTTAGTAATTGATTTTGTATTCCCATTTCTGTTAGTTACCACTTAGAGCATTCTAAAATGGCTACAGTCTGATCGTTTATTGATCGTTTTCTTTTCTTTTCAGCTTCGCTATTCTGGCCGTGGGGTTCTAGGTGTCCCTGCAGTGGGCATGGCTAAGCTACACCAGGCAGAGGTCAAACAGCTTATGGAAGATGCATTCAGGTAGCTCAATCATATCAACTGAAAATAGGTATTTAAGACACTATTCTATTTTTCTGAAACCTTCTCCTGAAATTTGCATCATGAACAAGAACAAGTTTTGGGGCATTTTTTCCTTGACTCAAACTTCTAGTGTTCTGGTGTCTACAAGAAGGTGTAGCGAGGACAAAGTTGAACTCATTTAGTCTGTCTCTGTCCCCTAAAAATTAGACCCTAAAATTGCTGTGTAAGTAGTGTATCTGTGCTTATCTTCAAGCAAACTTAAATCCTCGATTCTGATTGGTCGATCCATAGCAATAAGCAGTAATATAAACCTAAACTAAACTGCCCAAGTAAAACCTTGTTCTATTGCCCCATTTTAAGCTACGCGTCAAGTTTGCTTGAAGATAAATTTGCGGGCTTGTGGATTAAGGAAAAATAAAGCGGTCTGCGTCCCATATCCAACTGGGCCTTCTGCCTTGTTGGATATGATGGGACATAGAGGCACTATATTTTTCTGTATTCCACTCATGCTTTTGTGATTAATATCTGTTTTTAGGCAATTCCTCACGTGTGCTGCCATTTTAGCTTTATGGCAAATTTTACTTTCACATTGTTTTATCTGGTGACTTAAGCCATTCAGCCATGGCACATTGTAGTGATACTCTATGTCCACAGCTGACATGGGGGGGGCGGTATTTTATTTGTTCTATTTCTATTTTGAAAATTTATCAGTTACAAAATGTGCATAAACTCAGTGTTGACCTTTGACCCCTTTGAAAGTTTCCATTGGAAAGTACCACTGTTGTAATCAAGTACTTTTTTACCTAGTACTTAGTGCCGAGTACAAATATTTTTAAAAAAAAAGAGAAATATTTTGCAAAATGAGGTATAGAACACATAATTGGTTATTGACAAATTTCTTGATGCTAATGTTTGGTCACCCGGAACAACTCCAGAGCACCCTCAATTTTTGCAGTCAGTTGGACGGCTGACATATACAACTGGACATTACATTGAGTAGCGTAAACAGGCATGCACCTACCGTGCTACGTATGAAGAGGGACAGAAGGTACTGGAATTCATGCCCCTAATCTCCGTTTCCAGGGGGTTATTGTTTAATCTCGGTTTTATATTTTTGTCCCCTTGTTATACAAATGTGGCATACAAGAATGGCTGCCGTAATTGTTCATCATTGAATTTGGCTCAATAAGAGGAAAGTCCGAGCGTTTGGAGACTCCAGCATACCATGGCAGATTATCGGCCGTGGCTTACAGTCAAGGTTTGCTGTTCACTGTAAATGCATCCTCTATTTCTCAACAAATACTGGTGCTTATTATGAGAACCCTATATTGTCTTTCTTTGTCAAGTCCGTATTTCATCAAAACCATGATATTCTCAAAGGAAATGTCTCTGTAAACTCCAAAATAATCCGAAAAATAATACCACACAGAGGTACAGACCTTTTTTTGGAATACTGACCCGCATTGGTTAAAAGGTACATCAAGGATCGCTTCAATTTTGAATACTTTTCCCATCGAACATTCAACTGGTTATAATCTTTGATTTGAATTTAACTACTAAAATCAACACTGCATCTGCTAACTTTTGTATTGTAAACTATCCACTGAGGTTAACTCTACCTTTAATTTTTTACTTTGTTTTCATGACACACTTTGGAAAATATTTGCATATCACAGGACAATCATGCTGAATAATTTGTAATTGTGGAAAGCTGTCATATCAGATTACAGTAAGGTTTTTTTGAAAACCAAAGTTTACAATAATCAACATGTTTGTTTGAACCCTCCTACTGCCTGATCATTCAATTCCAACCGCTGTGGTTTTGAATGATGGATGTGCTATTCCAGCCTGTATAATAATAAATATCATCTGCAGTACACAAACATGTACACAGATTTCTGTGCACAGATGTACACCAAGATAAGGAAAGTTAATGGAAAAACGTGTTGTCAACTTTTTTTATTCCGTAAGAGCTGACTTAGTTGCGATGTTAACAAATGTTAATCCAGCATATTACTGATGTGGGGACAGACCTTTGAGGGAAATCTATATGAAAAACCTAAGCAAGTATTTATCACCACCATACGAAGCCACAAATCATGCAATATATGTAATTAACAAATGTATTTTATTTCTGAAATATAGTAGAAAGTTCTTTTTCTGGTCTCTTAAAATTGTTTAAAGTTTCTTTACACCTATATCATTAATTGCTTAACCTGAAATTTGTCAAAATCTTACTTGGAATATAAATGTTAAAGGCGACAATAACCCTAGAAAATTGTTTCATTTGACACATCAACACTTTCCAAAAGTATGCATATTTATTTTCTGAAAGCTTAGAAGCACTATTTTAATATTCCAGGCAAACTGCAGTTTGTAAATTACAGAGGAAGTGCCTAGGCACAGCAAGACTTTGTACTGTGTTTTGAAAGTTTCAACAACACTGCTGAGAAACCAAAAAAACGATGAAATCAGATGGTCAGTCGCATGCATGAATTTTATTATTTTAGAAACTTTAATTCCTTTTTTTACTTAAAGACTTACATGCAGGGTACTTTTTTAATTGGCTATATTGGGTCATCGATGGTTTAAGGAAACTAAGTACAGGTCATATGGATCTATTTTATAGACTAATAATATACGTTTGGGGATCTAGCTTTACGTTCAGAGGGGCTGTTTCATCATAGGCTAAGTAGGCCTGTGGCTGTACATGGAATTATAAACTATCTTCAATGATATTGTTACGGAGGGAGGGCGACGCTTACAGTAACTGGGTGAGAGTTCCTGATTCCATATACAGCCACAGTCCTGCTTTGATCATGATGACACAGCCCCAAATACTTGTTGTTACGGTTGAAATTCCTCAATGCAATATCTAATTGAACTATTTGGAAAAATGTGTGTGTGCAGAAAATCTGGAAATCGTCAAATGTTCGTCTCAAAGAGAAAACAAACATCATCATTTTACAAAATCAATTTTGTAGATTTGTTAATGTATTACAAACAGTCATTTAATTTTACTGCAAAATTAAAGAAAGCATTTTTAAAATTTATTATATACACACTCAATTTTAGAGAGGGTTTATGTTGGTTTTCGTCTGTCCCTAAAATGAGTACAAATTAAATGTTTGGCTATGAATAAACAAGACTTTTACAAAAAATGGTTGACTGTGTACAAATTATAAAAGAGTTTGCGGCCACTCATCATACAGCATTCAGGAACAAGGAATGATGGTGGAGAAAATACTGGCAGTTTCAGCTTCCAACAGTGAATGTCACTGGTATCTAGGCCTTATGCATATAATGTCCTTAGAATAGGGCGCCCTCGCCCAGAGGTCAAAAGACGATTGCGCATTGGCCCATTCTGTGCACTGTACATAGATGTGTGTTTTCCCTCTTTAGATGGCGGCATGATGACGTCAATGCAAAAGGTCCGTCAGCTTTTATTTGCAAGTGATATTTACGCCAAATCACAAGCATTTATAATTCAACTAGTAAAAGGGTAGGCGTTACTAACAAATCCAACCATGCAGTTAGAGCGCCAAGGTTTGTTGTTCCATGCAGATTGCAGTTAGCACCACAGTTGTATCGCTTTCTTGGGCCATGCCTTCACTCTTTCACCAGTTTAACAGCCCTCAAGCTGTGTATGTAGGTGGTACTGGTCCATGATGATGAAAGTAGGTCCTCACCTTTTACCTTTAACACTTTCCTGGCTCCCGTTTGTCTCTTCAGTTCCATGAATCTATTTGGACAGAGATGTTATATCTTTAAACGATGGAACTCAGTGCACTGCAAACTTGAAAACACAAAAACAGTTTCAAATTTGACTGTAGTTGCTCAAAATGATGCCCAGAGAACCATTATTCTATTATTATTAACATCTTGATCAACTACACGTTTAGCTGAAAATATTTTCGTAGAATTTTGTACTTCTACTATCATCTTCTACAAAGTAGACATAATAAATACATGTATTGACCCAATTCAACTGGCGTCATAACACAATAAGCCTTGCTAGCACCATCCTGGGAGTCTGATTTCCCATGTTAATGTGCAGTGCACATTTTTAACCTGCCGTGCGTGCAGTTAGGTGTACGTCATATCTTTACGTGCATGTCGACTCCCAAAAATGGCAGATCATGAGCAGACAATGGCCGCGTGTGACATTAGTGCAAGGGGTCTATACCGATATAAGCTATCCGATCTGAAACTTACTGCTGCTGCAATCTCAGGCCACATCATCGCCTTGACAACCGCATCGTTGACCGAAGGAGTCTTCTCCAAGTTCCAGTAACTGAATTTATCAAACTGATGCACTGCGTGCAAAGTTCTGTCCTGTTGGCAAAAGATGGGATAGAGAGTTATCACTGACCACATCATCCACAATCCTTTGCATTGATACCTCAATCAGACTTTACTGGTTGAATTTATTTAGTCTCATGATTTCAATGAAACGAATGAGTTTTGTTTGTTTCCTTTTTAGGTTATTGTTGTTGTTAGTCTGACCTATATACACCTTGCTTGAAACACAGGTATTTAAACCAAGTTATCAGAAAACATGTGAATTATGAGCATATAGTACCAAACTATTGTTACAAACTAATACAAGTCAAAATATATTAATGTTAAGTCTATCCATTCAATCAAGTGTAAAACCACTGCCCTGATGACCCCCCCCCCCTTCCAAATGAGCTTTAACAATTTACCTAAATACAATGCATGTTATTTTTGTGTTATTTTAAAAACTTTTTTAAAGACTAACCTCTTCTTCCATGAACGGCTTCTGATGCTCTTTAAGAACAAACCCTTTCAAGAGAGAAAATAAACATAGCTGTCAGCAACCAACATATAAATATCTTGTTACATTAACAAATTGTTGCATATCTGACAAACTGACAAATATTAAGCTAGTTTGCAGACTTTTCATATTTGTGATAAACTGCATATTTGGGGCCAAAACCCTCAAGATCACCGGGCTTGTAGCTCAAAATGTTTAATGGACCAGAATTCGTTTTACAAGACCAGAATCAAAAATGAGGAAAAACTTCCTGACACAGTTTAACATGCATTTAACTGGTTTTTATTTTGAACTAGCACTAAGACATGGCAAAGAGCAGATTTATCTCATTTGCCTTTATGGGTATTTAGTATATACTTCATTACTCAATAGAATTGAAAGGTATTTTATGAGACTCAAAAGGTCAACATTTGAACATAATTTGTTTTTGTTCAAGATATTACAC
Source organism: Pycnopodia helianthoides (assembly GCA_032158295.1). Lineage (NCBI taxonomy): Eukaryota > Metazoa > Echinodermata > Asteroidea > Forcipulatida > Asteriidae > Pycnopodia > Pycnopodia helianthoides. The sequence goes on from CM063243.1 coordinate 14,144,827, forward strand.
AGTGATGCATTAATTACTATTCAATTGAAAAACACCACATTTCTGGACTTGTCAGGTCGTGACTTTACTGGCCCGACACTAAAAGTTTAAACTACTGGCCTCTGGGCTGTGGTCCAGTTTAAAATTCGAGCCCTGCACCGATATGAAGAATAGGGTGACTGTGTGGAGGCAATGACCCCTATTTGCATTATCTGTACCCAATGTAATTAATAAGTTAATTTCTTCATTTCATCACAAGTATTTGTAGTGCCAGGAATAACCTACCTGTATATCCAGCAGGAACATCTAACACCTGCCCGCATAATGTACGACCACGAAAGGTTGCCCCCATCTCTATATTATGGAATTTAAAAATGCAGGAAGGAAAAGACTCAACTGTTTCTAACGTTATGATTGTTTGATGCGATGACATATGAATTGTCACTGGACTATTCGAAGGGCAGGCTAGCTATTGATATATATCCAAACAAAAATGAGCTTTAAATTTGTTGATAATGTTGAATAATCGATCTTTTTTTATGCAATTATTTAAATTGGTTTTAGAAATAGACTTCTGGGGTGGGTGGGGAAGGGGGGGGTTGTAAATAACAAATCAACAACTACATAACTCACCCTGCATTCACTCAAATCTGCACCATGCAGCAAACTCATTATTTACAGAGATTTAAACACGAGTAAAATTTATATTGCAAATGCAATCATATAGTCTTGCTAAGCCTATATTGTATTGTATTGTATTAATTTAAAAACAAAATTAGTAAAGAAAGTTACAGTAAAACTATATTCTCACCATTTTCGTTTTTGTGAACAGTTGTCTTGAAAAAGTTCGAGACCCGTGCATCACCAGTGTGCTCTATGTTGCAACCCAAAAGATGCACATCTGCAACCGACGAATCAGCCACAGAATTCTTGTTCAGAAAAAGAGACATTTTCTGTTCGTTGTTTACGATAATTATGATGGTGAGAAGTTCCCGCGGTACAAAATATAAATAGCGCCCTCTCGTGGGAAATTTATTCGATGCAGTGTGTTCGCTCGGCCTCAGCGGGACCTTGCCGCTGGGGCCGAGCGAATGCAGTGTGCTGTATTTAACTTTTCAAAGTTCTCCCTTTTATTTATTATTAAAGGTTGGCTCGGAGTGGCAGAGTGGTGGATAGGGGTAGAGGTGAGGCCCCTCAAACCTCCTGCCCCGCCCCATGATATCCCCTTTCTTAACACATTCAATATTTCACTTTTTAATTTTGTTTTCAATAAACTTTCACGCCCCCGCCCCGCCCACCCACATTATGTAGTTATCAACTCTTGAGGGCGGCAGCATATTCGAGTGTCTGCTGCAAAAAAGGAAAAGACATGAAGAAAGAAGGATGAATCTTCTTTGAAAGGTAAGAATAAGATCCTTTTGACTGACAAACTTTGATTGTGGTAAATGTAAGTTGTAACATAAGCTTGTTTGAGCTGTGAATAAATCATTAGAATAAATAGTGTCAACTCAATAATTTGTTTTACTCAGTTCATCGCGAAACTCGAAACTCAGTCATGACTGAGTTTCGAACTGATTGTTTTTTCTAATTCTATGGTCAATACTTTCACCCAGTTTCATTGGGCCACTCTGTGTGGACAGATCCCCCGTTCCGCTCTCACTCAAATTTTGCCCAGACGCAATTTCTCCAGTAGGTGTTTTTTTCCCAGATTTATAAGTATCTTTTTATGAATATGTTGGGCGCGATCGGTCAATCTGCGCGATCGACCGATCGCGCTGCGCTATCGACCGATCGCGCTGCGCTATTGAAAGATCTATTGGTCCGCGCAAACAATCGGTCGATCGCGCAACACTCGGTCGATCGCGCAACAATCGGTCGATTGCGCAACAAACATGCGCGATCGACCGATTGTGCAGGATTGGTTTGGCGCGATCGACCGATTGTGCAGTAAATGGTTTTGCGCGATCGGCCGATTGGGTTAGGGCATGGTTAGGGTACGGGTTAGGGTACGGGGTAGGGTACGGGTTAGGGTAAGGGTTAGGGTTAGGGTTAGGGTTAGGGTAAGGGTTAGGGTAAGTGTTAGTCGGGCACGATCGGTCATTCCTGCACGATCGGCCGATCGCGCAAAAATACTTGTACTTGTAGCGCGATCGATCACGCAAAGATGTTCATTATGCGATCGACCGATTGTTGCGCGATCGACCGATTGCTGCGCGAACAATAGATCTTTCAATAGCGCAGCGCGATCGGTTGATCGCGCAGATTGACAGATCCCGCCCAACAAATATATTATCATTACCACATCTTGTATTTATACAGTTTGACAGCCGGTTCTGGATGGTTACAATTTGAAAAAACTTTATCTTGTCAAATTCACGTTTTTGTAAAATAAGAATTATACCACACTTTACTCGGACTTAACTGAGTGAGTGAAAAGATTAACTTACTGGAGTCTTCTTGTCCAATTGCTTATTATTAATTCTTTTGTGAGGAAATTAATTTAAATCTAATGTCGCACTATTTAGTCGAGATAGTTTTAACCATCCACCCTCCACCCTCCGTTGGGAGGATGGAGGGTTGCAATTATTGAATTAATCATTATGCAACAAAATGATATAGGAATGTTTGTAACTGTAGTGTAAGGCATATGTACTGCTCAAAAGACTGGTGACCATTTGATATAATATTAAAACCTAAATTTTTACTTGAATTGCAGCATTGAATGAATGTGACTGGTCAAGCTCAGGGCAAATCACCATGCCGTCACTGTGGCAGCAGGTTCGAGGAAAATTTGACCGCAGCAAAAACTCAAAGTGGGGATGGAGAGTTTCAGCTGTGTACGGCCTGTGCGTTTGGACTTTAGTCGGAGTGGTTGTAGTCAAGATGATATCAACTTCGACTGCACTGGTGGCCGGTCAGTATGGAATGTCTGAGGACACCTATTCCAAATTGTCGGAGAAGGAAAAGGAAAGGCTGGCTCAAGAGGCAAAGATAAAAAGTTGGGCAAGTAAGTTGAATATTTGTTTTTCAGCTTGCCTCTTTTGGAGTGATGATGGATTAGCCCATTTATCTTTGGTATAGAAAACGAAAAACTTTTCAACGCAGCCAAGGAAACCTGTCCAATCCAGCCGAGGGGCCAACTTCAAAGAACTGATTAATTACACAACGTTCTGCACAACATTCTGAGCATTGAAAATGTTTTGCTTAGTAGCAGAAACAACCTACCTCTCGGTCAAACTGCCATTTAAGAACAGTTACTCACAAAATCCTGGTTTCACCATTAAAAGCTTAAGTTTGTGCTAATAGCGGCTCTATGTAATAGAGAAAAATTGAAGAGGCCATTTTCCTTTGCTTTTAGTCATCTCTCAGGTTGCAGCGTTGTGTTTTATTTTCTTCAGTGTTAAGGGCATTAAAATTTATTGTGTGGCTGGTGAAATGGTAGAAGGTCCCAAGCTGCCCTTACAGAGTGTGATTGTTTTTAGTTGACCGCTTTTTGGCAAAATGGCCTCTCTCAAGGGTGCACTGTATTATGACTTAACCTGTATTACGCCTTGGGTAGTAAGATGGCTGCACATTTGTTTACAATACTTGTACCTTTCAGCATCTGTTGTTCCCCAACATTATTTTTACAGCTCTTTTACATTCCTGGAATTGCACAGAGGCCAATTCCTTTGCTTTGGCATTCAAAGAATATGTAAAGATTTTCTGCTAGAGATTCCCGCACAAAATGAAAAATAGCTTTGATAAGAGGTAAATGCTGATAAATTCAGTCTTGTTTACACTTGAATCATTCAAAATTAACATCTAAAAGGCAAAGTTCATTAATGTAAAATTCAACTCAAAGATTAATTCTTTCTTTTCTATTTGCCCCAGGACAACAAGATCTGGCTGAACATGTTGCAGAGAATATCTACACCCCTGCGGACTTCATGGGTTGAAAGCTCATGCAATGTCTATGGATTGCTTCCTGATGCCTTTGGTTGGTTTTTGCCAATTTGCAAAACTGTGTGAAAGTACACTCAATGCTTCCAAAGAGACATATTCACAGACACTTGAACTCTTTTAGAATGACTTGAACTTCGCTGATGTGGTTGAGTCTTGTCAGTGTGGCTTGCATAAAAAAAGATCCTCATTATACCACCATTAGTTACAATTGCTGCAGAGACATTTTTAGCTGTTAATATTGATATTTTGTATTTTGGACTGGAGCACTTTGTGTTTCAGATGGATGTCATACAGAAAAGGCCATAGGTTTGCAAGGTCTTGTTTCTTTTCACCGCATACTATAGGATAAGTCTTGAGATGATAACTGGATATTGGGTGCCTTTACATTGCCCTAGATAGGAGGAAATCATGGGTAAATTCAGGGCCCAATTTCGTAGAGCTTTTTAAAGGAACATTACAGAATTGGTAATTGTAAAATATACTTTTGATCACAGATTTACATAAAACTTACACGGTCTAATGATGATGATAGTAGAAAACATCCCTTGAAATATTTCTGTCTGAAATGCCATATTTGATGAGAAATGAATAAACTAGTTTTCCGATTGGAGTTTATCGCTCGATGAGCGTTTTATTCATTTGTTGAACCTATATGATTTCATGCAAATGTGTAATCGGTTTTTCACTATTTTCTCGTGACCCAGATGGCCGATCGATCTCAAACTTCTACAGGTTTGTCAGTTTATGTATATGGTGGATTACATAAAGTGCTTACACTGTCAGCAACTGTTTTGTTAGCAAAAACCAATTATGTAATGTTCCATTAAAGCTCATGAAAAACATTGGTAATTGTCAAAGACCACTATCCACACTTTATGTAAACCAACATATATTTGAAATAACAATCCTGTGAAAATATAAGCTCTATCAGTCTTCGGACTCAGAAGAAAATTACTTTAAAACCCCTATATTTTATTACTGTATCAAACATCGAGTTTTGGTCTTGGTAGATCAAAACTTATTGTTTTACTAACTTCTTTAAAAACTCTAGCATTTCAGGAAAAAAAAAATACTTAGTTCAAGGGAAGTTTTCCACCATGATCATTTTTATACTTTGTAAGTTATGTGTCATCTGGGAATATTTACACTTTCAACCTTACCAATGCAAACAATTTTGCTTAACAATTTATGTAGGACACTGGTCAAAGGTTTTGCGTGTGATATGGTATTTTGTTCTTAGCTATTTTTTGTTCTTAAGCAGCTCAATGGAATTGGGCCCTTGTCTATACCCTTTTACATTCTCTTCTTGCAAATAGAACAACATAGAGATATGTATAAAGAGGAAAATACAAGGGACGACTGAATGCACACACAATTTTGTTAGTAAGTAAACATTCAACTTAATTAAAGACTTTGACAGTTTCTTGCTTATTCCAACTTTGGGACATGTTTTAAACTTTAAGTTCAAGATGTTGTTTCCTTTGCACTCTTATTCTTAGACATAGAGTATCTCTGTCCTTACTTATGCTTAGACCTGTTCACCGAAAAATAATGTTTAGAATAAACGGAAGATTTGCCATTCTATTTGTTGAGTTTGGATCAACAAGTGAACAAGAGAGAATTATTTATTTAAAAAAATGAGTTTTATTGAGACTTGCCGAATGTTTCGGGTAATTTGTTTGTCATTGTTGTATGAATGCTTTTGTTCCGAGTACGGGGGTGGGGGTGTTTTGTAAAATAGCGCCCTCCAGAGTTATTTAATGAAGAACATTACGTCGTGACGTCAGATGTCTGATCCACTGACCTCCGTCCGTGCGTGCCACTGTGCGTGCAGTAGTTATGCAGTTGGGTCATGTGGATGTTACATGATCAACCCCGAATATGATCAAAACAACAGAGGTCCCATAAAGTTTGTGTACTCGGGCGATCCTTCAAAGTTTGCCTGGTTAACGAATGTTTTCTGCAATGGCCAGTAAGGCATTCGACGAGGTGTTTGACCGGATGATGTCTTCCTTCAAAGAGCGTTTCGGTTTTTCGAGGGATGACAAAACGGTACAAACTGACAATGTGAGAGATGAATTCCGGGTTGTTTCTACTTGTCTCGAAACGATTGAGCGAGCGTGTCAGTGCACAGTGACACTAGACACAACAAGGTAAATATTAAAATTACTTGCAAATACAAGTACAATTTAGATTGTGTTGTTTCTGCTCGTGTTTTGCTCACTCTAAATTGGAGTCTAAGGTTTATCATGTTTATGTCGTGTATGTAATTGGTTGATTACGAAGTAGAACACACATTCTTAGAAATTCCGTACAATTCAATTGTAGTGAATTCATTGCATTTCTGAGCCAGCTAAGATCCAGGTGCCTAGCACCATTCCTTTTCATAAGTATGTACCGGTACTGTAAATAGTTTAGCTCCACCCTAACGGGGAGAGTTTCTAGTAATAGTGTAGCTTTTGTAGTTAGATAATCTTTTTTTTGTAACTACTAACTATTAAGTAGGGCACAATAACTCTTCCACATAACTCTGTCTGAGAGAGAAAAAGCACATTGCTTTTTCTCACTGGAAATCAGTCTGCAGCTACACTTGGAAGAGCCAACATCTATACCATATCTCTCTGCTGAGTTTAACAACTTTAGTCTGACTTTATATTTAGCAGTTGACTGGAACGGTAGTAACTTTCCCTGTTGAAACTTGAAAGTCAACTTACCACGTAATTGTATGATACACATAATTTAACTCTATTTATCTAGCGTAAGCCTAATTAACGTAGTTTAAAATTAATAATAACTGAGCGAAGAAGTCCTACTGGAAGACTGCAACTATACAACACTTCGTGAACATTTCTACGCAGCAAATATATTTAAGGTACCTGTAAGAGGTTATATTTTATAGAGCCTTTACCTTAAATAATTACAAGCATTAGCTTTATTGTAGTAACAAAAAATCCTTTCTTCAAATATATTAAAACTATATATCAAATCAAAGGTCTCTTCAGGAGAAATTCAATGGTGCAAACGCCACTGTCATAGGTGCTTTCGTTAATGAGTTATGCCTTTCAAAAGACACCATACACGAGGTACTCTTCTGGTCGCCAACTGAGGTTAAGAGATTGAATTAAAACCTCCCTAAAAAAAATGCGCGACCTCGCACAGGAATCAAACCCAACTTACTCAAAAATGGACAAGGATTTTACTGATATTATAGGTTTGACAGCATACCCTGCCGTATGTATAAATTCCTTTAAAATATGAAAATTAGTCAAAATTTTGCCAAAACGGTAAAAAAATACGTAAAAACCTTAATTATTTACCGATTGAGACGAGAAAAAAAGCACGCGCGTACAAAGTGACTTGGGTACGAAGTGACTTGGGTACGAAGTGACTTGGGTACGAAGTGACTTGGGTACGAAGTGACCGACATTCTAATATAGCTACATTACAAGCATCCAGTTTTGTTGCCAGATTTTGTGTACAACAATGTTATTATGATCAATAATACTTATTCAAATTGGGATTAATTGATACTGAAGTGTTAATGATGATGATCGCTCTATCGCCATTGTAATTGTTGATAGCAGGAGTTTGGGGTTAATTAACAGGTTGATTAAAGTTAATTTGGTTTTGTCACTTCAGGACATTTACCTTTTTGTTTGTGTTTATTCAATGTTGGACCCCGTATATCTACCAACTGACCCCTTGTTTGTAGGTCGTTTGTAGACATGGAACGCATCTGCGCAAAATGCGCAGCTACCATTTCCACCATTTTGGGGGTCAATTTCTTTGTGTACATTTTGACTGCCAAAATTGGGGGACAGTGTAGGTGCAAGCGCGTCGTGCAAATGGTCATTGGCTTAATGTCTGACAAGGAATCAGGAATTTGTTCACCTACGTACGTAAAGCCCCAGGGTTGATTTTTGTATTCACAACTTTAACGATTGTTTAACCATAGTCTAAGTTAACTTTTAAATATCAAGCCTGCTTACTAAGACTAGTAAGAGACTAAGAGAGGCTTTCCTTACCATAAAAAGATAATCTGTTCATTTTCGATGTGTCTTGATACGATCATTGAGGTAGAGATAGACCTTTATCCAGTTCAGTAATTAAACAATGTGTGCTTCCACTTCTCAGATTGACCACTGCACAAGTTCTCAGTGTCCAAAACAAAATCGAGCAACTTGTTGAATCATTGACTTGTATCCAACGGCAACACCCATCTCACACCACATCTCCTAAGAATTCTAAGAAGGCTGTGTCTAGTTCAACAATCACCAGAGAAGAAGAATTGGTTCTGTCTGCAGCCAGTCAGATCACGAGTCATGTGCTCATTGACCTTGCGAACAATCTCAAACTCCTCCCCAAGTTAAATAAGGTTTGTGTTTATTCTTGGTAATATTTATTATTTGCCGCAATTCTAAAACGCTGTGGTCCACACAGAGGGATGGTTCAAAAAACAAAGAGACTTCTTCAAGCTGCTTGGGCCAGCAGCCAGAATGATGTTGTATATTGGCTGTAATATGAGAATCATATAATCTTTTGGTCGAAACCAGTTATTTTGCTGCAACCTAGAATTCAAAAAAAGTTACCAATTTAATTTTCTTGTTGTCACTTTTCCCTCCCACATTTAAGGGCATTCTCTAAGCCTGATACTTCACTCTTGCATTGGGCAAGGCAGATTTTTCTTAGTAAAAGGCACCTCATTGAGGGAAGATTAAATTTGTACTGCAACATCTCAAGGGGCACCAAGGCAATGACCAGGGGCAGGGAGACAATTTTGGCCACCATCGATCGTATCAAGCCCTCTCTTGGCTCACATCAAGTTTGTGATAAATTCAAAACAGGTTGGGATTGAGTCTGTAAATCATATCCCTTGTATCTGGCAGAATGATTCTTAATTAAACATGATTATATGGCAATCGCTCTATCCCTTATTTTCAGGCAATGGATATACTGATGAGTATACGTCCAGAAACAAGAAGCTATGTTGAAGAAGTTGTGCTCAAGTCGCTTATCACACCCCAATCTAGAGGCAGTTTGAGCGCTGAAACCTTAAACAAAGGTATTATATAGTTTGAATGCAATTTGTTAAGAACGCAGACTTCTTTTTCAGATACATCACTCTTGTGAAAACTTTATAGGCCTATAATAGTTAACTTCATGTAGTGCTGATGAGATAATTCACATGAGATGTAGTTCAGAGTGAAACCATTAGGTCCTATCAATTCTTGTCTATCTGACTACCAGGATTATAATTTTAAAAACTTTTAAAACATACAAATTTCTAGCCCGGAGGCCTTTCACTTTTGCAGCTGTTTCTGGCAGAAAAGTTTCAGAGCTCCAAAATTCAAATCTTAGAGCAAGTTCGGGTGAGCGACTAGAGTGACTAGAAACCATAGAGCACAGGGAGATTGACTAGCTCGACCATGCACTGGAGCATGGTCTATCTAGTAAATTGGAGAGCTACGTCACACACTGTCACACTGTTTCTGGTTAGTCTAGTCACTCTAGTCGCCCACCCGAACTTGCTCTTACCTGTAAGAAGTAAGAAGCTTCTCTCTCACCAGATTAACATTCCATGGCAGCACACCTTTTTTGGGGGCAGTGGAATTTGGATGCCCCGGAAACGGACCCTCATATCTCTGTATCTGTGTACAGCACAGTAGAAGAGTCCTATATGAGGCTAACAGATTCTGTTAAATTGATTCACCGAATGTCTTCCCTGCAGTCTCTAGCCTTCTTGAAACCAGCGATATTGTACGGTACTACCTCAAGGAGCACTTTGCCCCGTTACTGTCATCTGTGGCCAGGACACTCAGCAGTGAGATTGACAGACGAACTAAAGACACAGACCATGTGCACTCAAGCAAGGTACCAGCTGCAGACGTTTGCTATCAAGCAACCAAGGTAAGCAGCCCAAATATTTGACAATGGAGACAAATTGTTTCAGTTTAAATTGGTCATCCGTGGTGGTAAGTCCGCCACAGCATTGTGGGGACACTGCAACTTGCATTAATTGAGATCTATTGTGCATCTGTCAAATCAGCAAAGACAAGGACAGTACTGGTTATTTAGCAATTTTTTTTGTTTAAACAGCTGTTTGTGTTTGTTTATCGCTTTTATCAATGTACTTTTGTATCTTTACCTGTGAAATTAGTAAATGAAATGGAATGAATGATCTACCTGCGGAACATCATGAGCGTTCCCTTTCAATCAAAGGATTGTTGGGGACGGCTTTATAATTAGTTATGCGTATTCTATGGCATAAGTAAGCACAAACGATTTAGGGTGAAGGCAGTACTTTGTACACTCATCATGTTTAAAATAGCTGCGTTGTACCTTGCTTGAATCATTTTATTTCATGCCTTAAGTAATAGTTCTCAGTAATAGACTGATCCGTTAAGCTCCACCCCTTATGTGTTGACTAATCACAACCTTGGCTGTGCCACCGAAAATCAGACAAAAATTTGACATGCTAAAATCCCATAAAAAAATTAAACATGCGCATAATATAATTGAAGCGCGCACGTTCATAAAGTGAGTGTGGCATTGGAGAGATGCACTTGTGCTTCCCACGTGTGCAGTGGGGATGGAGCCAATGCTGTGATTGGTCAATATGTTAAGGGGGTGGGGCTTAAAGGTATTGGTCTATTGGTCTGTTTAGCCAAATTATATGAAAATTTTTCAGAATTCTAAAGAGAAAAAAAACAAGATTGCGTTTAACTATTGGCACTCGGTAAAAAGCACGGTTGACACAATACTAAAGGACATTGGAACTATGGTTCACTTCTGTTTCAGGTGTTTTTGCAGCTTTGCCAGTACGCTAAAGAAGAACTAAGACCCTTGCTCTGGCAGCCCAGGGAAAGCACAAGTCCACGGAGCGACATTTATGAAGACCTTTTCCAGATGGTTTCAGGATTAGTCACTCTGGTTGAAGATAAGGTAGGTATACATGATCCACCCATTGGTCTGATACCAAATGAAATGTAGTATAGCCAGTGAACAGTTTCTTATATAATGTGGTAGGTGGCAAGCCATTTTAAAAATATAGAAATGTAAAACCTTGTCTCCCATATTCTCATTTACCCCAGTGTTCAGTCATAAGGTTTCCTGAAACACGATACTGAAATTTTTTGGTTTACAATCATAAAATGATTGTTTACAGCTTATTTCCTCTCTTTTGTGAAAGGTGGTTTTCCTTTTTTCGGCAGGAAAAAAAGTTGAATGATGATGCGTGCATTAAACTCTTTGTGTGGTTTTTTATTTTACGTATTTTTGGGTTGAACAAAGAAAAATTGACTAGAGCGGGATTTGAACCAACAACCCCGGATTAACGTGCCGATGCTCCACCAACTGAGCTATTTAGTGATATGTTGGCTATCTCCCTATTTTGTCAAAATCTTTGTTCGGGTGTGCCAGTCAGAACCATACAACCGTTAATTGCTGTGTTTTCTTTTACAGCGGTTTTCCAAAGACTGTGGTCTTATGGCTGGAAGTACTCTTGCCATGATGCTGAATTCTGCCCCACAACCTAACCTAGCAACTCGGGCAGTGACCAGCCTCATCAACAGATATTCAAGTAAGTCAGTTAAATAGTGAGACAGGGCAGTAAGGGTGTGGCTGCTTCTAGTTTTCATGTGAAGCTGCCAAGACAAAATAAAATGAATGAGACCAAGTGAAATAGATCCATTAAGCTCTGCCCTTAATGCATTGACCAATCACAGCTGTGAAGTTCGGCACATTGAAATCCCTTGACAAGTTGTAAACAGGTTTCTGTCATTGGGATGGCTGAGTTGTTTGGCACGGGCCAATGGCTGAGTTGTTTGGCACGGGCCAATGGCTGAGTTGTTTGGCACGGGCCAATGGCTGAGTTGTTTGGCACGGGCCAATGGCTGAGTTGTTTGGCACGGGCCAATGGCTGAGTTGTTTGGCACGGGCCAATGGCTGAGTTGTTTGGCACGGGCCTATGGCTGAGTTGTTTGGCACGGGCCAATGGCTGAGTTGTTTGGCACGGGCCAATGGCTGAGTTGTTTGGCACGGGCCAATGGCTGAGTTGTTTGGCACGGGCCAATGGCTGAGTTGTTTGGCACGGGCCAATGGCTGAGTTGTTTGCACGGGCCAATGGCTGAGTTGTTTGGCCCGGGCCAATGGCTGAGTTGTTTGGCCGGGCCATGGCTGAGTTGTTTGGCCGGGCCAATGGCTGAGTTGTTTGGCACGGGCCAGAGCATGGGTGCCACTGTTAGACAGTTTTTATAGTGAGTGGAGCTTGATGGATCTGTTCAATTGCCAAAGAACCAATCATAAGCCAATAATAGTAAGTCTGTTTTGCAAATGGATATTTTACAATAAACTACACATTTTTAAGTTTGGCTGTTTGTTTATCCAATGTTAGTGCTTGCAGGCATTTTGTTCATAAACTAATTTAAAATTGTGTTACAGATATATTAAAAGCACTGCTTATTTGACATAGTACACAAGTATTTATCAACATTTTGTTCAATTTGTAGTTACTTGTGGCCAGGAAAGTCTACAGATTGGTAACATGACAGTTCCTGCACTCTCCACTGCCCTTAAACCTGTATCAGTGGTTTTTCCACAAGTTGCAATAACAAGAGGAATATTGACTTGCTGTGACAAGGCTATCCTACTTGAAGATGTATCTCGCAACGACAAGGTTGGTTAAAGCAGGTTTTATTATCCACTTCTGTTTTGTATTTTATGAAGTGATAAGAATCCGCAGCCCTGTCAAAAAAAAAGATAAATTAAGTGCTGTCAATTATAGAAATGAACTTGGAGACTGCTGTGTGTGTAGTAAACAGTGCTCATCTTCTTTGAGGCAATGTATGCGCGCTACCATTTTAGCTGTGTGGCAAGTTTCAGCTTTCCTTTCGGTTGATCTGGTTAATTTTGCCATGTCATGTGACACAGGCATGTCACATTGTATTGACACTCACAGCTGACATAGAGGGCACAAACAGCAGATGCAATTGAGTTCAGCATTCTTTGTGTTCAATTTATATGGTACTTTCCCATCCCTAAGGTTGATGGCTGTGGGTTCGAATGGACCACAGCTATCAACATTTTAGAGTAGATTTCTTGGCAGGGCCTAATGTCATGGCTCTGCTTATTGCTGATTTCTTCACTTGTGATCGTTGTTCTTCGCTTACATGGCAAGCGCCAAATTCCTGCGCAAGTTGTGTAATCGGAGAATACCTGGTAACGTGGAGTATGCAGGCGCACAAGCAAAAAATTTCATGCTAACCTGAGAAATATGCTTGATGAAACGCAGAATTTCCTGCTTCCGTATGCGCCTATTCTTTGCTTACTGTAAGCAGAGCCATGACATTGGACCCAGGTTGTAACAATAGGTGAGTTTGAGTGCAGTAACTAACATCAGTTACTGCAAATAACTGACCTGGCGTGAATATTGCATCAAGAGTAAGACAAACATGGTTTACTGTACATGGTTACTGATTATTTTTCTGTTTCTTGCTACAGCAGCAAATTCTTTCTACGCAAGTGATCTTCCCATTGATATGTGACCTGTGCAAGGAAGCTACAGGGGAACTAAAATATCACACCAGTGAAGGTACAGTCACCAATAGTAAATTTCCTTTGAAATGTTGAATATATAAGATTGGTAATTGTCGAAGCAAAATTATTCAAATTATAAATTGAAAGGTTATACTATATACAAGCTTTAATGCTACCAGAGACTTGAACATTATTTCATCTAAAGTGCCTCAATTTTCAAGAAAATTGTTTGGTTCAAATGCATTCCAAAGTTATGTAGCGGGACTTTTTTTTCTTCGGAAGCTTGCCATATTTTCAGTGTGGTTTTCTGTGATTTATGGAAAATAGTAGACAGTTGAAAGAATGTACATTTCTTAAAACCAATGGTACCTTTGGTGTACCAGCTTTCTTATCGAAATATAGTAAAGTGAAGGAGATGATTTTTGTAGAAACTTACATTAGTCAAATTAGACTGCTGTTAGTATTGTATCCATTTTGAGTACACAAGAACTACTATCTTGGAAGCAGTGGATGCTCTGACAAGAGCTGTATGGTTTGTTCTAGGTGAAAACTCATTTCGTGAAATGTGTAGAGCTGAGGGACGTTTAGAGTAGTGTGCTCAAGTTGCATGAGGAAACTGAAGAGTGTATATCTGTATATCTTATGGCTAATTTTGTTGCCACTTCATTGGCATGAGAATCAATTTACTCCAAGACAATTGTGTGTTTTGTTGCCGAACCCCACAGCCTTGAGTCTGTATCTTCAAGTCATGAAAACCCTCCTCCCGATCATCCAAAAAGACTCCACCAATTCACGGCTGTTTGACAGAGATTCAGCTCAGACCCGAGCCACCCTGAAGCTAGTGTGGCAAGAATGGCAGAGCCCGGTGGATGGAGTGGCTGAGATGATCCGATCAGCCTTAGCAACGTTACTGGTCCTTCATCAACAGGAGTCTGAGGCTCTGGGAAATGCTGACTCACAGGTTAGGGGTTGGAAAATGTACTCAATGAGAAAGTTTGATTTAGCTTTGATTGTTTGTTATCAAATAATAAACCACAAGGGAAACTGACTTGGTACATTTTTTAAATGATTTCGGGTTGAACAAAGAAAAATTGACTAGAGCGGGATTTGAACCAACGACCTCCGGTTTAACGTGCCGGTGCTCTACCAACTGAGCTATCTAGCCCTATGTTGGCGGTCTCCCTATTTTGTCACTATCTTTGTTCGGGGGTGCCTGTCAGAAGCCATTCAAACTGCAAATTGCCGTGTAGCCAGGGATCACACCCAGGTAACGATACAACCTGGGAAGCGGCAGACAGGGGATCACCTTAAGGGGATTGTTTGTTATAACACTTTGACTGTGTCTCCATTAGTGAAATTCATTGTAACTGTTTATTTGGTAGTCTTCTTGGCAATCTAAACTTGCCATTTAATTTGCCTACAAAGTATGTGACATATTGGAAGACTTTCTGGGACACTAGGTGGCAGCAGACTTATCAGGTAAATCCTTAACTCTTGGAAATGTGGGCATGCTCAGAACCACGTAAACATTGGAGATTTACCTTGTATGTCTGCTGCCATCTAGCACTCTAAAGTCTCCCATTGAATTCTATTCAGAGCAGTTTGAAACCTTTTCTAAACCTTTTGTTTGCCCCTTACTCTGAATTTGGCTTTGTCCGTTAATTCAAATCCCCCTGTCAAAAGCACCAGATTCAAATTGGTTTCAAAGCCTTTGCTTGAGCCAGTACCTGTATGTGGAGATGGCGCTTTCGTAACTACGTACAAAATCTGCCTTATGTTTGGCAATCTTATCATTGAAGACAAAAATTGTGAGGTTGATGGATTATGTGAATACCAACTTTAAACAGCTGACGAACAGATGAAGTAAACTCCGGTTACGAGTAAATTCTGAACGTGATTCGATGACTCCAGCTGACCAATGAATAAGTTCAATTTAATGACCACTTGCACAATGCGTAGTGTACTTACACGTACTGTCCACCATTTAGGGAGTCAAAATGTACACAAGGGAATTGTCTGTAGGGAAGAGGAAGCCTGAACAGGAGTTGACCTAGAGGTGGGGGAGCATCTGGGAGCAAGTGATGCTGCAGAGATGTACATTGTGCGGAGGTGCGTTCCGTGTTGTGCAAGGGGTCAATTGGACATTTTTTGCTAGAATGCAGTTAAGTTAAAATTTGAATAATTCTGGTCTCATGTATTTCTATCACATCACTACTTAAGAAGTTGTTTCTAAATCTACACAGCTTGCAGAATCCATCATCTCTACTCTTCTGAGTACAGCATGGCACGTCAAGGGACGCTACCAATTAATGTCCAGCCTCGTGCCCCACTGCAATGCAGTCAACCTTCTGGCGCTTCACCCCGGTCTGCCCAGCGAGCTACTGCGCTGCCTTGGGACTAATTATCTAGCTGCTGCTGCATCTGAGCTGCACAACGCCTTGGTCAAGAAGATGAGGAAGGAGATGATGTGTGGGGTTGAGAGGGAGTCCGCAGGGGAGAGGATGCCAGAAGCGGAAGAGGAATTGACCAAGAGGTGGGGGAGCATCTGGGAGCAAGTGATGCTGCAGGGACTGTGCAATGATGACGGGTAAGCTGTGTTTTGTGAATGTTTAAAGGAACATTACAGAATTGGTTTTTTGCTAACAAAACAGTTGCTGGCAGTGTAAGCACTTTGTGTAATCCACCATATACATAAACTGACAAACCTGTAGAAGTTTGAGATCGATCGGCCGTCTGGGTCACGAGAAAATGGTGAAAAACCGATTACACATTTGCATGAAATCATAATAGATTCAACAAATGAATAAAACGCTCACTGAGCGATAAACTCCAATCGGAAAATTAGTTTATTCATTTCTCATCAAAATGGCCTTTCAGACAGAAATATTTCAGGGGATGTTTTCTACTATCATCATCGTTACACCGTGTAAGTTTTATGTAAATCTGTGATCAAAAAGTATATTTTACAAGTTTTTTTCTTACCAATTCTGTAATGTTCCTTTAAAGGAATATGCTAAACCAGAATTTTTTCTATATAAAAGAAAAGAAAAGAAAGCATTTTTTTCAAACACCTTTTTAAAATTCTACCGCAGTTGGTTCTCAGAGTTTGGAGTACTAAAATGTAATGGTTCACATTTGTTGGTACATTAACAAACATCTTGCCAGAAGAGCTCATCTACTTAAAGGCACAGTACACATTTGGTAATGACTCTGAAAATTAATGGCAATGAAAACTTACTTGGTAAGAAGTGCAGCAGCCTTGGGTAGTATAATGAATTTTGAGAAACTTTTAACTTCGAAGTACTATGGTTATGGAAAATATATCACTTTTTATCCCCCGAAATTTGAATCTGAGACGATTCTCAGACTGTGTATTCCTAAGGGGAATATTCTTCCTGCGTGGAAATATTCGCTCCGGTTTTTCGGTGATATCTCAAAAACGCGACCACCTTTTGAAGTGAAATTTTCACAGGTTAGTTTTACTGTATTTACCTACATTTATATAGGATTAGCACAATCAGTAGGCTCCAATTACCAATTGTGTTCTGTGCTTTTAAAGATTGAAAATGCAAATGTTTAAAGGAGAAAGAAAACAAATATTTTTGAGGGGAAGTATGGCAGGTCTTACAAGGAACTTTTGCCTTTAAACTCAAAGGAAATAATCAATGAAAAGAAATGCATAGCGCACTTAATGCACAAACCTCTTGGTGATGTGGAGAGTCTATTAATCTTTCAAGTATCTATTAATCTTTCAAGTATAACACCCCAAAAGTTTTGTCTATACCTATTGGAGGCCAGACCCCCATTATTCTTGTGATCACACCCCTGGGCCCAATTTCATAGAGCTGCTAAGCACGAAAATATGCTTAGCATAAAATTTCTTCCTTGATAAAAACAGTATTGCCAACCAAATTTCCATTTGTTGCATATTGCTTGTTAATGGTATTCAGCTGTTGTTTGCTTATCCTGAAAATTTTGCTGGTGATCCTGTTTTTATCGAGGCCAAAATTTCATGCTAAGCAAATTTTTGTGCTAAGCAGCTCTATGAAATTGGGCCCTGGTATGGTACTCCCTCTGATATTATAGATTAGTGAGGTATCACACGTCCAACTCCTGGATTCCATCTGCAATCAAGAGCTTCCCTGGTGTCCTTTCACGACTCATGAAGAGCCTGGATAATGAGCCACCCAAGGATGACTCTGATGTACGTTGCCTCCATGCCCATATCATCCTGCTGAAAACGGCACGGTGCAACAACATCCTGGATTCTGATTGGCTGGTGAGTTTCACAGACTGGCCAACCAAAAAGGGGACTTATAAAACAAATCCCATTTTCCAAAATTACTGAACTCTTGCCATTGGTCTAGTGGGTGTATTTCCGACTGTAAGTAAACAATTTTATAGTGTTTATATTTTCTTTAAAATATACTTAAATTTATTAAGTTAATCAATTTGTATTCTTAAAAATGATAAAAAAAGGACTGTTTAGAAAACATAAACGTTTTTTCCCTTTGTTATATTAGGAGAAATACATGGACATTGTCTCAGCAGGTCTCTGGCACCCTGCAGATGACATCCAAGGTGACTCTCTAAGTCTGCTGTGCTGCTCTGCCAAGAAATCTGAGCTTCCTTCCCCATTGGAGATGCTTCTTCTCAAGAAGACCTTCCCACACTTTCTGAACTCAGATTCGGCCGCTTTCCGCAATCGTCTCCGCCACAACATCAACCTCTTTGTCGTCAGGTTATGTGGCGGCAGTCTAGTCCTCCTGAAAAACCTGAGAAAGTTGGAAAGAAAACTTAGGGCTGTTGAGTCGTCTCTCAACGATCCGTGTCAGACTGAGGAGGCAAACCCCGCAGATTTTGAAACGGACAGAATGAAAGCATCTGAGAAGAGAACTGTACAAGCTAATGAGATGAGGGAAAAGCTTGATTTTTTGACTGAAAAGCTGCTCAGATTCGTAGACGCTTTGGACTGTCTGATGGAAGTCTGTTTTGGGTCTCTGTTTCCAGGAGCCTGTTACCAACGGAGGCGAGCTGCCATGGAGATTCTTGTAGTCTTGTTTGACAACTTGACGGCCAGAGATAAGCAGAAAGAGAAGAATGGTTTGTAGTCTTTATGTAGGAATAATTCCAACACAATAAGTATAAGTGGCGCAACATTCATTGCGTAAGTTGTGCACCACGAACACAATAAACCTTGCACAAATGGACTTACGCAGTTGCAAAAAGTTTCGCAGAAACCTGCAGCAGGTTCTGTTGTTGTTCACTGCACCGCTTCAAAACAAGCGCTCCATGATGGTTACCGATGTCACTTGAACTTTGATTTTACCCAGAATCCTTTGCATGCCTAACATGCGCATTGGGACATGCATATGGGCTGTTTGGCCTACTAGACCCACTCGGCCAGGGTGCTCCATGACTGCACATACATTATGACCACAAAAATAAAAGTGTTGTTTTGCTCCAATTTGTAACAGGTTTTCCAGGTGATGTCATGGCATGGGCTGTTGATCACAGGAAATGCAATTTGCTTTCTGAACGGTATGTCACCATTTATAAACAAACAAACAAGTAGAAGTCGTTTGATATAAGAGTTAAAGGTAGTAAAAGCTAGGTTTTGATGTATGTTTTGATTATGTCTACTCTGTGTTTACTTTCATGTTATTAGTTATCACACAGTGTGAGTGGAATACGGGAAAATAAAGCACTTCTGTTATGGGACGCAGACGGGCTATATTTTTATTAGTGTTCCCAAAGTGCGCGTGCGACAACAAATTTATCTTCAAGAAAACTTGACGCGTAACTACAAATAGCGCATTACGAGGAGTTAGAACAACGCGTTATAGAACAGGGTTTGATTTGGGCCTTGCAATTTTATACAACTATTGGATGCGTGTGAGTGCATTGTTGTGGTATATAGCATGTATAGTCACGAGGTGAAATGAAAATGCCAGATTTTTAATGAGAAGTTATTTTCTGCAACAATGCACAAATGTAATACATTCAATATTTGTTTTATATCACACTCTTGTTGCTATGATGGACCGAGGAATCAGAATCAAGGATTCGAGTTTGCTTGAAGATAAGAGACCATAGCAGCACAGTGGCCTCTTGTCGGGAGCTTGGTGGTCTATCAGTAGAAGGTCATGGGTTCGAATTCAACCCAATCCCGTTGATTTTTTTCCTTCTGGAACCCGCAGAGTCTTCAGTGCCTGTGAATCAGTGCATGGAAAAAATCATATCGCACTATTCTTGTTCACCTTTGTAATTATTTTACGTATAGAAATGCCTCTATCCTTCTTGAGTGCATCCAAGATGGCGCCAATGATCTGAGGTCATTGTCTCACCATCTCCTGTCCACCTACTTCCCTACTGCCTTGCCATCGTCTGCGTCTTATCCCTATACTTCATCCTCGGAGATCCTCTGCCGGGCGCTGCAACTTGTGTCTAGCCCTAAGGTACAGGAGAGCGACGCAGGGGCATTGCTGTCCAAGATGATCTTCTACAAGTAAGTGATTTGATTCATTTCTCGTGAGTAAAAACTCCATGTTGGTCAAAAAAGAACCTTGGATTTAGATTGACTTTGTCTTTACATTCCTTATGAACGGTTTCTTTGTGTACAAATGTAACAATTTGAACTCCTTGTCTGTCATGGGTGTGGGGTGGTGAACTAGTAAAATTATCCCCCCCCCCCCACTACCACCACCCAGCCCTGACCCACTTTCTCCAACTTTATGGGCTAGTCATGAAGTAAATTTCTCTGAATTCTTTATGTTTATAGAATCTTGAGAAATTTATTTTCCGTTCAGTTTGGTATCAGTTTCAAGATGTGTTTCCCCAAACTTTCAAATTTCTTAATTTCCTGCTGACTGCCACACAATTTTTCCCTCCTCCAAAACAAAATTAATTTGAATTTTTACCAAGAGTTAAATCGAAACTTTGCTTGGCTATTTTGCTTGGCTAGTATGAATGGAATTTATGAGTTAAATTTTGAAACTGATAAAGAATTGTTTTCTTTTTCTAAGGCACTCGGTTGTTAAAACACTGAATGCAAACAAGTCTCCTCCGACCTCTCCAGTGAAATCTAACAGCATTTCCACAGAGAGGGGAACCGTTAACTTCATAGAGAGCCTGCTAACGAGTCTTATCTATCAGCTCAAATGCTGCAAAATGAATCTTCTCCAAGCAGCTTCTGTAACGCCGATGCACGGTGAGCATTTGTCTTGGACAAGGAGGCACAAAGTCATCCTAATTTTCCTGTTTTTCAATTCCCTTTTCTCCATTTCCGAAGCGTCAAATTGTCTTCATGATTAAATCTTGTGTCTTCCAAGGCAGCTCGTAGACCATTCTCATGATGGCATAAATAAACTGATCCATTGCACTCTGCACTTTTAATTAGTGCATAGAACGATCATAACTGCAAACACGCGACCAAAAAATGCCTGACAAGTTCTGCACATTCAAATCCACAACAAGCTGGAAGGAAATATTTTCCATTTGGATTGCTGTGTTGTAACTTTTGTGTGATGCAGGCAATGTTCTTCCCTTGCAGCATTGACTTTGTGACACTGACTTGAAGATAGACAATAAAGCCTTAATTTGATAAAGGGCCATTTAGAAGAGGTTGATGGTTTCTTGTAGTTTTATTAACATTTATATTGGCTGTACCTTTTTGGGAGAAACTTGGTTAGAATGTCATTGCAGTAAACTTGGTTTCCATTGCATTTTGACTGATCCTGTGTTTTTTAATATTTAATTTGAATTGATAAGTTATTAAATTGAATCTGGTTTTGTTAAAAACATTTGATAACATTTCTCTGAGCATGATTTGAATTTATTTATTTGTGTTTTTTTTTTCAGTTTTGGTTTCCCAGCCTGATTAAATTTTCATATTTCTCAGAGTTTTGTCATGTTTTTTAAAAGTATCACTCTTGTGTCTTCACAGGTTTAATACGAGCCATCAAGAGATGCATAACTGACCAGCCATCATCTTTACAGCAGATTTTCATCTCAGATTCCAAGGGTTGGTCATCGCTGGTGGAGAAGCTCCTCGGGACTCTCCAAGACGTCACTCAATTTATCCTCCTCATTCTGTCAGGGAAGAGGGCATCTCCTCTGTCGACCGAGAAAGATGTTACTGGCTTGGACGGTAGATCGGCAATGGCGCCCTCATTCGGCCAGATGGGAGAGGCTATTGAGGGGCTGATAACAGACTTGGCTGCCTACAGGATCAACGATGATGATGATTATGATGGAGCTAGGGAAGAGAAGATGATGGCGCTGTCTGAAGAGCATCAGTTGATTCTAGCTTGTTGTTGGCTCAATCTTAAGGTGATGCATCAAGTCACTACGTTGTTAGGATTTCGTTTTACAGGATAGATTTGGACTTTAAAAAATCTTACAATCTGCAAAATTTATGAATGGATTAAGGAAAAGTAGCAGATTCACTTTCGGATCATTCTTAAGGAAAAATCAACTGACAGATCCTTCATCAAGACTTTATGGTTCCTTTCCCTGCCTTTCATCTTCGTGGACCCTGTTTCGAATCCTACTTCAGAGTGGAGCCTTGCATATGGATTGGGTTTTCAGTCCCTACCTAATTGCATGGGTTTTCCCCATTAAAGGTTTTCCCCCCCAACTCTAAAACTTGACATTTCTTCATCGTCTCTCATTCATCCTGTTATTGGTGCATGTGCTGTTGGATGTGTAATGTAAAAAATGATAAAGACACCTTTCTTTACACTAAAGTCATATTTTGAAATAAATAATCAGATTCGAAAAAAATTGTTGCCAAACACATTTTTCCTTTTTCCTTTGGTTTTTGTTGCAGGAATGTAGTTTGCTTATAGGAGCCTTAGTAGAAACGATGCCGTTATGTCACGAGCATGACGATGGTGTATTGACCTATGACCAACTGACCCTCATGGCCAACTTACTGGTGGAGATCCTTACAAGATGCAGGCACAAGGTAAAAAAATGTAACTTTTACCAGTTTTACCATTGCTCTACATATCATAATGTACATTTGTATATTTTTTATTAGCAATTAAAACGATCTCTTGTTTATTACTACACACAAAGATCCTTGTCATTTGATTGGTGGAATGCGTGTCAAGTGTCATCGTTTTTTGTTTGGCCATGTATTTATTGCCGTGACGTTAGATCGTCGTAACCGTTGTATATGGAAATAAATATAGGACAGTTTGATTGATTTTCGCTGCTTAAATTCTCAGCGTTGTTCCCAAAACAATCATTCCCGCTCATTCGCCCAAACAAGGCAAGGTTGTGTCACGGCTGTTGTCTACATGGAGTCGTCCATGTTATTTGGGAGGTGTTTGTAGAGTTTTAGGAGGGTAGTGTGGACGAGTTTCCATGTCTATTTTGTGTCAATTGTTAACCATTTTCTAATGACAAGGATCCGTGTGTGAGTTATATAAAAAAAATATTAAATGCATCTCGTTTGTGAATTGTCACAGAATGTACTCACTCGGTGAAATAGAATAGTCCAGATTTCACCTTGCGATTATATTCCGAGACAATGCACTCACATGCGTTCAATATTTGTATTATAATAATTAAACTACTGCTGTAGAGTGCAAATCATCTGGATATTTTGGACTGTATATGTTGTTAAATGGCAAGAGTTTTTCCCGTCCTTATAACATGCAAACCAAACATGCTCTTTGTGTAGGGTGCCATAGAGGGTTGCAATCAGGGCTTTGCAAAGCTGTGCTCCAGGCTACTGGCCAGTCAGCAACCCAAACTGCAGTCCCTACCCAAGACCCTACTGGATAAGGTGATTGGGTTAGTCACCAGCGAAGGAGCGGAGTCGTCATTCACAAAGAAAAGTGCAGGGCTCCCTCTGTTGGTGGAATCCATTGTCAGTGCCGAGCCAAGAGGACGAGAGGTGAGGCGATTATGAAGTTATTTGTGTGTGTTTGATATCTTCACGTGTGAGAAATCACAGCTGGTGTTATTGCAAAATACGTAATGTAATCAAAATCCATTGAAAACTAAACTTATGCAAAGTAGATCTCAGGCCTGATGAAGCACGTGCCATTCTGTCAAAATGAATCTAATGTTGCTTAAAGGCAGACTTGATCAATGGCAGCTTACCACCCAACCTCAGCAAATAATTCTCTGGATCCACCCTTGATTAAAACTATGATAAACCTCTACTCTACCATTGAGTGTTCTTTACTATTGAAGGTCAACAAGTTAATTTCGTTCCCTTGGAGACCACAACTCCCTGAGGCGCAAATTTTTCCAGGATAATTTGATAGTTCTACCAGCTAAACACCACTTAAAACCGAATGCTTATCTGTAAATATTTATAATCTTATTACTACCAATGGTTTTCTGCTCTTTTCCATTGAAACAGAGACTGCTCCTAACGTATACCATGGACAGCCTTATGAAGATTGCATCCCAGCCACTCCCTTGGACCCCACAGACAATCGGGACCTTCCCCAATCCCATGCCTTAAACATCCTAATGGAACTCTTCCGCTGCTCGGCTGTTGGTACTGACATATTAAGGCATTGCTCTGAAGCAGTCAAGATGGCCATAGGCGGTTTCGCCTCACCCTGTTGGACGATAAGAAATGGCTCAATGAGGCTTTTTGGTGAGTTTTGTCTTTGTAAAATAAATGTCTTGTGCGAAAAAAACTATAACACACCGTACACAAAGAAGAGTAACTATGTTTGGTTCTGGTAACCTATACAGTAAATCTAAAACAATTTTGCACAAGAATTGTATAGTTTTACATCAGTAACAAACTTGGAATCTAATTTTCTTTCCTGTCTACTATTTGTACCGAACGGTTTTAGTTAAAGTGAATTTTCTGAATTATTTCATTACCTCACAAAGGCACTTTGATTGCTCGCATCTTTGGACAAAAGAAAGTGCAAGATGAACACTCCCAGATCAATGCCATGTCCGCCACCACCTTCTTCTGTCGTTATCCGGATCTCCAAGAATTCCTGCTGAATGAGGTGGAGAAGTTTGATAATAGCCTGAGGAAAGAGCAAAGCAAAGACGTAAAGGACGGGAAAGAGGAAGAAATGAAGACTGATGTGGAACAGTCAATCAGAAGCAGAAGTGGAGGAGGAAAGTTGGATGATAGAAATGGATTCAAAGAGAGGCAAGACGGAACAAGACAAGGACTTCTGGACACGAGAATGGGAGGTTATTTCTTCATCCAAGTCTCCATCCAGTCTTAACACTTCTCTCCAAACTTGGCCCTGGAGTGGGCAGTGAAGATAACGAGTAAGTTTTGTCAAAGCATAAAAAGGGACATGTTAATCGACATTCATGTCCATTTTGAAATGCTCCGCCCAATTTCATAAAGCTTCTTTTAAAAGCCCAACAATTCGCTGGTTCATTTCATCTTTCTAATTCTCGTCGTCCATTGCATTTATTAATTGTGCTTATACGGACCTTATGCATTGACGTCATCATACTGCCATCTTAGAGGTAAAAAGATGACGTAACAATGGAAAACGCACAGCTATGCACGCGCGGCGCACAGAATCAGCCAATGAGTACCTTTCGTTTGACCTCTAGCCGAGGGCGCTCTACTCAAATGACGTCATGTGCATTGTCTATGTCTATTCTAAAGTAATACCAGAAAAATTCGCCAATAATATTAAGAGAGAAATATGTGTGTTTCACAGGTCACTGTCGGCCTTTTTGGAGCCAGTGAAGCATCTTGCCAGCAGTGCAATCTACCCAGTGCGGGAGCTAGCAGCCCGCTCCCTGGTCCCCCTCATACCACAAAGACAGCTGTCCAATCAGATGATTCAGATCATCGACAGTCTACCGTCGGGAGCTGGAGCCGTCGGAGCTTTTAACCGCCTCCATGGAGATTTACTGCAGATGGAGAAGTTGTTTGAAGCTGCCCTCCAAAATAGAAGGCAAGGGGCTGTGATGCATTATTTGATTTGCTTATTTCTTGTGGCTTGTTCTCTTTAAGCCATTGTAAGGCCCTGTTTAATGAAGCCACTTTGGCCAGAGCTATGGCGGTTGGCCCTAGTTTTCATTCATTTTTTCATTTATTAATTCTGGTTCCAAAAAGCGAACTTAATCACATACTAGCCAAGAACCCCGTGGAGAGAAGACAATGAAGGAAGTTTCAGTTTTAGGTGTTGGAGGAAAACCCCAGAGGAATATTCCAGGGAAAACCCACGCAATCAGGCAGGGACTGAAAAACCAATCCACGTAGTTTCCCGTTGAGATTTGAACTGGGGTCCCCAGAGGTGGAGGGAAGGCAAGGCAAGATACCACTTCGCCAACCTGACTGCCCAAAGGTTAAAGGTTAATGATTAGACCCTTGCAGTAATCTAGCTGTAGCCACAGCCTTAGCCCCAATTTGGATGTGGCAGACTGAATCCCTGGGTTACAGACCCCTTGCCTGACGTGTATGCACCTCTATACATTGAGCGTCTACCTTTTGGTAACTTTTTGGGGTCAATTCCTTAGCATACATTTTGACTCTCAAAATGGCTGACACATAGGCATGTGTAAGTGCGCTGTGCATCGTGAAAAGGGTCAATAGGAATTTCTTTTTTCTTTCATTTCCAGTCTTTGTTGTCGCCACATTTTGATTAATTTAACCCTCTTGCTGTCTGACCATTCAATACCATTCACTGTGGTTTGAATGATAGATAAACTATGCAGCCTGCAATATGATACCATGAGGGAATGCATGTACACAGTTAGTTCTGTGCACAGTTGTGCCACCGTACACAACCTTGGCAGTCGAATGGCTTCAAATGGTTGGTCAACTCACTGGAAAATGTTGCCAAGAGTCACTGAGAGTAGGAGGGTTAAAGGGTTTCGCTTTTGATGAACTTTCTGAATATTTTGCTCAATACTGTGGAGAGAAATAAAACACTTCAAATGGCAGTAGACATCTCAGATGTGCAGCCTCTGATTCAATTTTCAATTATGTCATTAACCATGACATCATATTTAGCACCTTTTCATGACATAATGACATGTCCGCTATATTTCAAAGCTGTACTTCAAAAAGTTTCTTCATCACAATTGTTTTTTTGTTTTGTTTTTTGTTTCCAGTATCCAAAAGGAAGACCTGATGACCATCCAAGCCAAGCTGGCTGCCAGAACATGGATAGCTGGTGAGACTAACCCATGTGCTCTCGTTAGAGCAGTGTTTGTCAATCTGTCCATGGCTGTCATATCGGAGTGTGAGAGGGCTTGTGCTGATTCAGGGGCCCCACAGTTGCTATCTGTTATGAGGAGTATAGTGACTGAATACTTTGAAGGCATTCCACCTTTTCAGGTAAAAACAACTCATCGGATTCACTAAAATAACATATAAATAGTTTGAATGATGGTATGCAAGTTAGGCTGCCTGCTGCAAGATGAACCAAGCTAATCTCTTTTTTACCTGAGGCCAGTATCATAGATCTGCTTAACTTAAAAACCTGTTAAGCAAAGGAAAAAGTAATTGGCAGAAACAGGTTACCAGCTAAAATACAAAGTAGTGTATATTATCTATGACGGGTAAAAATATTATTTATGACGAGTAAATGTTTGTTTAGCAGATAAATTGTAAGCAATATTCTCCCTTTTTTCACCCTTGTTAATGGTAAATGCTTTACTACAAAATTTAGAATGCTGTTTGTTTGCTATGAAGGGAAATGTTGATAGTTTTAAAGGATTTTAGTTTGTGTTTTAATAAAATTATTTATTTAATCTGACTGTACTATACTCTGAATTTCATGTTGACTGCTGTGTAACTGAACCATATTAAATATATTTTTTAAAATATTTCACTTGTCAGGTTGGATTAGGAACTTTAAACAGGGTCATGGCAACTGCTTGTTTGACCTTTTCATCATCGACCTCTGAACCTTTGACCTCTAGTCTTGCTGCTACAGCTCAGATGCTCTTGACCTCGAAGGACTTGGACATAAAACTCGCAACTCTTGATTACTTGCAATCTCATAGTTTAAATTTCTTCAAGGTGGAGATTTTTCAAGACTCAACGCAGAGATAACAAACTCGATTATGAATTCGGAATTGGAATCCAGATGTCTAGAAAAAGCACTGACACTGTGGGTGGACTTGAAGAATGGAGAGGACAAGGAAGAAATATCCAGCTGTGATCGGTCACCATTGTGGGAAACGTTAACCCAATTGGTTGATGGTGAAAAGGGGAGTGGCCTGTGTGGTGCTGCACTGCCTGCCATTGGTCAGATGCTTATGTGGCACATGCAGTCAGACAAAGACAGGTATTTAAATGACCAGTTTATTGAGTTGTTTAATACTAAACTTAATATTTAGTGTGAAGTAAGTATGTAGTTAACTACAGGGAAGTTATGTTTGTATGTACATGGATGATTACACAGTTCTGTATTTAAGTCATGGGTGACCATTTGGTACTTTGGACAAACTGGGTAGTTGGCTAGATAATTATGGTGCAGAGCAGAAATGCAGAAAATACATTGAGAACAGACAGCGCTAACTTCACACTGCAAAGTGTGGAACCCACTGCTGTGTAACATGTGACTTTCACCCAGCTTTTTGTCACAGAATTCAATTATAGAGTGTTGAAGAATCTGCCAATTGATCTTGAATTTCCAGTATTTTTCTGCCAAAATGTCACAAATGAAAACGATTTTGGGTTGAACAAAGCCAACATTAGGGTTAGATAGCTCAGTTGGTGAAGTGCCGGCATGTTGAATCCGGAGGTCACAGGTTCAAGTTCCAGCTCTAGTCAATTTTTCTTTGTTCAACCCCAAATTATTTAAAACTTTACCCAGTCAGCTTCCCTTGTGGTTTATTACTTCATACAGTTGGCAATTCATTGGTCAGTGGTGTGGCTGGATGGTTAAGTACAGCGATCCCACTCAGAGTGAGACGGTCCGATCGGCTGTTGTCAAGTCAGTCAGGATTGCTGCAGCATTGGTGTGGAGCAAAATAGAGAGGAGCATAGAGAGGATAGACTGGAGGCGTCCCTAGAGTAAGTTTGTTGCAATTATCCGTTGTAACGGATTAGATACATTGTTTGTAATGACCGGACAAAACATGTATCTGAAAGCTTAGTATTTGTTAATACTGGTATCAATTGTCAGGAGAAATCACTCTCGGTATAGAGCTGGTGCATTTGCATACATTTATACCAAACCTGGGTACGTCTTCCAAGTTTAATGAAATATAAACATAACTTCTGGGTTTATAAAGTGAAAGATATGTTACACAGCATTTTTGACAAGTTTAAGTCTTGATTTTGAGTGTGAATAACAATTGTCCGAAGTTACCTGGAAGTTTCTGATTAACTAAATAAATTGTGTTTTAAATTTCCTTTTTGCCATGCAGTCTGATGAACGTTGTGCTACGCCTCCTTCAAGATGAAGTGCAAGACATTCGTCTTGAGGCTGCGAGATTCGTCTCTCAATGTTTACCAAGAGGGGCCAGTTGCCCCCAATTCAAACATCTCCACAGTAATGCTGCACAGCAGGTCAGTGTATATCGATTTCTAGTTGTTACACGAGGAGGGTCCATGAACGAGCTCATTTTGAAGCAACCTATAAACTTGACAGTGTCTGATTATGGGTCGTTTCCTCAAGTCGCAGACAATAGACCCTTCCCATGAGATATGCAAATTGAACATCGCGTGTGCGCGCTCTCCCGACTGGTTGGCAAAATGAGTGAACGTCGCGCCTTTTTGTATGGGACTGATGGTGGCGTGACGCACAACTCTATGGCATTTGCCAACCAATAGTGTCTGTATGCATGCGTGAATGTTATTAGCATATTTTATGGGAAAGGTCCATTGCAAGGCACTCAAATGATCCAATTACTTTCACTATTTTTCGTAGAGAAATAAAAAACTTTTCTGGATATTTGATTTCATTATGTAAGTTTAGTTGGAGGCTTTCCAAAGCAGTCTACATTTACTCAAAGAGTATGACTTGAGAAGGGGTCGGAGGCTGTGTACGACTTTAGAAGATGTTAAAAAAAGGTTGATCCTTCTACATATCTTACGTGTTCTAAATGACAACAACTTAGGAAAAGGGAACGTAAAAGTAACCTTGCTGCCTCCTAACCTCTGAATTATCTGCCTTTAGAAAAAACAACCTGCACACTCTTCAGTCTCCTGACGATGACTAGAGCAGGCTAGTTGAAACGTTGAGACCAATTATGAACTCACTCCGGGGCAGTGAAGTTAGTAAGAAGTCCCCTCGATCCACTTAGCGAAAGTAGTAGTCCTGGCCAATTTCCTGCCTCCCCAGGTAGCACTTAAATAAGCAGGGCAGTTCTTTTCAGAACTAAGTAGTCTCCTTTGGCAGTAGAATAAATAGCAAGACAAGTTCTTAAGAACAAATCTACACAACAAAGTAGATATATACACATGGAGCTGCTGACGAGCTGCGTTCATGCATGCTAGACCGGGTCACCTGGACCAAGATCACTGGGCAGGCTCGAGATGGTCTCAACTTGATTGATTGATTGACACATGGTGTTACCGCAAACTGAATATACATTGAAACCTGCATACTATTTGTTTATGCACTAACCTTAAATCTAGAGGCACATTTTTTGTTTTCATTTCCCAATTCTAGGTGCTTATCAACTATGTTTGCACGACGTTCTCCTGGTCGTCACGATTCATGTCTTTAGTGCTATGCTTTTTGCTAGGATCATCAGATGTGTGTGATACGGTCAGCCAGCAGCAATGTTCTACAAGGTAAGTTTGTGTAGAAATGTTTGCAACAATAAGGCAGTGGGATGTAGACAAATTCAAGGGACAAACATGAGTCACCGTTACTGGGTAGACCCTTGTCTAGACATGGACTCAGTGTTCATTCATGCATCACAGGCCTCTTGACCAGTGGTGTCGACGCCATCGAACCAGGTGCCAACCTCGTGCGAGAAAAAAAACCTGTGCATGTTATGTGTCCCAGTAGTGGCAGATGATACAGAAACTACGCAACTAACACAAGAAAATGATATGGTACCCCCTTTTTATAAAACAAACAAGTGTTGTCAAAGATTTTGTGCGTAGAGCAGCCATGAAATTCACAGCTGACAAAAAGGTCTGAAAGTGTGGTTAAAATACTGAAATGGATTTATAAATTTCTAGGACATCTGCATATAACTACAAATTAATCTATAGATTAATTTTTAATCTATAGATTAGTAGATAGTTTCCCGAAAGACGCCATCTTTATGGGCAAATTGAAGCTGCGTAAAGCTTTCTAATTTTGCTACTTCGCCAAGCAGTTCACCGACCAATCAGACATGGAATTTGAAGAAACTCCTGTGTGCCACATGGGGTATTTACACAAAATACATAGTTAGTATGATGATCATTGCTTGTGTAGATGGCTGAATTTACACACTATGACACCAATTTCAAACTCTCTATATGTTCAGCACTTCATGCATGACATCTGTCTTTCATGATGCCCATTTAGGGGGATTCCTTAGTGCCAAAGGAATTCACTGGTCTGATAAATTTTTAAATGTTGCTGTAGAAATGGTGGACATTATGCAAAACACTGTGGGTGTTTGTAATAGGTGCAAATTTTAGCTTGAATATCCCAATTGTTAGTTGTCCTGTTGTAACACACTCGGTATGTTTGCGAATATGTGGGTGCTGTTTTCAACATTTGTAGTGTTCATATGTTATGCATGGAGGGCCTGCCTAATGTCCCAGCCAAACATAAATGTGTACCGACTTGTTAATTTCAGTGTTCTGCTTCAGATGGCTGGCCTATATGACTTTCAAAGTCAACAAGTGTTATATTCGCATGAACTATTTTGTTCTTTTTAGTGGGACTCACCTGTTTGATCAAGAGAGTGCTAACATTTATGCTGAGGGAGTGATGGAGGCAAGGATATTGTATAACGAACTTGTGGTAAGCTTCTTTTTTTTTTTAACCCTCCTACTTTTGGTAACATTTTTGAGGGAATTGAAAAACCAATCAACTGTGCAGGCTGCATATGGTGGAACAACTGTGCATAGCACTAACTGTGTGTGTGTGTGAGTTTGTAGTGACATTCAAACCGTGGACTTACAACAAAAGGGACAATAGGTCCACGTTTGCTATCACAAAGGAAAACAATGAGGTCCACGTTTGTCATGACAAAGAGTTGAACAAAGGAGGGTCCACGATTGGAGGTCATTACACACTTGTGTGTGTGTGTGTGTGTGTGGAGGTGTGTCTTTCTGTTAAGACAAGGACTTTCACAAAAGGGATCCGGGTGTTTAGACAGACGGAGAACATCCTCGCTTCGAAACTAAAAGAGTCTCTGCTTTAAAAAACAAAGTCCAAATAATAGAAGAACAATATAATTTTGTGGCTGTGGTAATCTTAGATTATACAAACACACGCATTTTCCTCTTTTTGTCCTTTTTCTTTTTATTAAATTTTTTGTGAGCACTATAAAAACAAAATTCAGGGGGGGGGGGGCACAGGAAATTTGTGGCGGGGCCATGCCCCCCAGGCCCCTTGTGGCTATGCTGCTGTATGGTACATGTATTTACCACATAATATACCATTATTATATCAAACTGTAGGCTGGCTTAGTTTATCTTTCATTCAAAATCACAGTGACATTGACTGGCCAGACATGTAAGAGGGTTAACAAACCTGTCTTTTGCCGAAAACTGTATTTTTAAAACATGCCTAGAACTAATGAGATGGCTTTGATTCAATTACAGGACTGCCTTGGGAAGAGACTCAGAGATGAAGATTTCGAGGGGTGGTTGAGTGGCTGGTACGATGGCTTTACTCAGCTCAAACAATCTCTAGAGGAGCTGGATTACACGAGAGATACGCTCAAGTCTTGTTCTGCTGCATCTGGTAAGTTGCTTGCATCTGAAGGTTTTTAAAATTTGGCCTTGTGGTTTAAATAGATTCAATACTGGTCTAAAAAAATTGAATAACATTAATTTATGTGAATGAAATATTTGGTTCAACTAATGTTTTGACTATTCATTGGTAGAAGTTGAAACAATGTTCTTTAGACTGTCATGTTCAATTGTAGTTCTTGAGTTTTGTTAATTAAAGATAGTTTTTGCAAATGAATACTTCATTGCTTAAAATATCTGAATTGGTTTGAAATGTATGAATAAACTGTACCAAACAAGTAATATTCTAAAAACTATTCTGGTTTTCCATTTGTAGAGATTGAAACAATTTCTTTTAAATTTAAAGTTTGCCTGAGGGACCGTGAAGATTGCATTTGCAATATGTAATCCTATCAGTCATTAGCCTTTCTGCATTCCAGCCTCACTCTAGTTCTCAATGGCTAACAACATTCACAGCTGCCATTTTGTTTTCCTTTTTTTGCATTTCAAGGAGGCACATTTTATGGATTGTCCGGCCATAGTAAACCATTCCAAGCCATCTTTAGACAACTCCTGTATGTCCAAGTACTCTGCACTACTGCCAAAAAGACCAACACGGAAGAAGAGATGAAATCTTTGATGAGTGAAATACAGAAGAGTGCCAAAAAATGATTGAGGTATTGGTTTTCATTTTGGCAAAATAATAATAAAAACATGTTTAGCGTCCCCCGCCCGCTTCCTTTTTAAAGGCCGCCTCTTATTTTTTCTTTTTTTAGGATAAATTTCTACGATCTGTGATGAAAAAAGACATTTTTAAATGAATAATATCGTATTTTAATACTTAAGCACACCCAAAAACACACAGAAAAAAGCTGGCAACCATCTTGAAAAATGGCCCAGCTGGTTGTCTTGAAAAATGTGTCGGCGGCCATTAAAAAAGAAGAAAAAAAGGCCCTCCTCCTTCCTTTTTTAAAAAGGCTGGACGCTAAACATGTTTTTTTAATAAATATTTTGCCTTAATTATTTGTTGCTTGTCTTTCAAATACACTTTAAGCGTGTCATTGTAGGAATTGCTTTCTTGGACTTTCTGAGTAAAAGGTGTAACGATGGAATTTGCTAGCAACAAGTTGACAAGCATTCATTTGTGAAGACCCCTCCATATTTTCTCATGTCATTCTGTACTTGCTTTCCAATATACATAAAGAGGTAGAAGCTACTAAAGTTATACAAGTTGTGAGCTGATTTCTAGGCAGCCAGTTTTTTAAAGGAACATTACAGAATTGGTTTTTGCTAACAAAACAGTTGCTGGCAGTGTAAGCACTTTATGTAATCCACTATATACATAAACTGACA
Source organism: Pycnopodia helianthoides (assembly GCA_032158295.1). NCBI lineage: Eukaryota > Metazoa > Echinodermata > Asteroidea > Forcipulatida > Asteriidae > Pycnopodia > Pycnopodia helianthoides. The sequence continues at coordinate 14,178,464 of CM063243.1, forward strand.
AACCTGTAGAAGTTTGAGATCGATCGGCCATCTGGGTCACGAGAAAATAGTGAAAAACCGAGTACACATTTGCATGAAATCTAAAGATTCAACAAATGAATAAAACGTCACTGAGCGATAAACTCCAATCGGGAAATTAGTTTATTCATTTCTCATCAAATATGGCATTTCAGACAGAAATATTTCAAGGGATGTTTTCTACTGTCATCATCATAAGATCGTTTTAGTTTTATGTAAATCTGTGATCAAAAAGTATATTTTACAAGTTTTTTCTTACCAATTCTGTAATGTTCCTTTAAACAGTCCAGTCAAATAATGTTGCATGTTACCTCTAAAATGTTGCATGAATCCAAAAGCTCTCTGCAGGTTGTATAGGTTTTTTCATGGTTTGGCCATCTTGTTTCCTGCCTATTCCACTTTGTGTAACCAAATTGAGGCTGGGAAGGAAAGTGGTCTGATCTTGTTTTTGTATAACAAGAATTAGTATTCCAGATTGCCAGCATGAAAAAGGAACATGACAAAGATGGCAGTGGTATGGGAAAGGTCTATAAGTACATGAAGCATCATTCATCTTGCAAAATGTCTGTCAATTTTTGATGATGTCCTTTCCTTTTTGTTGACAGATTGCGCCAGTTCATCCATGCCTGAAGATGGAACTTTCTTCATTGATATGTCTTATTGAAAACTGAGATGGCAACTCCTCATACTCATCAAACACATTTCTATAACTTATCTGATGAATAGTTATATTATGCTACTCAGTACTTGTTTAAAAAAGAACAAATATTTTGGAAATTCAATTATGTACAGAAGTTGACTTTATGAGGGATTCTTCTTTTTGTTATTTTGGATATTTTCTTTTTTCAAAATACAATGGCAGGCTTTTTTGTGACACAATCATTGAGGAAATTATTGTAAAAACTTAAGCATCACATTTTCGAGGCCCTTTTCACTTTGAACGTTTTACTAGGTTGCCAAGCAAAAACAAATATGTATAGAATAAATAAATGAGACGAAATAAGTTGTCAATAAGCTTGGAAAAATAAGTATTTGTTAAAATAGGGAAATAATCAAGCACTTCGTTTTTAGATCTTGGAATATCATACTACATGTATTTGTATACAAATAACTGCATGTGAAAAAATTATAGCCCCAACCAACTTGTGTTTTCAAGACTGTTGTAGAGCGACTTTATGGTTGTGGTTATTTTTTCTTAAACTTTTATCTAAACACATGTTTATGAGGTTTAATGTTATAAATCAAGTGAGGTTTTCGCAGACACCATGTAATTAGCATTTTCTATGAGCTAAGCTGATACTGGAAAGAACTGGTAGTTTAAAACTATAACTATGTGTGTATTATATCTGGAAATGCTATTGTACATGTAATTTGTTTGCAGATAGATTTCTCCATATTTGTATCTATTCCAATGAATACTTCTCACCGTTAAAAACTTCACATCGAAATAAGAAAAGTGTGTCAGGTCAAAGAAAAATATATCTTTATTGTTGGTGGTTTATGTAAGGAACTTGTGTCAAAAGAATGACTTGTTAAAGTATACTCAATTCACGAAAGGAAATCCAAAATTAGCAGCAGTGGAATTTCAATTGTTTGTCTGTGTCGTTTAGATTTTGATCATACATTGACAGACATTTTACCAAAAGTTTATGCAATCTATAGGTGTTGAATACAAGAACTCAATAATTGTTGAATAGTTGCAAATATTGTCTTTCAGGGTTCTGTTTTCTTATCAAGCGAGATATCAAGCGAGATTTTCATTATAATATTTTAATTTTGGAATAAGCTTTTCAACAATGATTTGCCAATCACTGTAGTAGATATTCGAACCTGGGAGTGTATGTTTCTGCCCTAGTTATAGGGTGATTTCAGAAAGAAAATAAATAATATCAATAATTATCATAATAATAATAACAATAATTATAACATTTGTTAAAATTAGTTTTGTTATTTCAGTATTATTTGAAGACTTCGTTTATACAGGGATTTTGAAAACTTTACAATATATAATTTTAAAACTTTACAACACATCTGCCATACCAAATAAAAGCAATTTTTCAACTAATCAAAGTTTAATTTCTATGCAAATAAGCATTACACAAATACTCTATTAGTAAGTTCTCTGAAGTATATGGTTTCGTTTGTATAACTTAATGAATGGCAATTAAACATTTTGAATTTTTCTAAAAATGCATTGTAATTATTTTCTTTGAGAAAATTGAGGAAAAATGTAAATCCAAAGTATAGCTGCCAGCTTTGCCTGCCGTCGGCCCTATTGAACCCCACGAGGTACTCCAATGATCACGAACATTTTGTGAGTTTTTTATATCATACTTTGCAAAATTAAGCGACTAAAATGTTAAATGACTCGGGCAAGCAATATTCATTTAATTGTTCTATATACTAGATTCAATTTTAACTCAATGGATACACGTTTTTCGTTTTGAAATTAAAATCAAGAACTAATAATTCGAAATACAACCTGTAAAATGTTTTTCATGGATTTTGTTTTTGTCATTCTTGTTTTGTTTCCCCCGCCCCCACCCCTTCCTGGTTTCTTTTAAAGGAACATTACAGAATTGGTAAGAAAAAAACTTGTAAAATATACTTTTTGATCACAGATTTACATAAAACTTACATGGTCTAATGATGATGATAGTAGAAAACATCCCTTGAAATATTTCTGTCTGAAATGCCATATTTGATGAGAAATGAATAAACTAATTTTCCGATTGGAGTTTATCGCTCAGTGAGCGTTTTATTCGTTTGTTGAATCTATATGATTTCATGCAAATGTGTACTCGGTTTTTCACTATTTTCTCGTGACCCAGATGGCCGATCGATATCAAACTTCACAGGTTTGTCAGTTTATGTATATGGTGGATTACATAAAGTGCTTACACTGCCAGCAACTGTTTTGTTAGCAAAAACCAATTCTGTAATGTTCCTTTAACAATGGTCACACGCAGTTAATGTTTTGGGGTTTTTTTTGTCAAAGAAAGATCATTTATTTTTTGATCCCCTTTGCTGTGATTGGCATGAAAGAAATATCTTTTAATAATCCGACGAACGTCGGGGATGAACGTCAGGGATGATACCCATATATTTTAGAAGCATGGGCTAAAATGTGTCACTGTCCCGTTGAATGAGTAGTCCTACAGTCGTTAAAAGTCGCCACTTATTTTTAAATCACCATGTTTCTTCACATATACCAAAATTGCTGATTGTGCAGACCCGGAACTATATCTTAGTGTTATCCTTGCCCTATGGTGGCACGTGCCATTCGGCCATGGATAATCAACCATGGAGGAAATAATTATCCATGGTTAGGCACAACAATTAATTTGTTTTAAGTACCCGGCCTAATTTTACAAGGAAAATTGATGGCGTATATATCCGCCCAACTCAACTGAACTCACAATAAAAAACCTCAAACCAAATTCACAAGCATAGATAAAGGATTAGAACGAGTGAAGTTATTTGAACGGCAAAATTCACATTCAAGTTAATATTAATAATAATGAACACTTAAGGAAAAAAATGAACTTGCGGCGGTACTACTAAATAGGCTATTGTGGGTGGCAAACTAAATTGCGTACCCGACAATTGAATCCACCATTCCCTGTTTTGTTGTATTTCTTAATTATTAAACCATGGTAAATTTCTACCTCTATGGTTTACAACCATATGCATAGAGAAAAATCCTTCCTCTATGTTTTTTCCTTCCTTCATGTAACAGCTACAAACAACACGTAAATCGACGATTCGACATATTACATTGGACTACACGAGAATAACCATAGAGCAAGGATAACCAAGGTCACCCACGTGCGCAACCAGGAAATGCGTGTACACACAATCAGCTGATTGCGGTCAGTCAACGAAACGATCGATCGCGCAAATAAATACACAAAAAAAACCTTTCAAAAGACGCGCCGTAACTCACGTGTGAACATGCGTGGGTTTGATTTTTACGCAAACATACAATTTTCAGTGCATTTCCTGACTCTTTACGTATCGGTTGGGTCTTTTCAAGGGATTTTATTAACGAATGAGCGTGTTTTCTAATCGTTTTTTGGTATTATTTCCAAGCGTAACCACGGGATTTGCGTACCTTATCAACTGGACATTTAAACGATCACCAATTTGCAACAAGGTAGCGTGGCCGAGCGGTCTAAGGCGCTGGTTTTAGGCACCAGTCATTACGATGGCGTGGGTTCGAATCCCACCGCTGCCAATTCTTTTGTGTTTGATTCTTTTATAACCTCAGAGGCTCTTTGTGAACTTTGGTGGAATATTGCATTATGAGGAATTCATTCCCAATTAATCATTGTCATTTCTTTCTTTTTTTATGGTAAAATTTTATTTATTCATTAAATTTAAAAAACGACAGACAACACAATATTATGAAATCAAGTTCGAATTACACAAAATAAGCGCACTGAAAAATAATTGCAATTTTTAAGATCCAATACTGTTTTTTTTCTTCGTTTTCCACTTACCTTTGGCATGACACTTAAAATGGAAAATTTAGACAGTAAATATAAAAATAAAAAAATCTAATCAAAACCAGATTTTATTAAACATATTTTTCAACAATCAAGTCATTAAATATGAAATATCAGCCCACTAATTTAAATATAATTAACCATTTTGCTTTAATCGGCTAATAGTTATACGGGATTGACCAATCAATGGGATTTAGATTGACCGATCAACAATACTATAATACATTTAAGCATGCCATGTACAATCTACTGAATCAAAGACAACTAAAGAAAAAGAATATCACAACAGAAGCAGATGATTTGTCAAAAACGAAATAAAATAAACATTTCATTGGCAAAAACACAATTAAATTCGTAAACACTGGTATTTTGATAAAACTAATTGATGTTAGTAAATTACAATGAATTAACTTGTACTTGGGTTCTGAAGCCTTGATGAATGTCAATTAACTTTCAGTCAACTATTAAAGCAAGAACCATTGTTCCACTCATGAGAGCGAATAGTTGAAAAAAATGTTTTTAATCATCACAAAATGTTAACAAAAATAAATTAACTCAATTTACATAAACAAATAAATATCAATTTAATAAAAGGGAAACATGACATTTGAAAATAAGAATAAAGGAATACCTATTTTAAATGGGTAAGTCAGCAGTCACAGCAAAAGAAGTACATTGTGTTCATTATTTAATTTTTTACTAGATAACAAATACCATGGTAGGAAAGTATCCTCTACAGAGCGACCCTCCCCCCTCCCCGTTATTAATTAGTTTAAACCCCTCCCCGAACCTTTGACACGACGTGCATGCGCACATCATCAATGGGTTAAGTGCATACATTATGCAGGTCATTTAGCCGGCTGAACGTCACGTACGCCTGACTGTATGTTGTGTGCGTGAGTGAGAAAAGGTAGAAAGGGCCTGTCTGTTTTGCTCAAATTTTCCTCTTTTCACGATGGCAGCCAAGCCCAAGTCAGACGTGGACAAACAGAAACAGATAAGTGTCCGAGGGATAGCTGAAGTGGAGGATGTTGCCAATTTCAAGACGACGTTTAACCGACATCTTCATTACAGGTGAACTAAGAAAATCTGTCTTTATTTATCTATCACTATCATGTATCAGGATCAATAATCATCCAGCACTCAGCAGCACCCTGGATTATATTCAGCAGGTCCTTTCCTCCTCCACGGACATTTCGCATGTTTCTGACACTAACTTTCTTCCTACATGGTGACACTGACATCATTCACTTTCTGAATAGTTTAATTCACGCTTATTTAAAGATGCTACAAATTGTATTGAGAATGTGAAACAAAATTGAATGACTGAGTGATAAGTACAGTATATAGATTATAGGATTAGGAATACCATGGCTAATGTCAATGTGCAGAATAGATTTACGTTTTAAATAATTTAAATAATAAACACATTTTGATGTAAAAATAAACTGTTGAATTGTTGAATTGTCTTATTTTGTTATAGCCACACCCTCTTGTTGGTAATGGTATAAATGTAATCTTCATTCACTGCAGGAGGACTGCAGTCAGGGAGCTTTTATAATACCATGTTCACAAAGATACTGGCAGGCATCAATGATTGATGCACAAATACAGATAATTAATGGTTCCTTGTGGTGTATTGCATGCACCTAAAAAACTAAACATGAAAAAGATTATGAACTGATCCATCACTCTGCAGCACTTCCATAGACCATACACATGATACATCCAACAAAGATCAGGTGTAAACCACAGTCCAACTACCCCCTACAAATAGTTTGGCTATGGCTTCATATTGATCAGTGTTTCCTCTTTCCATAAAAACCTATGCTGTGGCAGCCCATCTTGCTAGCTAGCAATGACCACATGGCTCATTCTTTGCCAATATCACCGCCAGGGTTCTGCAGTGCCCATAGTGGTTGGTGCCGGAAAACACGCCCGGCTCTCAGGGATTCCCCAACCACCACTGGCAGAATTTTCGCTGTTTCTGACCACCACACATTTTCAAAATCCTTAAATTAAACTTGCTATTTCCTTTCAAAGGTTTTCAACGAAATTTTAAATTGGGTAATTACCAGTAAGATAATGGTATCCAAAGCCATTAATTTTGAGTACATCTTTAGTATGAGTCTATTTTTATGACTTACCGTGTAACTGATCTATCTCGCAATGGTTTCCAGGGAAACATTTTTCCACCACTAAAGATATCCTGGGCAGAAACATGTACTACCTCAAAATATGTTCATTTTGTTTCATTTATGACCTTTTTTTCTTGACCTCTATGTATTAAGAATCTCACAATTTGGAATAGATGGCATCATCGTGCATTTGTGGGAGTGTTTCATTCTTGTCAGTTTGCAATTTTCGTAAAATTTTGACCACCTCGCTCAGTTCTTCAGCCAGAGGAGACCGACACTGGCATTGCTTGTCAAAACTGTTCAATTTCATAACGCTGTTTAGCAGAATTGTTATTTTACATGTTTATTTATATATTTGCTTAGCAAAATAATCGTTAGATTTTTGCTTGCTGCCTATAAGAAATGTGTCATTTTTTGAAATCAACTTTATGAAATTGAGCACAGGTTGCATTTTCCGCAAATATTTGAACTTTTGCAATCTGCACATAACATTGTATTTGATTGTAACTGACCTGTAATTGTAGGTTTCAAGTAGAAGTTAATTTGCCTTCATTATTTTTCTATGCACTTAATAGCCTAGTCAAAGATCGCAATGTTGCAACTCAACGTGACTATTACATTGCCTTGGCTCACACTGTCCGGGATCACCTTGTGGGACGCTGGATAAGAACCCAACAGTACTATTATGAAAAAGATCCCAAGGTGAGTCACCCATCATTGAGTTGTAAACACATCGTGTAATAGACCCTTCCCATGAAATATGTAAATTACATTCACGCATGCGTACAGACGCTGCTGGTTGGCAAACACCATAGAGTTGTGCACAAGGCAGACGCACAAACGCGTGTGCGTCACGCCACCATCAGTCCCATGCAAAAAGGCGCGATGTTCACTCATTTTGCCAACCAGTAGGGAGAGTGCGCACGCGCGATGTTCAATTTGCATATTCATGGGAAGGGTCTATTGTTGCAGGCTGTATGCAAAAAATTGAGGGAATTACATTGTACCCATTTGTACGTATGTATGGTTCATTCAGTGGATCCATAAGGTGACAAGTTTTAACCTCAGTCAGGGATATGGTTATGGCAGGTTACTAATCTAGGATAAAACACTGTCACTGTTGGATAGTAAGGTCTGAGTTACGAAGGCGGTTTTTTTCGCTTGTGCTTTAGAAGTACATGTACATGTAGTTGTGGAAACACATAAAACCTGTCTGCCAGCAGCATTCGAAACATTTTTCTGCATAATTGAACTTTGTTCAGTTGATCCATGGAGGAAGGCCTCCTGGTTGATCCAACTTCAGTACAGACTATTTATTTACCTACTGTATTAACTGTGAATGATTGTGCATAAATTATGTTGACTTTAAAACAGAGAGGTCAAACTGTGCATGGAAAGTTCATGTTTTGACATGAAGATGAGCATGCTGTTGAACTTAGCCTTCATGCTATCTGCGTTTGAATATTTTAAACAGATTTCAAATCAGTACAACATTGATAATTTGTATTTATGATGTAGAAATGGATCAATCAGTTGGATCAAGTATCTAGAAATATTTCAGTTCAAGGTTCAGTGTTTTATCTTTAGTAGAAAACCCAGACATAATTTCTCATCATGGTGCAGACAGAATCTTGTTGACTTATTAATTAGGGCCAGTGATTTTGCTGAATATCTTACAACCGACATCCCAAAAGGCCAGTGGATGACCCAAAAAACAAAACAAAAAAACAATTATGTTTGGCTAATTGGTTCTCATGTCAAGAGAAATTCCATGGTCTCCTGATATCACCTGAAATTTGAATGACTCTGTGTTTTTGTTTTCTGTACAGGTACATGTAAGTGTGTACATATTATTCTTTGATAGGTACATAAATATTTCCTCATTCCTGTTTTTCTTTATACCAACTTCCTGAGGTCAACACTTTTTGTCAAGTCCCTTGAATTGTCAGGAAGTTAGCCCAGAAAGCATTGAAAACAAGAAAACTAATTACATGGATGTTTTATTTTGTTTAATTTTTTTTGTTTTTATAGTTTTTTTAATTTTAAGTGAAGCTGAGGAAAGAAAGCTGGTTCTGATAAATTAATTAAAAGAAATTACATGTATAGCATTCATTTTACAATCTTTAAATCCCTGAACTTCCAAAACAAATTAAAAAACCCATCAAAACTCAATTGGATGACCAACGCATTTACTAATACCAGCCGTTTTCTTGATGAAACCCTTGAACGATCAATTTTGTAAGAGTTACATAATTCAGACGAACATTACATGGGCTTGTAGTAATGCTTTCTGTATCATGACTGTACTCCCAGTTCCGCCCCCCCCCCCCCCACCGTGACAACAATTATCAAGACACTTGTCTCATCCCTGACTTTATTATCCACAAAATACCAACATGTGAGATTTACATCTAGGATGCACATTGAATGTAGACGCTGTTCCAATTAGGTTATAACCTACTCAGTTTTCACATGCGTAGTACATGTATATGTAGCCAATCTGATCCTAAGCATGCCACAAATACTTTGCAGTGACACTGGAAATATTTGTATGCTGCTGACCGACTTCTCTATTTCCCTCGCATAATTGTCGTTATAATCCAGGATATTTGATACCCATGAATGTGCATAGGAGGTCATCGAGCAGTACATGGGAACACTGTATCAATAAAAGCAATCATTATTATTGATTTTTGTTATATTTGTTTGTATTATTTTGTGCTAATGAAGCAACCGAGGATACCTGAAAAAAATACTGCTGCTTTGAGGTCTGTGGAAGATTGTAAATATTCTTGTTATGAGCCAGCGAAAAGGACATGAACACTAAATTTTCTTTAATACCTTTCGACCTCTCCTATAACATTTAATCCTGGGAAAAGGGAACAAATCAAATATGGTAAGAACTGCACATACAGTATGTTGATTTCAATTTTCTTGCTCATGGGTCCAAGTGCCAGACCAGGCCAGGATTTGAACCCGCTTTCTGCATGCAATAGACAATGAATATATGGCATTAGACCGCTCAGTCATGACGCTCTGTTGAATATTTAATGAAGTGGCCTAGATGCGATCTGTAGCTAATCTGTCGACAGGTATTAATTCTAACGGTTCTATGTTGGTTTCATGTATGCATAGTTCTTATCACTACACACTTGGCTGGTGGTATGGGTACCTTACAAACATGTATGTACTCATTACTGCAGTGCTCATGACTAATACAATTTAAATTTGATGTGCATCAAGGTCATTTTTATTTAATCAACCTTCATTTAAAGAGTGATGTATCATCAAGAGGGAATCAAAACAATAGCATTCAGCTTGCACAGCCTACACCCTGTTTGAAATATTTTAACCTTGATTAGCTGTCGCATAAGTTTTATGACTTGAAGAACATTTAGGTTGCTAACCATCTTGTGTAGCTACTGTCGGCCAATTTAAGGGACAAATCTTATTTAATAACAGAGTGCACGATGGTGAATGCAGGCCTGGAATTTTGTCTTTGAGAGGGCAAGGCCATTTTCATTTTGCAAAGGGCACTTCCATCAGAGAAATCTGTTTAAGTCTATGGGAAACTTGTGAAGGGGCACCAAGGCCAAGACTAGGGCAACAGAGGCCAAGGCCTATGGTAATTCCAGGCCTGCCATGTTAAGCTATTTGAAATAATAGTATAGACAGTTATTGTGTGTCACTGGAGTTAAGGCTTGAATCCTTATCACCGAACTTCATCCTTGGGCAAGACACATTCAAACTTCAGGTGCTTCTCTCTTAGAGGGTAACGATTGTTAATGTGAATGATAAGAAACTGTGTACCCTTTCAGTTGCCGGCGCTACCTATTTAAAGGAGTTGAATGGTTTCAGAAATGCTTTATTCCTGCTGATCAAGGGTAGGCCTACATGTGCATGTAGCACTAATTTAAGGTGGTGCGTAGATTAAAAGCACTATTGATTCAATGAGGAGCTTCTGGGGATCTTTCCAGAGTGAGCTTGGTCATGACCTCTATTACCTTGATCATCTTATTGAGGAAGAATTGTTTACTAAGTTCCAGATGTTTGCATGGTACTTGTTGGTAAAAGTTTGGGTTTTCAAGTCATACAGCTATGATTATAATTATGAATTCAATTCAATTCAATTCAATTCAATGTTACATTTATTTCCATCCTGAACAGTACATAACATAAATGCAAAAAAAACCAGTATCAATATTAAAAATTTTTGTGGCATGTATCTATTTATTTAATTTTTTTCTTGATCCTGTTATTAGAGTCGTATGTATCTTTTCGGTAGGTGGAAACAGAACAGAGTTTCAAAATTTGGTGTTTAATATTTTCTATTTTCAGAGAGTGTATTACCTGTCTCTTGAGTATTATATTGGTCGCACACTGACTAATACCATGGTGAATCTGGGAATCCAAAGTCAGTGTGATGAAGCTCTGTATCAGGTAGGTTCTGAGAAATAATTTCACTAAAATGTGAGAGGAATTAAAAGTAAACCTATTTAAAGGTTCCCCCATTGAGTGCGATCATTCAGATAAAGTTCAGACCTGCTATCCATTTCAGATCATATCTCAACTGTCTTGAAATGTATATTTCCTGAAATGTACACATCACTATATAGCTATCGGAAGATTGCTGCTAACATATCCCAAGTGACTTCTGAGATCACTTCTTGTTATCCGTGGTGTATAAGATCTTCACTTCAAAATTTTTGATCATATTCATAGGAAGATAAATAAATTTGTATCGTATTGTAGCCACATAATTTTATCTCATGGCAAGCAGACCACTATTAAGAGAGATAGAAATCTTCCTTTTCACTGTGTTGAGGATAATTTGTTTACCTTGCTTTTAAAGTGCACATATGTAAATGATACATTGTGTGAATGATGGAAAATCATTGATTACTCACGTTACAGCTGGGATTGAATATTGAGGAGCTGGAGGATATTGAACATGACGCTGGACTTGGCAATGGTGGTCTCGGGAGACTTGCAGGTGAGTTGACTCAAAATTTGTCATACCGAATCTGCTCAAAGTACATTGTACAATTTGGAGACTTGGGTGTACAATCCATGGCTTTGGATGTACAAAAATACATAATGTGTACATTCCGGCTGCTAAACTAATGTAGCCAATCATACTATATGAGTGTCAGTCAAGCACTTTAAATTTCTATCAAACAAAGAACGGCCCGTCTTAGCTCTCAAACTATGGATACCCTGCTAGAGTCCTCCAACAGCAAATCTCTTCCATGGTTACTACATGTGCATACATGTACATCCAACCAACACTGCATCCAACCAACCCTACTTTGAGATGAGCATTACTATGCGATTAACAGTGCTGCACTGGCTTTTGGACCTGTGCATAAATTCATTTCGTAATAGTCAAACTAGAAGGAAAACTCACCCACATAGGTGAGAATTTCATTTTGTAGGTGTTACATTAGCCTTTGAGACTGTAGGAGTGCACTGTTTGGTTTGGGTGTATTCAAAAGGATTTACCCAAATAGTTCCCTTGTAATGTGTCCACAATTACCTCAAAACGGCGAATTCTCTTCTCGAAAAACAGCTCAATTATAATGTTTGCGGTTACGGTTTTGTGCATGTTTGGTTTGCAAGGCAATTTTATCCATTTGAAATATTGTTCATCATTTCCTCACTGACGCCCTTCATCAAGTGGAAACATTTCTAAGGGTGATTGGTACTTGAACCAACTAAACAACTATCAAATAGCATTCCGATACTGAACACTATTACAATTTACATAAAGGTTATGATACATGCAGCAGTAGATCCTAAAGTCATTCTGATAAGTGTCCTTGAAAGTCCAAGTCTTCATACAGAGAATACATGTAGTCCTTCATCATTTACCGTTGACATTATAGTGTATGGGTTCATGCTTTGGACCATGTCTGGATTGAGTATCAGTCTGTAAGTGGTGCTGTAATAAACATTAGGCTTGCTTTCTGGGCTCGTATTTGTATGTCCAGGTATTCATTACAGAAAGGTCATGGGGTCATTGCAGTGTTTCATGCTGCTGCAGGCATGTGGCTCAAGACATAGAACAAACCAAAAAATGTCAAAAGGTCTACGTGAATCAAAACCCTTTTATTTTCTTCCACAAATTTATGCAAAGAAAATACAAAAAGTTTTGCATTTTGTGCATACTCTTGCATTTTTAAGTGCAGGCCTCAAATTTCATCTTTGGGAGGGCAATGCCATTTTCAATTGGTAAAGGGCACTTGAAGTCTATTGGAAACTTTTAAAGGGGCACCAAGGCCAAGACCAGGGCAATGGAAGCCATGGCTTCTGTGGCCTCGGTTTATTTCCAGTTTGTATCACTTTTATATAGATTAAGTCAGGTGGGCACATAAGACCTTAACAAGAAGTTGACCTTTGAACTCTGACATGTTTTCTCTTTGATCCCACATCAGCCTGTTTCCTGGATTCCATGGCAACCCTGGGTCTGGCTGCTTACGGCTATGGTATACGCTATGACTACGGCATCTTCAGCCAGAAGATCAGGGATGGCAAACAGGTAACAGACTATCTGGGACAGAACGATAAAAGAAGCATTCCAGTAGTTCCATATTAAATGTAGCTCTGAAGTCATTACCCACTCCAGATATTTAATAGTAGAGGGGGTAGAAACTGCCCCATTCCAAGAAGCAAGCATAGTTGGGGTGACCGCGCCTTTTCTGTCGCGGCCCCAAGGATCTGGAACAATCTTCCTTACAACATCAGGCAATCACCTACAATACCGACTTTCAAGACGTCTCACCTGTTTAAAAGAGCTTACTGTACGGCGTCATGAGCAATGACCGTTGGAATATGGCGCCATATAAATGTTACGATAGATTGATATTGTATGAAAATTTATATCTCCCATGAATTATTATTGCTATTTTTTACAATGGTTCAATGTGTAAAACTCATTATTTTTTAGAGTACAATGCCCTGGTCACATTTGATAACTGATTTTTCTTTGTGAGAGCTTATTCTGGTGAGATATTTATCTAGTTTATCGAGGACCTCCATGAAGTGATCCTAAATTTCTCTTTGGCTGTTCACTTGCCAGTTGGAGGAACCTGATGACTGGTTGCGTTTTGGCAACCCTGGGAAAAGGCCCGTCCTGAGTATATGATCCCTATTAACTTCTACGGTCACACTGAACAACGGGGTGACAAGGTCAAATGGGTGAATACAAAGGTGAGTTTTACCTTTTACATGTTCTTTTTTCCATTATGTCTGTTTTTTTAATATTTGTGTACATTTGTATAAATGAACATGTGTTTTTTTTTTAAATCAAATTAAATTAATGGAGCCTTTTAACTCCAATGGAGTTCAACAAAAAGTAACGTTGCTTATTATGACCTAATTTACCTGACGTCATCATCACACAAATCATGGTTGTGCCATTTTGGGAGTCCATGTCCCTGTGTGTAGCACAGTGCAGTGTGCATTTTAGGCCACCAAAAGAGCCACTATCTATCTTGTTTGTAAGTGTGACGTAAAACCACACCGACTGTACACAAACTGGCTCACACTGATTTACCAGAAGCCCATAGGAGTTTCTTTGAGCTAGTTTTTTTATAATTTAAGCAAGAAAAGTTCAATAATTGGATTGTGCTTCTAAGTACGTTCTACAAAGACTCAGGTCTTTTCGGATTTAAAAGTTTTTGTCGTAAGAAATGCTTTTAAACATACAAATGTATGTATGGAGCCACTTATGTAGTGAAAACTTTGGCCGTGCAGCAGATTGAACATGTGTTACACAACGACTTACTGACTGGATCCAAGGATTGTCAGCAACATATGGTTCCAAAAACAAGTGTGGTACGTTTCTCTTCAAAATGGATTCATTTGTTGCAATAAACCTTGAGAACTTGAGAGACTAAAAAAAAATGCATTCCACTACATCTCATTTTAAACAGGTGGTGTTTGCCATGCCGTATGACAGCCCGGTACCTGGCTATCGTAATAACACTGTCAATACCATGCGATTGTGGTCTGCCAAGTCACCAAACAACTTTGATCTCTCCTTCTGTAAGTTAATCTCTTTATCTGTGGTACATGTTTTACGAAGTTAGAGAAAGAGCTGGTTATTATAGAATAACAAAAACTTATGAACTTTGAAAGATGTATTGGGTAGGATGCGCACCTTCTCCAGGGAAGCTTCGAAGGTATTTTTTTTTGTCGAAGATGTCAAGTTATATAGTTTAGTTTCAGATTTCTGGCGAGCAATTAGTTTTCATAAACTTTATTAGATTTTGGAGCATCACAATTAAGTGAGTAGAGAATCAAAGAATGAGGGTTTCTTCCTGCAGTGAAGTGACACAGCTAGACAGATGAGCTTTACAAAAAGACAATTGTCCCAAACAATTGCTCCTTCCAACTTAAAAGTTAAAATGACGTGTTTCCATAGTGTTGTTTATTTGGAGCATCTCGATCAGCAGAAAGGGATGTGACAGATTACAACTTCTTTCTTTTCAATGGTTTTCTGACAGTGGATTTTCCCATTATCATGCAGATGTACTTGAAAGACAGCTCAGGGTTTGCCTTTTATTTTTTCAGTGACTGGCCAGCAGGACCAGTTAGCTTGTCTTTTCACTAGTCCGTCAGCTTTTTCACTAGTCCATATTTCAAATGAAAAAGGAATGCTTTTCGACACTGAACTAGCCAGCCGGACCACTTGGAGAGAACTTTGATTGGTCCTCGGGTGTTTTAAATGGCATTTGGCCAATGGACCACTGTTAAGGGAGAATGCTCCAACTGACACTGGTGTTTACATCGCACAAATTGTCATTGATAATGGGGAACTTTTATTAAAGTGATGTCTTTTTCTGTGTACAGTTAATGACGGTGATTACATCAAAGCTGTGTTGAACAGAAACGAGGCCGAGAACATCTCCAGAGTCCTGTATCCAAATGACAACGTAAGTCTAGCTGCAACGTATTGCCGTCCTTCAAGTTCAATAAGGGACTGTTAACGAAAAAGATGGGGACAACAGAACAACAATGGGGAATAAAGCCTAAAGCAGTTGGCTATTACTGTAAAAAAAAGGGGTTGATACCATTTGTCAGTATAGATTAGTTTTTCTTTTGTGCGAGGCAATAAGTTCCGTTATTTCCACCATTGCAGGTTGTAGAGGGTAAAGAGCTTCGCCTCAAGCAGGAGTACTTCATGGTGGCAGCAACTCTGCAAGACATCATTCGTCGCTTCAAGTCGTCTCGCTTTGGCAGCAAGGAAAAAAGTCAGGACTTCTTTTGACAGCTTCCCAGAAAAGGTAAGGTTAAATGGCTTTGACTTCGGCTATGGCTAGATCACTGTATCTTTACGTTGTTGATACAGCCACAGCCATTACCTTGCATCACAATTATTGTCCAGAGTGATGTTTTGTTTGATGGACCCATTTTTTTTCGTTTTTAATTTAGGTCGCTGTTCAGCTGAATGACACCCATCCTGCCCTGGCTATCCCTGAGCTCATGAGGATCTTCGTTGACGTGGAGAACTTAACCTGGGAGAAGGTCAGTCTGGGACCCTGATATGGATTAGCCTCAAATGGTTATTAGCAATTTATACTAACTGGTAGTTGATTGACATCTTTTGAGAAGCGTTCCTCTAATAACCAAGACAACCCAACTTGTCTAACTGCACAAATTTGTCCGGATAGACCCCTTGCATATGATGTCACACTCTCAAACAGCGCCCTCACTGGGGCAAAAGGTACTCTTGGTGCGTAAAAACATGCATGTGTCCCCAGCGTACCAACAGCAATGCACGTTATGCAAGGGGTCTATTAGTCACAATGGTTAAATCTGCCACAGTTTAGAAGAGAGAGCCATAAGAGTACCAGTGAAACCTCAAGGGATGGTTTTCTGTAATACTAGACTTGACCAAATCTTGTTGGTAATAAAACAGGGTACTGGTGCAGTTCAAGTATCATTGACCATAGTCGGTCTTGCTTTTACATCCCATTTCTCAAATACTACTCTCTTCAGAAATGCTCACAGCCTCATACTGCGTCTGTACATCCATAACGAGCTACACCTTTATTGTTTACTTTTTAGTAATAACTACAGATAATTTATTTAGGAAAACCTCAAGAGCAGTCTTAGGATGAGTTAAATTCAATAATAGTGGCTAATCAAAATTGCTCGGCCAAAAGAGGGGTCATTAGCAAAAAAAAATACTGAGTCCTGTGTCGGAATATTTGTAGTTTCCCGCTTACCAAGCTCTATTATGTTAGATTCATGATAACAAAATCTAATCTTGCTACACGTTTGGTTGTTCATGTATCAGGCATGGGAGATAACAGTGAAGGCTTGTGCATATACAAACCACACCATCCTTCCTGAGGCTCTGGAGCGTTGGCCAGTTAGCATGCTGGAATCTGTCCTACCTCGGCATCTACAGATCATCTATGAAATCAATGCTAGACATCTCAAGGTAAGAAACAGCTTGATGCCTCAAGATGACAGACACACGGGAGATGGACCATCTATGACATCCATCTATACATAGATGCTGTTAGATGACGAAATGACAATGATAGGGTGGCATTCACAATTGATATAAGATCTATTTGTGGCGTGTTATGGCTGAGCGGTTAAGAGTGCTGGACTCGAGCTCTGGTGTTTCTGATCAGCAGAGTGTCAGTTCAGGTCTCGGTCGTGGCACTTGTGTCCTTGAGCAAGAATCTTCACCATAATTGCATTGTCCTTCAGATGGGACATTAAGACAGTAGGTCCCGTGTACTAGGATTGGTAGTGCACGTAAAAAAAAAACAGACCACTTATCACTGAAGAGTAAGGTTTAACCCAAGTGTTTCTGGTTCATTGCAAGCACCCTCGTTAACAGGTTTCCTCAGGCTTGCGAGCTACAGTGATTAAGTTCACTTATGAGGCATCCTTGGTTTCATTACCAGAAATATATAAAAGTAATCATAATTTTTTATCAATTCTGGATTTCTGGAGATAACAAGGAGATTCTAGATGACAAAGACAACGTCACAGGACAGCGATGAGATCAATGTTTGATAATGGGAGATAACTTGAAGGTTCTGTATGCCTCTAGATTATAATGACATGTTGACAGAACATCTATAACATCAGTTTTGGGTAGCTTGAAATAACGGGAACTTTCTAAACGCTATTGAAGACAGCAATGAGGAGTAGTACAACAAGAAGCCAGCTAGTAACAATATTATTCCGGGTTCTTATATAGCAGACATTAGTAGTTAGATCAAGGCACTTTTCAACATTATCATTTCTATCCATCAGGCATTCTCAGACCATTCCTTAAACTTTCTCAATGCCCTGGGGAGCATACAACCCCAAGCTGCTTAAATTAGTGCCAAGGGGTTAGCCCTACACAATGATGTCATAGATGGTCCATCACCTCTCAGGTTCCCATTTATACACCCGGGTTAAGAGAAGCAATTATGGTTAAGTGCCTTGCCCAGCGACATTAAGTGTCATGACATGGCATCAAACCCACACTCCGATGATTCAGCCTTCAGAAATTTGATCCAATCGGCTACGACAAGCCACAATTTGATGACAATATACGATATCTAATTGATTCATGATGATCAAGTGTTTGTGCTTTGCCTTTTTCCCACCCCTAGAGGGTCGGTGAAAAGTACCCGGGTGACATGGACAGGCTTCGTCGTATGTCGATAGTAGAAGAGGAGGGAGGTAAAAGAATCAACATGGCCCACCTCTGCCTGGTAGGAACACACGTTGTCAACGGTGTAGCAGCCATTCACTCCAAGCTACTCACTACGCATGTGTAAGTCAGATGTCTTATCAACTTTTTGGAGGGGGGAGGGAGCATCAAAGGTTATGAAGATTGTTTCATCTCTCTGTGAAAGCTCAGGCTGTTGCAATTTGTTGAAAAGTTTCATCACTTTTTTTTGTTTACCTGAACTATAAGGTCTTTATTACAACTTGTATGAACTTCATAAAATTGTTACTACATGTAGTATATTTTGAAGTGCCCAGTAAGTTGAATTTGTTGGCGATATATTTTCCAGATAGGAAACAGTTGTCGGTGGTGTTTGATTTATTTTTTCCTCTAAATTATAGCCATTTTAGATATCAAGCTCTTTCGATGATTACACATTTGTAACTGCGACTAAGGACCTCAGAGCTGACAAGGTATCAATTTTTCATTTCTTTTCCATTCTACAGCTTCAAGGACTTCTTTGAAATGCAGCCAGAGCGATTTCAGAATAAGACAAATGGGATCACCCCACGCCGCTGGATGTTGCTATGCAACCTGGGACTGTCGGAGGTCATTGAAGAGGTCAGTCACTCAGTACTTCCCAACCTCTTTTTTCTGGCCACTAAATTCGGCACCAGAGATGAAACAAAAAATGTGCCCCTTGTTCTTGTTTCAATATACTTTTTGCTTAGCAGGTAAAGTCCTTAACCCTCCTACTGTCTGACCATTCAATGTAATCCACTGTGGTTTGAGACATAGAAAAACTGTGCCAGCCAGCAATATGATAGCATGTGGTAAATACATCTATACAGTGCAAGCGGTTCTATGAAACAAGATCTGTTCTGTGAAGGATAAGGCAGTTGCTGGCCTATGCATACAATTCACCATACTGTTTGAAGTGAATCAATCAAGTTACTCTTCCTTTTGCCCAGAATTTTTTTATTCCGTAAAGACATTATGTTTGTTCTTCGAGAAACTGATGCCAGACTAGGAGTGAGTGTGTTGCAGTTCCTTTGTTGTTGTTGTTGTTGTTGTGTTTCCTTTGTTGTTGTTGTTGTGTTTCCTTTTGTTGTTGTTGTTGTTGTTGTTGTGGGGGATATTTATTCCTTTTGAGGGAAGTGGAAAACCGGAGCTGAAGCTTTGTTCTTAAGGTTGTTGGTTTTATTTATTTTGCAGAAAATTGGTGACGGCTGGACGACCAATCTTGACCAATTGAGAGAGTTGGAGACCATTGTTGATGACAATAACTTCATTATGGCTGTCCAGACAGTCAAACAGGTAAGTGGCTTTATAACTTATACTTTGCCTTCACTGCTTGCCTTCCAACAAGATGCCGAGCACTACTTCAGGTTCTATAGGCTGTAAGACCTCGTCTTGATGTCATCCTCTTTTCTCCCATTCAATCCAATGCAACCAAACTGAGTCTGGAAGGAAAAACAATAAGAATGGATCTAAAAGACCAAATACAACTGTCATAAATCTTCAGTCGAGGGAAAGTAGGTCAAAGAATTGACCCTATGCTTGACTGCAAGATGGGGATAAACTTGTTCATCAGTTGTAATAAGACTTGTAACACAAGAAGTACAATACTGAAATTTTGATTGACTCGTTGGCATTTTTTTTACTATTTAAACCGCTAAGGTCACATTATTTGCTTGGAAAGTTTATGCCTCTTGCAGTTGAGTATACGGCCTATTGACCCAATTCGCATGACGTCGTCGCCCGCGATAAATCTTGGTTGTGCCATTGTGTGAGTCCGATTCCTTATGTTTTACTGTGCAGTATGCATTTTAGGTGACCATACCATATCTTGACAGGCGATTTTGACTTCCAAATGGACCTTTCCCATGAAATATGCTAATTACATTCAAGCATGCGTACAGACACTATTGGTTGGCAAACGTCACAGAGTTGTGCACTATAGGCAGACGCACAAACTCGTGTGTGTCACGCCACCATCAGTCCCATACAAAAAGGCTTGATGTTCAGTCATTTTGCCAACTAGTAGGGAGAGTGTGCTTGAGCGATGTTCAATTTACATATTTCATGGGAAGGGTCTATTGGCAGACCATGGGCAGACCTCAGTCAAGAGATCTGGGCCCAATTTCATAGAGCTGCTTAAGCACAAAAAGTAGCTAAGCACAACAAAATTATGCTTACCAGAATAAGGTTACCAGCCAAACTGCCAGATCACATGTGCAATTTGTAACTGGTATTCTGCTCATTTCTGCTGAGCAGGCAGTTGTTAAAGGAACATTACAGAATTGGTAAGAAAATAACTTGCAAAATATTCTTTTTATCACAGATATACATAAAACTTACACGGTCTAATGATGATGATAGCAGAAAACATCCCTTGAAATATTTCTGCCTGAAATGCCATATTTGATGAGAAATGAATAAACTAATTTTCCGATTGGAGTTTATCGCTCAGTGAGCGTTTTATTCATTTGTTGAATCTATATGATTTCATGCAAATGTGTAATCGGTTTTCACTATTTTCTTGTGACCCAGGTGGCCGATCGATCTCAAACTTCTACAAGTTTGTCAGTTTATGTATATGGTGGATTACATAAAGTGTTTACACTGCAAGCAACTGTTTTGTTAGCAAAAACCAATTCTGTAATGTTCCTTTAAGCAGTATTTTCTGATTAAGCAGCTCTATGAAATTGAGCCCTGTAAACCAGGGCAGCACCTAAGGAATGATAACCTCCATAAAAAAATAACCCACAAATGTGTTACTTTGGCATTTAACTTCCTTTTTCCTTCAGAAACAACCCATGTGTGATTTCCCGTTAGTACATGTACCCCTCTTTTATTCACAGGAAAACAAGATGAAATTGGCAGCCTATCTGAAGAAGAACCACAACATCGTTCTGAACACAGTGTCAATGTTCGATGTCCATGTTAAGAGAATCCATGAGTACAAGCGTCAACTTCTCAATGCTCTCCACATCATCACTATGTACAACAGTAAGTTATGTTTTGCAAAGGTGCAAGCATTTCTCATAGAGTTATTTCACACAACAACTGTTGTGTTTTACGTGAATTGAGTTTTAGTCTCATTTCTAACATCTAAAAAGGGGAACATTTATTCAAAAGTCCTGAGTATAAAAACAGAAGTAGTGACCATTAACAAACCCTCATAATACATCATTATGAAATCTCTAAACGGATAAACTTAGCTAATAAGCATAAAGGTTTCACTGACCACAGAAGCACTCTGCTAAAAAAACAAAAAATGGGTAACCTTCAAAAATGCTGTGATGATTCTTGTTCATGGCTGATTCCCTACTCAATTGTTGCCAAGTTGATAAACTTTGACTTCCAAAGATTATCACACGATGATGCTACTGAAAACTTTACTTCCATTTCCTACCGCTATGCATAGGTTTAATTCATAATTACCTTCGTCCCTATGAATAATTGTGTCCAGGATGAACTGTTGTTTTGTTGAAATTCTTTGCAGGGATTAAGAGGAATCCTAATGGGGTGTTTGTTCCTCGCACCGTCATGATCGGCGGCAAGGCTGCCCCTGGTTACTACACGGCCAAGCAGATCATCTATCTGATCAACTGCATCGGTCAGGTCATCAACAATGACCCCATCGTTGGTGAACGCCTCAAGGTGGTGTACCTGGAGAACTACCGAGTATCACTAGCTGAAAAAGGTAACCCCAAGGACCACTTTCTCCTCCTTTTTCATCGGATTATACCTCTTAGCTTTCTATAGGCCTAACAAAAAAATTATGAATTTATAAATTAGTGTCAAAAGGGTTGTGGCCGAGTTTGATGATTCATGATTTTTCATAACTTTATTTAGTATGTTGTAAACATTTAACTTGGGTGAGCTCAGATCAGATTTTGCAATCATGTCATTAAAAAGAAAAGGGTTATTAGTTTTGGAAAACCCGCTATTTGAATAACAAGCCCAAGTACGCTTTTCTTTCTTATTATTGATGTTTCGGGTCATATAATTTTTTTTAGATTGGAGTAATAACCAACAAGAAATAACTGATTGGGTAATTTTAAAGATAATTTAGGGTTGAACAAATGGGTAACTCACTTAATACAAACGGTACTCAATGGAAAATTTATTGATTGATTCTTGCCTGTCGGGGAACACGTCGTAAAAGTAAGAACTTTTCTACTCTTGTGACTGTTGATTTTTCTGATGTCACTTGATGCCAATCATCTTAACATCATCGTAGTTATACTCAAGTGGTAATTAATCAGCAACTGATATGTTCCTGACCGTCTTAGCTCAGGCGCAGCATCATCTTGAAAAGTCAGTCGCGGACTGTTTTTGTGTCAGTATATATTCGGTTTGCGGTAACACCATGTGTAAAAATATCTACTTGCTGTGTTTTTGTGTCATCGCCTGCATAAGCTTGCACGCCAACACGCGTTAGTTACAGCTACAATTACAACTAGTCTTCAATTGTTGGTGACATGAGCATGATTTTGTCTGTGTGACTCTTGTTCCATTGCATTTACATGATTTTTCATTTATAGTGACCTGAGCGTTAATTTTCTGCTTGATCGCGACGGTTCCATCGCAGTGGAAGCAAAATGTAGGTTGACCTGAGGGCATCCTTAGAGGAAAAAATGATGATGAAAGAAGAAGGAATAGGAGAATGGCCAATGAGCGCAAAGAATGGGCCAATGAGCGCAAAGAATGGGCCAATGAGCGCAAAGAATGGGCCAATGAGCGCAAAGAATGGGCCAATGAGCGCAAAGAATGGGCCAATGAGCGCAAAGAATGGGCCAATGAGCGCAAAGAATGGGCCAATGAGCGCAAAGAATGGGCCAATGAGCGCAAAGAATGGGCCAATGAGCGCAAAGAATGGACCAATGAGCGCAAAGAATGGACCAATGAGCGCAAAGAATGGGCCAATGAGCGCAAAGAATGGACCAATGAGCGCAAAGAATGGACCAATGAGCGCAAAGAATGGGCCAATGAGCACAAAGAATGGGCCAATGAGCAACCTTCTTTGGACCTCTATCTGAGGGCGCTCCACTCAAATGACATCATGTGCAAAAGTTCTATTGAAAGATATGACCAGTGTTTTTCTTGATAAATATTTAAGTTGTCATGAGATGAGATTTCAGAACTGTTCTTTTTGTTCGTTGTAGTGATTCCTGCAGCGGATCTATCAGAGCAGATCTCTCTA
Organism: Pycnopodia helianthoides; assembly: GCA_032158295.1. NCBI lineage: Eukaryota > Metazoa > Echinodermata > Asteroidea > Forcipulatida > Asteriidae > Pycnopodia > Pycnopodia helianthoides. The sequence goes on from CM063243.1 coordinate 14,202,029, forward strand.
GCAGGAACAGAGGCCTCTGGCACTGGCAACATGAAGTTTATGGTGAGTTCAGGATATTTAATGTATAGCAATGCAAACAACCCGGTTTCAGAATCAGGAATTAGTAAAAAGCTGCCGCCAGGCCAAGGGGAAAAAAGAACTTATTACATTTGACAAAACAGGTGGAAATGCTCCCTTCTTTGAGAAATTGATGACTTTGTCAGAGGAGACGAGGAAAAATGTTGAGAAGAGAAAAAATTACACACAAAAATATGAATACCCATTTTGATGGTTAAGTTCAATGATGACTCTCTTGAAGACCTACCAGTCAAAATGGAAGTACTATTCAACACACTATTGCTGTCGTTTATTTTCAGCAGAATAGATCTCCACAGCAATACAACCCGCTTGCCTTCCCCCTCTCAAATAAATTTCTATCGATTGAAAATTGAAAGAGCAAAATTGTCTGACGCCATTTTGTTATGGTGAAGTTCAGTGTTCCTTAACGCGTTCCTTACACAAAGCAACATGAACAAAGGGCATACATGATAAAAAAGGGCAACAAAAGTTACATGCAGCAGCAATTACTATGTTGTTTTCCTTGTAGAAATGTTGGTCTGTAGCCTAAAACAAGTATATCCACAGGCCTGTCCACTTCCTCGTCATAATATATTTTTTAATGGGTGACTTTAAAGGCACTGTACACTATTGGTAAGATCGAAAAACCCAATGTTCACAGGTTCACTCACATAACTTACATGATTTAAAGTAAGTAATGGTAGAAAGGGTTCCTTAAAATATTTCTGCCTAAAATGCTATCGTTTCTGAGAAACGAGTAAGACAATAGTAATTATCGCACACGATAATTTGAAAAAACAGAAAACATATAGGATTTCTTTTCACTATTTTCTTGTGACCTTTCTCGTTTGAGCTCAAACTTTCACAGGTTTGTTTGTTCATGCATATGTTGAATCACACAAAATGTGGACACTGATTTTGAGCTGTTACCAAAAGTGTACAATACCTTTAAGAGAGTAGGTGGCAGTAGACAGTAGACTGTTAGGTAACCCTAAGCATTTTTAGTTTTGAAGTACAATGGCTATTAACCTCATGCATGACGCGGAACACACATCCGGACAGTGCACCTCGGCACAATGCGCGTCTACCATTTCTGCCATTTTTGGAGTCAATTCCCTTGTGGACATATTGACTCCCAAAATGGTGGACGTTTGTTTGTTTGTTTGTTTGGTTTATTTCCATTTGCAAAACTTGTAAATACATAAAATAACTGTTATAATAGTAATAAAAAAATGTAATAAAAAAGTACAAATGGAGGTAACATCCAGAGGAGGTATAACCCAGACTGCTATTGGTTCCTAATATACATATATATATATATATATATGTTTATATATTCATATTTATTAATTGCATGCGAAAATTTAATATACTATCCCAAGGTCAACAAATAAAAGACTACAAATATGATAAAGAAAGAATAAAATATAATGATTAATGCCCTGCTGATTTTGAGCATGAATGACATGAGAAGTTAACGCAAAGAAAATTTGTATACTTGTCCAAATAAAACTCTTTGAGATGGGTAAGGAAATGCTTCCTTGATATACCAGTAAATGATATTCTGTGATATGCGTAAGTGCGTTGCACATCGTGAACTGGGTCAATCAATACCCGGTAATGGGAGACTATGGAATGCTAGGCGTTGACAGCATTATCAGGTAAATCGCCATCGTTTACAAAGGTTTGACCCAGCGCACGTTTCCAAGGGCATTGGATTTACTTGGTAAGTCTGCTGCCACCTAGTGTCCCGATAAGTCCCCCATTCCGCTGCCACCTGCTGTCTCAGGCTTCTGCGTACCGCCTGTTGTTACCAATGGTTGATCTATTCATAACGACAGCATCACTTCAGGTTATCCTGAAGTTGATGTCAGCAAGTTCCGATTGATCAGTTTTATTTCCAACTCCTAATGGAAGTGGGTCAGCAAGTCACAAACAGTCTAATTATCTTTGTCCTCTTGTTTCTCGTTCAATTTGTATATTGATGTAGCTGTTTGCAGTATTATTAAATCATCGAACGAAATTAAGTTATTGATGACGATCGTTGTTTGGAGAATTGTTTTAGTGTGTTCTATAAATCAAGGGCTTAATGATACCTGACTTTCTTGCGTACGTATCGCTATGGTTTCCAGAGCCGTAGCTAAGGGAGACCATTATATAGGGGCCTGACGATGGCAGACATTTAACACTAATTGCCCCCCTAGGCAATGTTTCTATCAGACCATCTTCAGTCCTAAAGGTCACAATATTTTAATGAAGTCTAGCAGAGATCACGATACATAGTTGTTGTTTTTCTGACGTCACGCCATATCTGAAGAATTCCGCTGTTCGCTGAAATAATAGCATTAAGTTGTATTATGCGTGATTCACTGCGAACGGATCTGTTCATGTGTATCTTCCTTATTTGCACATACATGTACAGGCCTCAAAATTTACACTGTACCGCAGGCCCAGTGATTTTAGCATCTGGGCCAGTAAACTCAGGACTGGACAAGTCCAGCGCTCTTATGTTTTTGTTCAAATATTTACTTTCAGTCCGACAAATATTTGTCAATCCGGTTTGAGTATCGAAGAATACTTCCTTATGACAAAAAAAAGAGCTCAATCTAAGATTGATCTCTTTTTTATTATGGGGAAGTGTTCTTCGATACACAACCGGATTGAAAGATATTGATCAGACTAAAAAATTTTCGTAGTGCTTGTTAAAATTAAGACAGGTTCAAATGGTCAACTGTGGAGGCATTTTTTTTCTTCTTTCTCTCATTTCAATTCTGGTCTTGTAAAAAAAAGTTCTGGTCCAGTAAACATTTTGACCTGCGGTTTTGTGGATTTTCCCCTGAATTCAAGCCCTGATGTATATTGTCTATGCCTCTGCAAAAGATCCAGTTCAGATGAAAAATGTACTATTATTTTATTACACAAATATGCATATATATTTTTGAAAAGATGATATTAAAAACCTCAAATCCAAAAAGCAGCGAACACCAACACCAAGGCAGAGACAAAGTCACAAACGTTTCACATTCTTCAGAATAAATTACAAATCTATAATTCATTTGTTTTCACCAACAAATACTCTGGTTATAAACCTTTGTTACTTTGCTTCTTTCATACCTGCTCTGTAGAATGGCTTACAGGCCTGGTAATTACACAGAGGCCACAGCCTCCATTGCCCTGGTCTTGGCCTTAGTGCCCCCTTCAAAAATCCTTGATAGACTTTAAGATTTTCCAATGGGAGTGCCCTTTGCAATATGAAAATGGCCTTGCCCTCTCAAAATCAGAAATTCCAGGCCTTGGAGTAGGGCAATGTTTTTCTTTAATCAGTGTGACTGCTTGAATCTTTAAGATGTTACTTTTTTTTATATTCAGCAGGCAGTTACAGATTCGAGCATTAGTTTCAAAAAATGACATAGCCTGGTAAATAGACACTGGTCCTTATTTTGATAGTTGTGATGGTACTTGGATACTGGAAACCCAGCAAGTTTCTACCTCTGTCCGATAGGACTGGGGCTACATACTAGACAGGCCCTCTTTGCATGGCCCCTTAACCTTGGAAGTTAAACAGGTACCCAGATAAGAGCATTATTTCCCCTAAGCGCATAGAATGGACAAGACATTCACACTGTAACATTCTCCTAAAACAAATGATGTTATATTTTGCGTGAAGAAACAAATCCACAATGGTTGATGAGTTGGAAATTTTGTGAACGGGCATCAGGAAAGAGTTGACGACCAGGGCCCAATTTCATAGAGCTGCTTAAGCACGAAAAGTAGCTAAGCACAACAAAATAATGCTTACCAGAATAAGGTTACCAGCCAAAATACCATGTCACATGTACAATTTGTTACGGTATCCTGCTCATTTCTGCTTAGCAGACAAATGTCAAGCAATATTTTTCGCTTAAGCAGCTCTATGAAACTGGGCCCTGCTGGAAATGTCTGGCTTATACAATCACAGCTGTGTGTTATTAGAGGTGTTGACTCAGAACGTGTGAAGTGAAAGTGTATTTTGGCTGAAGGCACTATTATGAAAATAGTAAACGTTCTAACTTCCTGAATCACTGTTGATCCTCAGTTGAATGGTGCCCTGACCATCGGCACGCTAGACGGAGCCAATGTGGAGATGAAGGAAGAGATGGGAGATGATAACATCTTCATCTTTGGCATGACTGTACCTCAGGTTGAAGAGCTCAGGCATAAAGGGTAAGCCAGAAATCAATTCTTATCATTTTCTCTTCTTCATTTTTCAATTGAAGACAACTTAGCAAAAAGTTGTTTAACCCTTAGAGTGCCAGCCTTGTTTTAAAAATTCTCAATCCACAGGCCGGCCATTTAAACAAAATAAAAAATAAAAAAATATTATTATTATTATTATTTTGAGTAGTAGAACGTAACGGAACGTTGGCGGCCTGTGAATGGAGATTCAGTTTGGCGTTTCAGAACGTTGGCGGCGCTCGAAGGGTTCCGTGCCGGTCGTGTTTTGGCCGTTCTTTATCCAGAGGGCATTTATATATTTTTTTTGGGTCGACTAGTAGAACGTATGGGAACGTTGGCGGCCTGTGGATGGATACTTTGTTTGACGTTTCAGAACGTTGGCGGCACTGGAAGGGTTAAAAACACTGTAGAAAATTTAGAATATGAATGATAAATGTCATTATTGTATACATAAAAATCATGGCATGGTGAATATTGCTGATGTATTACCAACTTCAAACGAACACTTAAAGGGTTATCCTAAATTCTCCACAGTTTATAAAACAACCTGCTTCCTGCTTACCCTGCTGACAACCTCAACTCTTCCATTATCCAGTCACTGGCAGTGTTCTCCAACATATAACAAAAGCTTGGCGCACCACCAAGCTTTCCCAGGGCACCCGCCACGTTTAAGAAGTCGCCGCCAAGATTTAAAATCGGCCCGCCACTTTTTTTCCCACCATTTTCTTTCTTCAAGTTCATGCATTTCAGAGTTCAAATGCAATCTTTAAAACCTTTTCTCAAAAAAGTCAGGAGGAAGTGGCCATTAGGTATCACCTAAGAGTGCACCACCATGATCAGAGAGCATGAGCAATCAAAATTTTCTGGGCCCTTAGGTGGGCCCCGCACCCCACGCCATTAAGGCTTGTCACTTCGCGCTTGCATAAGCCTCCCGTCCCCCCAGCGCCAACCTTTCAAAGTTGGAGAACACTGACTGGTTTTTCCTGCTTTTCATGAATTCACTAAAATGCAGCAAAACAAACTGTGCTTGGCACAGGAGAAAGCCAAACCAATCTTATCAAAGTTCTCTCTTGATAATACAGCAATGGTTTTCGTTAATGAACACAAAATTAATTTTTTATTTTGTGTCATTTCAAAAGAATGTTTAAATAATTATTTGTTTTATACCCACACACTGATGTGTGTTAAGCACCGTACACTCAGTGCTTTCCTGAGTAATGTAAAGAAAAGATGCAAAGGTCTCGGGTTCAAATTCAACCTAAGTAATAAGCCTGTGGATTTATTATTATTTTTTTCACAGGACTCAGGAAAGTACTGAATAAACAGTGCTTACTCTATCACGCACCAACCGGTCGCTAGCCACCGGATTAAAAATCCCTTCAGAAAAATAGTCGTAAAACAAAAGAACATAAAGATCCCACCGCCACACAGTTTTTCAGAATGCAAAAGAGGACTCTTCAGGGCACTTTTGGGAACAGTTTTTTGAGTGAACAAAATTGAGTGAACTATTAATGTGTCTATATGATCAATTTATCGCTAAAATAAATTGTGCATGAAAGGGTTAAAGGCACTGGACACTATTGGTAATTACTCAAAACAATTGTTAGCATAAAAACTTACTTGGTAAGGAGCAATGGAGAGCTGTTGATAGTATAAAACATTGTGAGAAACGGCTCCCTCTGAAGTAACGTGGTTTTTGAGAAAGAAGTAATTATTTGAATTGATTTCGAGACCTCACGCGTGAGGTCTAGAAATCTAGCATCTGAAAGCACACAACTTCTTTTGACAAGGGTGTTTTTTCTTCCATTATTATCTCACAACTTCGACGACCAATTGAGTTCAAATTTTCACAGGTTTGTTATTTTGTGCATATGTTGAGGTACACCAAGTGAGAAGACTGGTCTTTGACAATTACCAAAGGTGTCCAGTGTCTTTAATACTTATCAGTGTGTGGGTTAAACACAAATAATGTTCTTTATCCCTGATGAAAATTTAACATGGATTAGAATTTGTAAAGTTATTTTAACTTATGGTTACTGTTAGGTACAATGCCAAGCAGTACTACGACAGTAACGCTGAGCTCAAGCAAGCCATCGATCAGATCCAAGGAGGATTCTTCTCTCCACATGACCAAGATGCTTTCAAGGATCTTGCAAATAATCTCCTCTATCATGACACGTAAGTGTGGATATTCTTTGTACGGACAATGTGAACAAAAACGTGAGCTTTTCATGTATTGACCCACTTCACCTGACATCATCACATGATCAATCTTGGTAGCGCCATTTTGGGATTCAGACTCCCCGTGTGTTACCGGGCAGTGCACATTTCAAGCGACGCGCGCAGTTAGACGTGCACCATATCTTTACGTGCATTTTTATTCCAAATGGCAGTTGTGGGCAGGCAGTAGCCACGAATGACATCAGTGCGAGCGGTCATTATTCTAAGGATATTTGGAAAGAAATCCTGAATTCAAATTCCAAAGTCATGCGTAGTATTGTGTGAACTGTGAAGTGTGGCTGTCTTGCAGTTGTGTACAAAACCGGTCTTATAGAAAATGAATGCTGCTGTGTGTACATAACTTGTTTATAAGAAAGTGCCTGCAGCCAAAATTTGATGTGAGAATACTGTATCGCTTGACATTCCTTCAAGTTTTATGATTTATTATCGTTTGATCGTCTGCTTTGTTAAAATCATTTATAGGTCTTGGTAGTGATGATTTCATGTTTTATTCATTGTCGATCATACCCTCTGCTATATGCCTGAGTACATTGTTTAAAGATCAAATGCCTGTATAAGTAATCAAGTTGACTGTATTGTTCTTGTACACATTGCAGGTATATGCTTCTTGCTGACTATGCTGACTACATTGCAGCCCAGGACCGGGTCAACAAACTCTTCCTTGTGAGTAACATTTCCTTTCTTTTTCGGGGGCAATTAAAAAGTTGCATGTGTGAATACACTTCAGTGTCTTGTTTCCATAGTGTTTTTGCAATGAAGTGTTTAGTGGAGACACCTTTAATCTATCAAAGAGAAATTAAGAACTTCTCTTGAGAAATGATTTCATGTGAGTGAGTTTGTCCTAAATCCATCTTCCAGAAACCCAAAGAATGGACTCAGAAGTGCATCATGAACATCGCTGCGTCTGGTAAGTTTTCTAGCGACCGCACCATTTCCGAGTACGCCAGAGATATCTGGGGGGTGGAGCCCAACGACATCAAGCTTCCCCCTCCCAACGTGCCGCCAGAGTTCCGGGAGGAGGCCATCAATGCAAGTAGAGGCGACCAGAAGCACCCTTCATACTAAACCAGGAAGCGTTTAGCAAGAGGGGTGCATTGAGGGATGCTGGGTCACTCTGGGCGATTCAGCAATATATTTTCTACCCAGGTGCACCTAGAGAAGGGTTAAGACATACCCAGCAAGATTGTAGAAAGGAAAATTATCAAATACCAAATCTCCAAGAGCAGAGTAAAAATAAATACAAAGCTGATTCTATAAGAGCAGCTTGATCCTTGTCTCTAAAGCTGGGTCTTGTTCATCAAGGTTCAGAGGCAAACAAAAACTTGTCCATTTACCACTTGTCAATTTCCCAACTATTTTAGAGATGCGCTTTCCCCCTCCCCCTTCCTCCTTCCCCCTCGTTGTCTAAACAAGCTTTGATGTGGTTCCAAAAAGGAATATATATATTGCTAAATTATAAATGATATTAGTTTAAAAAGTACAGGTATTAAACAGTGGTACCTGAAGGTAAATTTTTTTAGAATAATACATTTTATTACATTACCAAATATTTTTTTTCAAGTTTTCGGAAACTTAATATATTATCAACTTTTTGCTGCGGGATAAAGACAAAAACATAAACTTCAAGCCTCATTTGTGAGATTACATTGAGACAACACCCAGACAAATGACAGGAACATCCCTCTACTTCCTCTGTTTTTATTAGATTGTGATTGATTTTGTACTGTTTCAAATGAGACATCATAACAGTCTGTCCGAACAAACAATATTTTTCTTGGACAAAAACAAAAGCTAGCATCTATCAATAAGTTAATGCAGAAAAAATTTGTGCTACGAACGAGTGAATGCAAACAAATATTTTGCTAAGAATACTTTTTATTGCATTATCGATCAGTGTTAAAGATTTGTGTTTCTCTCCTGCCCTGTAGTTTAGATCAGCCCATAGGGAAAGTACAGCATTGGTGACCATCCAATTACTTAATTATTATCTGAACACTCGAATGACCTTCATCGCGTTGCGGCCATCTTGTTTTTCTTCCATTCAAATCAACGAAACCCAAACCGAGGCTGGAAGGGGAAATTAGTCTGGTTCCTTTTTTCATTGTAATGAGCATTACACCTACTGTTAAAGTGTGTACAGGGATCCCGACAAAGATGGCTGCCGCAGGATGAAGGTCTGTTGGCCTAAAACATGGGTAAATAGCGTTCATCTTGAGAAGCAAGACATTAAAACCCGTCTACTCTTGGTAACTTTTTCCAGTCAGTCGACCGACCATTCAAATCCATTTAACTGAATGGGTTGTGTATGGTGGCACAAGTGGGCTAACTGTGTACAAGTGTGTACTGTGTTCAGCACTCTGGCATAGTTATCTATCATTCAAAACCACAGTGGATCAAATCTCAAAATAGTTGCTTGACAACTTCTTGTTGTTCAAACAAAGACACAAAGTCCTTGTTGGGATTTTTTCTCAAAAATGCAAGCACGCTTTAAAATTAAACTTTCAGAAGTTAGTTTTGATATATACTTCTTGAGAACTGGAGGATCCTAGATTCCTAATAGACGTCTGTGTTGTAATAAATAACCAATGGTTTACTCTCCCTTACATATAACTAAACACCTCTATTAAGCCAATTTTGAATCAATTTATAAGAGTCAAGGGACATGTAGAAGTTCAGCTTTTAATGTTGCATTTTGAGAAAACAGTGAAAGTGCTGTCAGATTATAGTATTATAATAATTTAATGTTTTCTTCTTTAAAAGAAGGACATGCTAAGCGGAATAAGTTCGCAGAAAGTTTGAAGTGTTCACAACAAATTTTGCCAGTCTATTAGGAATATTTACTAATGGTAACACTCCTTCGAAAAATATGGAAGTTCGGAAACTGTCATATTGGTTTTTTCATTTGATGAACTTACACGCAGCTAATGTTTATAGAAAGTTCCAAATATTTCATAGTCTATTTTGCATCCATAGAGCTAGAGGTTTTTTATATTTAAAACAAATTGGAATTATAAATTGGCTTTAAAAGTTCCTGAGTGTGAGTTATTTTTGAGTTTGTTAGTTAAGTGGGAAATATGTTTTGTTGAATGTATTTGTTACTAGAAAGTACTTTTAAAGGTCAAAAAATCAGTAACAATCTGATCCGATTTTTTTTTTTCGTGAATATATAACCTGAATATTAAGACAGTGATTTTATTTCATTTAATCATAATGGTAAACATGATCAACATGATAAATCTACCCTTCTCGGCCTCTCAGAAAAGTCACTCAAGCTCACACTTGAAGAAAGACGCATTTGTGTTTGTAATTGCCAAGTGGAATTTGAAATTGGACATGGCAGTGGAGTGTCTAATCCAAGACACTGATGCTGCATTCCAGTAATTTGTGTGGGTTTTAAAATGCGAATAAGATTACAAAATATTGCTTTTTTTCTTCCCCTGAACATTATGGAGCATAATTTATTTGTTTTCATCTCAATTATGATTGTCAACTAATTTAAAAAGAAAATTGCCAATGGTTTTGAGTTCACATTGTGATGCATGTTTCCGATGGGTCAAAGCACCAAAGTTGTAAAGGCGAAATAAATATGTAGAACGATTTGCTTCATTTATTGGAAGGAAAGTTACCGGAAGAAGGAAAGTTACAGGAAAATCTGGTTTCAAACATTTTAATGAGAGCTGAAATAAATTTGTAAAAGACAGTATAACTTTTTAAAACTTTAAACTACTCATAGACAACTGATTATAGTAATTATGTGGTTCTCTAGTGTTACAATTAAAATCCAACATCTGCTGATGTTTTTAGCTGGTCAATACGAAATTAGAAGTTGTAGTTGTTTATAGAAACTATGAGCTGGTGTTGGAGTTAGAGCTTTAATGTGGAGTTCTGCTAGACTCAAGACATTGTGTAGGAATTTCAGTTTGTGGCACGCTGTTTGCAGGACTTTTGAAGGTTAGTAAGGATGAAAATGACTGGGTATGTAGTGCATTTATGAGTTGATGATTTTATGGTTAAAGGAACATGGTTTTTCCATTCTAGAGTTTCTTTATCCTTTTGATCAAGATAAAAGTTTATTCCAGTTGGGATAGTATAGGTAACTGCAACCTCCTGAGTAAAAGTAGTGTAGATGATGGTGTCGTTATCAACAGGTCTCTCCATTATCTGCAATGGAGAGACTTGTTGATAACAACACCATCATCTACACTGTTAGATAAAAGTAGTGCAATTGTTGACAACACCTTGAATGTGAAACTGTAAGGACCTTGTTGAAAGTTTGAAACCACCATTTAGGCTAAAGTAAACAACTGAAAATAAGTATTTTATGACGTAGATATTCCCTCTTTTTGTCTCTTGACTTTACCTCCGCAGATAATCAAGTGACTGCATCATTGTCGATGTCATATATTTAGCAATGTATTATACCAAAGACTACTTGGATTTTAAAAAGTCAACTATCCCAGGTTGTACATTACGTTGTTTAGATTTAAGGCTTGTACATTGTGCAGTAAAACAGTATTAGTTTGTTGGTTTTACTATAACGTAGAGAATTGGTTCAGAAAGCTTTCTTTTTCTTGTCCAAGAAACTCTCTTATCTCACTGTTTTGTTTTTCCATTTGATTGCTAGTTCATGTCTCTGTACCCTCCGGACATATAGCACACCAGTATAAACTGCCAGAGTAAATTTATATGACTTTTACATTTTAACAATTTGGGGATTTCTTAGTGGAATAATATTCATGCAAACTTGTTTACTCTTATAAATTATTAAAAAGGGAAAAGTCTAATCGGTCAGCCTGTAGGACTTTTTTTACCCCAAGCATAAATCCGAATCCAAGTTTGCAAAGTGATGTCCTGCTGATGTAAGTTTTCACTACTGAAAAACAAAACTCATTTTGTGTACTTGAATTTAAGATATCTTTCCTATGTGCATCACTGACACGTTCTAATAATGTTGTTACCGCTTATAATGAAGATTGCCCTCTTCACTTGAGTCATTCAGCAGACCTTGATCATGTTGCAACCATCTTTGGGTCATGTTCCCCGTATACACAAGCAATCATTACCACTTATAAGTCTAACCCTACTAAAAAAAAAGGGCCAGACTATTTTCCCTTCCAGCCTCGGTTTCATTTACGTTCGTTTGAATGGGAGAAACCAAAAGATGGCTGCTCCATGATAAAAGTCTGTTGATTTTTCTCATATCATGAATATCTTTCTAAAGCACACGGTCTGATGTTGTTTTGATTTTATTAACAAATGATGTTGAACTGTTCTCTTTACCACTTACTATAACAGTGGAGGTTTTTATAGCTCTATGCTGTGACACAACTTTTGTGTTTTTCTCAGTTTTGTCAGAGAGAGGAACTTATCCAGCTGGATGATTACTTTTAAGCCTTGAAGTAAATTTTTCTTAACTACATGGAAGACAATTTACTTCAAATTTGACTGCAGTGCTAATAGTTTGGATGGTGACTTGTTATTTACCACCTATATGAATTCAACTTTTGTCTTGGTTTCATCAAAATTAATCAATTTGTTTGTGTCTTTTTGCTCAGTTCAATCTGCAAAATGTATGTTTGTCTTTCTTGGCTTGATATGCAATAAATTATTTGAAAAATGTAATACTACTAATTGAAACGGGCAACCATTAACAATGTTTGTGTATCAGTTACATGAGCTTTTTTGCACCTGTTCTGTCCTGATATCAGGTGTTATATCATGTAATTATAATTGATGAAATGTAAGACTTGACACTAACAATTACGAATGCAGCTGTCATTCCTTAAATTTCCTATAGACAAAAAAAAAGGTAATTTCAGTTTTAAACCATGAATATAAATTCATAATTGTGCAAATATTAATCTCTAGCTGGTGCTATATACTCATAACTAATAAACCTCTCTGCACAAATTTAGAATTATTCTTGACGTGTCTTGGAAGGGTAGTGCAACCGTCCCACCTGTTAGTGACCCAAAATCTCATTAGAGCTTTGGCTTTAGAAAGAGCAATAAACGTCTTTCGCCCACAAAATTGGCCTTTTGAAAGATGATGTTGTCACTTTTTTCTGTTTTCTCTTTTTTTGTTATAGTGAAGCAGGTGTTGTCACCCATGGATTTCCTGGTCTTCATTGATTGATATCTGAACCGGAATTTAAAAAAAAGAGGTCCTTTTCCGAGAAAGAAAAAGTCCGAATTGAAATAGTCCTGGTGGAAACAGTCCAGTGAGCAAAACTTTGACAGTCCTTGCTCTAAGCTTTGACACACCAACAAACATTTTAAACGTTTTTACAACGCTCATTCTGCGGACAAAAGACAACGTTGACCAGCCAAAACAAAATGCTTGTTCACCCTTCCAAGTGTTTCGTTTTTAGAACTGAACTGAGTAGACTTTATATTGTAGATACAGAGATAAATATAAAGATATTGAAATATTACATCGTATACCAATCAGTGTCGTGTCCCAATCAGAGTGGTTGTTGCAGTGCTACATAAGTCGTGTTTTTACAAAAATATTCTAGCAGCTCAGGAAGATTAGATTCTATGACTGGAAATCCTGTAGGGTCGGGAAAGGTCTGGGGAAAGTCCCTTGAAATCACCCACTTCAACTTATCTTTGACGGTTTACTGAAGCCGAATTCCACTTCCAAATTCTTCCAATTGTGTTTATTTTTAACTTGGGATATTTGAAAGAGAATAAGAACCAATTCTGAAAACAGAATCAATTCGGGTAAAGTTTCATCCATGTTTTGTTAAACAAGATAAAACAAATGAACAGACCATGATTTGTGTATGCATCCTGTGAAATTAAGATGCTTAGTTCTTGAAAAATTTCAGAGAGGATTAATGCTGTGATACTCTGAAACAGTTGTACAATAAGACTTAGTGTTAATCTTCTTTTTTTGTTCAGTGAACAACACATAATCTGTAAGCATAAGGAACTATGGCAAATAAACATTTGTCACAAAAACAAACTGAGCAGTTGGGATGATAACCAGCCAACTGATCGGTCATCTGCCTTTTCATAACTTACTGAATCAAACTAATGTGGGACTCCAGTCATGAGAATGCGTACACAAACCCTAGAATAACAGGATTCTTCTGATGTATTTTCTGCTTCCCTGTTTGTGCATGTCAGAGAGGATATACCGATTAGATTGGTTGTCACTCATTTTTTTTCTTATGCGATTTATCAATTGCAAGCACTGCTGTTTGATTCAAATAAAAGTACCTTAAAAACTTTGAAATGTATGTTGTTCAATACTGTTTGAGTCTGTTGTCTGTATTCTTATGCTGGGGATAAGGTGGGGGTCATGTTCATTGTTGCAGGGGGAGGGGCAAGACCTTTTACTATCAAAGCCTCCCCCCCCCCCGAAAAAATAAATAAATAAAAATAAATAATAATAATAAAAATCTGTATTTGACAAACATGCACAGTTACTAATAATCTGTTGGATGTCAATAAGGATACAGGGTCGAAACCCCCCCCTCTCCAGTGAGATTTAAAAAATACAAAAATTAATTATTTTGATGCATCACGAGGCCCCCGCTTGCCCAAATGTGTAATATTTTATGTATAATTACACCACTTCTTAAAGGAACATTACAGAATCGGTAAGAGAGAAAAAATGTTTTGATCACAGATTTACATAAAACTTACACTGTCTAATGATGATGATGGTAGAAAACATCCCTTGAAATATTTCTGTCTGAAATGCCATATTTGATGAGAAATGAATAAACTAATTTTCCGATTGGAGTTTACCGCTCAGTGAGCGTTTTATTCATTTTTTTAATCTATATGATTTGAATGCAAATGTGTAATCAGTTTTATCACTATTTTCTCGTGACCCAGATGGCCGATCGATCTCAAACTTCTACAGGTTTGTCAGTTTATGTATTGGTGGATTACATAAAGTGCTTACACTGTCAGCAACTGTTTTGTTAGCAAAAACCAATTCTGTAATGTTCCTTTAATACTCCACATTTCCTTCCTCCTTGCTAAAGCAGCCTTTAATTTCACATCTTCATTTGAAAATAGAGACAATCAACTGCATCCCTACACCTGAAAATATTGCCTTTTCTTATCTTTGCTTTGTATCAGAATTAAGATAAGAAGCCCTCTCTCTATATTAATTAGTGTAAATTGATGTTCAATATGAGAAATAGTTATTGTTGTCCGATCTTGGGATCAAGGGATTGATCTATCTTATAAACTGGTGTTAGCTCCATATTAAGTATTGCACACATTCGGAAAGAAAATAGCTTTTTTCCATAATCAATAAATACAAATGATCATCCAAGATCGAACAGCTCATCCTCCCCCATTTTAATTGATTGATGCCGCGCCCACATTAACCTCGTTCTTATAAGCAGTCAACCACGAGCGTACAGCTGTGTACTGTCGAAGTTGTAACCCTGGGTAAGAGGATACCGAAATGTCATCAACGTTTTCACACACAACCCGGTGTAACTACTGACTTACTGAGTGTTTGTACGCTTCCTTGCCGCTATCACTGTTTTGTGCCGTAAAATTTCGTCAAAAAACGGTGAGTACTTTTGGTGTCATAATTCTGTAGAAGCTTGTAGTGTTACAGATAACGTAAATGTGTGTTTGGTTATCAGTGTTCGCTTTGAGATATCCTTAAATTCACTTATTCGGTGTACGTGTGCCGAAGTCTTTAAGCCCTGGAACAGCGAGTCTGTCCTCCATGGTGTGCTAGTGACTGTGCAAGGTAGTGACTGTGTATGAGCTGCTGTGTGTGCTCACCATAGTGGATACTACATAGAAATGTGCGGTCATCATGTACAGTTTGTATGTTGTTGTTTACATTTTTGATGAGAGTCACATTACCTAGAGTGTATGTCCATAAGTTATGTTGCTTTGTATTTTGCTCCAAGTTGTATTCAGTTGTGAGAATGGAAAAGATGACAAATCCAACTGCCACTTTTGTCAAAATTGTGTTTACATATCATCATGTAGGCCTACATACATGTTCAATCATGGTGGAGTAGAGACTTCTCCAAGAAGGATACATGTGTAGTGTAGACCTTACATACTTATGCTGACTTAATGTTGCAGTCGACTCTTCCTGTGCAGAGACCTTACAATACAAGTTACTTCCAGACGTCCATGTCCATGATAAAAAAAAACTGGGTCAAAGTATTTCATGATAGAAGAGTGCTGTAGTTTTCACTCATTTATGACGAAAGACATAATCAACAATGGGTATTGGTGGTTGGGGCGGCAACTGTCCAGACCGAACCGAAACCGAGTTGTTGGCTCGGTTGGTCTTGGTTTCAAGATGGCGGGTTCCGCAAATTAACGAAAGATGTCAACAAAAATTCTTTTTACAAATGAAAAACCTAGAAGTAGAAGCATACCAATCCAACAATGTTGATAAAACTACATAGACCATGTTTAATTTCTTGAAAATAAAATTTAAATGAGGGCTGTATTTTTTTAGAACATTAATTTTCAAGAGATGTACACTACGTCGTGAACTGTTTTTAGTTACTGACCCATTTTTTCGTGTAGCTCTCGGAAATTGTTTCATTCAAGAAGTTTCAGGTCAGAAACTTGTTTCTGGGCAGGGTTGCCAAAACATGCCTTTCTTGAGTCTTTCCTGATATTTCTGCAGGAAAGTTTGTTTGACCTTTTCATTTTGTTGCAATTTTACTAATCAATCCACCATGGTTATGTTATTGGCTGCATGTAGTTGATTGTCATAGTTGAGTGGTTAAGAGTATCAAGTTCTTATTGCCTGGGTTCGAATCCTGATTGTGACACTTGTGTCCTTTTTAGCAAGATACCTTGCTTCTCATCACCCAGGAGTAAATGGGTACCTGCGAGGGTAAAGATTGTGATGTGAATAATTTGCAACCAGTGTGCCTTTTTGGCTGCCGGTGCTGCATACTCTGCATGCACCCTTCTATTATCAAAAGCGGTCAGTAGGCCTGATCGATCAGACACTGCCGTAAAATATTACATGTAGACCTACTTACTTTCTGCTTCGTCTTTTAATTTGTTTTGTAAACATGTGATGCCTTCATGGCCATTGTCACACCGTCTCAAAAGTATAATTGTTGGCTTGAGTACAATGTAACAAGATTTGTAAGTATATCAAAGAGAAAAATTGAGGAGTTTCAATCTGAAAATTTACATGTATTTATATACATTGATGGGATTTGATGGGAAATAATTGAACTCTTCCAAAACACAAATGTACGCTACACATGTACTTTCCACTTAATTTAAAGGAACATTACAGAATTGGTTTTTGCTAACAAACAGTTGCTGGCATTGTAAGCACTTTATGTAATCCACCATAGCTATACATAAACTGTCAAACCTGTAGAAGTTTGAGATCGATCGGCCATGTGGGTCACGAGAAAATAGTGAAAAACCGATTACACATTTGCATGAAATCATATAGATTCAACAAATGAATAAAACGCTCACTGAGCGATAAACTCCAATCGGAAAATTAGGTTATTCATTTCTCATCAAATATGACATTTCAGACAGAAATATTTCAAGGGATGTTTTCTACTATCTAGACCATGTGCAATGTAAGTTTTGTGTAAATCTGTGATCCAAAGTATATTTTACAATTTTTTTTCTTACCAATTCTGTAATGTTCCTTTAAATCAGTACCAACTAAGACCAACCATTTTATCATGTACTTTGACACGCCCTTCCTTAACCCTAACAGACTAGACCCTTGGGTAAACATACTGCCCAAATCCTTCAATATCCTTCGGATTAAAGTGGTAATAAACCTAAAGTGCCCAAATCCTTCAATATCCTTCAACTTATTGTAAGTATACATATTAGCCCAATCCTTCAAAATCCTTTTGAGACAGAAGTTAGGGAGTCAAAAAATGTCAAAAAAGCCCAAAACCTTCAGAATCCTATTTTGGCTAAGCTGCATAATACATAAAACCTTCAAAATCCTCCTATGTAAAAACAGCCCGGTAGTGCAAGTCCTGCGAAATCCTACCCTAACAAAAACTCATTTTAGCCCAAAGCCTTCAAAATCCTCCTGTGTTGCAGATCCCTAATAGCCCAAATCCTTCACAATCCTGCACTTTGGCAATGAGGATATTGTAGGACTTGGGTTCTTTAGGGTTAAGACATTTCAACATTATTTAAGGCTGGAAATCCATGTGTCCATCATGCATTGTGCGTAATACACAATGGGTAAAAATGAAAATACACTTCAAGCAACACACATAATTCCATGTAATGCGCACTGTAATATCAGTAAAAATTATGTGCATCGCTTGGTGTGTGTTTTCATTTTAAAGGATTGTGCACTACGCATTGTGCACAATGCATGACGGACACATGGATTGCAGGCCCAACAAGACTGGGACAAGTTTAATATACAAACACTGATTAGGGCGTGTCGTGGTCAAGCGCATTGGACTCAAGCTCTGGTGTTTCTGATCAAAGGAGTGTGGGTTCAGGTCCCAGTCTTGACACTTGTGTCCTTTTTATAAGCAAGACACTTGGCCGTTATTGCTTCGTCCTTAGGATGGGACGTAGGTCCCGTGTGTTGTGTAATGCAAAAACAAGAACCCAGTTACACCTATCGCTAAGAGAAGGGGGTTTGTCCGGTGTTTCTGGCAGTGGCAGCTGAATGCGCCGTAGCACCTTGTAAAACACTAACCTGGTGTTGCATAACGGGTCTCTTAATTCAAAAACTTCAGAAAACCTGTCTGGAAATAAATAATGAAGTGCTTTGAGATGTCCGTAGATAAGGCGCTATATAAAAACTCATTATTATTATAATTGGTGTGTATAGGATTGTGTACTACGCATTGGGCACAACAATGCATGATAGACTCTAGGACAAGTTGAATATGTCCAAACACTGATTTGGGTGTGTCGTGTCTGAGGGTCAAGCACACTGACTCAAGCTCTGGTGTTTTTGATCAGCAGAGTGCGGGTTCAAGTCCTGGTCTTGACACAGTTTATGTTCTTAAGCAAGGCACTTTCGTCCTTCAGATGGGACGTAAAGCTGTTGGTCCCGTGTGTTGTGTAATGCATGAAAAGAACTCGGATCTACACTTATCTCTAAGAGAAGGGGTTTGCCGCAGTGTTTCTGGCAGTGGCTGCTGAATGTGTCACAGCACCTTGTAAACCCTTACAAGGTGTTAGATAAATGGGTCTCATAATTCAAAAACCTGTGTAAAAATGAATAATGACAAGCGAGTAGATAAAAGGCTATATAAAAACTAGTTGTTACATGTATTATTGTTACAAGTAGATGATCAATGCACATGAATACATTCTCAGATTATAATACATGTATGAATCAATCTAAAATTAGTATCATCATTTTGCCTGAATTTTAAAAATTTGGTGTTGTTTATTTTAGTACAAATGTACAGTTGTATTATGAACAAAACTGATTGACATTCTGAAATAAAGCAGACACTTTCAACATGTAGTTTTTTTTTTGTTCAAAATATAAAAACACAATACACATTCCAAAATTTGTAATATTTGTTTACATATAATTACAACGTATCAATTTGCAACAGTGAAATTTACATTGTACAATGTAGATATTTGGAAACTTCACATCATCTGAGAGGTGATTAAAGCAGGCCTACACTCAGAATGCATTCAGATTCTGCTGTACAATGTATGTGGGCCAACACGTGTGTACCGCTAGGTGGAAATTTATCATGCCGAAATGTAGACAAAAGCTCACAAAAAGGCTTTTCTTTGCATAATTGTCGTCTTCCAAGACACCCAATACAAACACTGAAATGGTCTCTGTGTTATAAAGGTAGGACACCCCACCATTACATTCAATCAAGTTAAGCGTTTGTTGCCAAACAATGCCACGATTACATTGGAGGGAGCTAATAAAAGCCTGCGGTAGTCTCCTTTCACCCCTATCATCCTGTTAAGTCTCCTCCAGTCTCCGGGGCCCACAGGATAAATAATCATAAAAGGCACTGATGAAAGGATGTCTTGAAGATTTGGTCAAAATATCGTCGATGGTCAAACCGAGGAATGGCAATACTCCGTGGATGGTGTTAGCACTCGCTAGCTAGCTATGCAGGTCTTAATCGGATATTTGTTGGCAATCACAGGAGCATGAACTGTAAGAAATCCATCAGTAATAACCTGTTTATGGACGAGTTGATTGATGGGTTGCTGTAACAGGTTTGTAAGTGTGTTGGGTTTGTGTCTGTACAGATTTGGATTGTACAACTTGTTGGTAGAAAATTTCCTTTAGAGGATGTACCATACATGTATGTACTTGGCAAGGGTCCAAAGGAACAAACAGACACCACTATGTGTAAAAATATAATCAGTCAAAAATGATGAAAGAGCAACTTAATAAAGTTTGTACAAGTGCACATTCACCTTTGGCATACCAGGGCTTACAAAAAAAATAAGGCAGGCATGATGCTTCACTCTTGTTTAAAATGTAGGTACAAGGCAATGTTTCCTTGGTAAAGGGCACCTCTAATGGAAAATTTCCAAGGGCACCAAGGCAATTAACAGCCTCTATGTATGGAGGCAAATTGCCTCCTTTTCAGATCTGACAATGCTTTCAACATAAATGAACCATAGGCCAGAGGCCCAATTCAGATTATTTCATGTAAGTTTACTTTAAATACGGTGAACCTGAAATACTTTTTTTCCCCCCCTCTTCAAGGCTAGGTTTTAGGCTTGATGCTTTGTTTTTGAAAGGGCAAGGGCACCAAGGCATTTCCCCCTAAGTAAGTAAAGGGCACCTGTGTGAGGAAGTTGTAAATTTCTATTGGGTCAGTTTAAGTCTTCAAGTGGGCCCAAGGCAATAACCAGGGGGATGAAGTAATACAAGAAAATAACTAGCATTTAAAATAAAATATTTCATGGTCTCTTATCTGATTTGACTGCAAATAACACTGCGTACATGTACAGTCAGTAGTAGTTTTATTCGGGGCTGATTTAAAGATGATCGGAGATCCATCTACATGTAGAAGCTGTTAAATTGATAATGTAATTCACCGTGAATTACTTTATTGAGCAATTACGTGTACAAATTGTCTATACATTTGTTATTGTCATCACTGTAATCCACCGATCAGCCGTACCCCATAAATTTTGTTTGCACAAGAAAATAAAAAAAACATCAAAAATGTGTTCATTATTCACTCTGAGCAGATTCTGCAGTACTTGAGTCTTGTTTTCTCAAAACGACAACATGTCAGAGGCAATAACTTTGGGATATGTAGGATAGATGAACCTCTTACCTAGCAAGTATTTCCTCAGATGTTTGTGTTTGCAAAATGTACGCAAGTTATCCCAACGTGTCAACAAAAAGGGTTCAACAACATATATCTGTTGTGATGATTTTCCAATAAGCCAGTGAAAGTGACATTCTCTATCCTCATTTGTTTTGAAACTCCTGGAAAAGTAGTCTCAGTTGTTGAAAATGCATAATGCGTGCATTGATGAGCACCAACAAAATAACAGATGCTAAGTTGCAAATATTCGGTATCGTTTTCCTAACTTGATATTCAAAGGAGTTATCTTACAATGTACAGTTTTTTATTGGAATTTGATCGGATCATTGAATATGACCAGAGTGAAATAATTAATCTAAGCTAATAAATCACTGTATGCACTGGATTGATATCGAATGAAAGAAAAATGTATTGTGTAGATAATTTATGTTGGTAGTTCCAACTATTCAGCTTTTGTTGACACTATTTCCTTTAAAGCCTGTGCTTTTTTGGATCAAAGTTCAGTTCTACACAGCTCCAGCACTTTTTGTATTTTTTCTTCTTTTTTTGTCTCGTTTATTTAGTGAAGGATTATGAAAATGTTCACTCATGTGTACATTACATACTACATGTTTACGTGATAATAAATGCTACCCTGCACAAGTGTGGACTCCAAAATGATGAATAAATAGGCCTACATGCTCATGTGTGTTGACAAACTCTTGTAAGAGCAGCAGCACTTTTTCATGTACTTTATGGATGTTGAAAATGATCTACAGTAAATACCATCACAACATGAACATGGTGTTTGATTACTTGCACTAGCTGCAGTTTAAAGAGTTCAGCAAATTTGTACTCATGTACAAAACATGTGCACATTAAGTACATTTATTTATTCACCAATTGAAGCTACCTTGCATTCTGAACGGTATGCGAGTAAACTCTGTGATGTAGCCGAGTGGTATCCATCAAATAGCGCCTGTTATACAGAGTGCCAAATGAGTCATCAGCCCTTGCATATTTGGCTTTTCAAATCGGTCTTTACTGTGGGGTTATATTATTACCGAATTTCCCTTGAGGCCTGAAGTAAATAAGTAACTCCTTTGATAGTAAATTGTACGATTTTTTGTCCCGTTAGTTTTAGATAAAATCAATTTGATTTTCATGGCACAACAATTATGTGAACATGTCCTTGAATAACCCCAGCCCCCTCTGTCTCAGGCGTGACTAAAATTAAAGGGCGAAATAAATTTCTTCATTTTATTCCTAAGATCATTGGCAAGTGTCTGTGTAAGTGTGACAGGGCTTGATGTACAATACACATGTTCTTAGTAGGCTAATGGATGAGTCAGTTTTTTTTTTTTTTATTCCTGAAAGACTTGGCTGAGTGGGGCTGAATCCTGTCCTCAAGATGCATAGTAATGACTGTCGATCGGCGACAAACTGACTGTCCAGGATAGTGGGAGGGGTTAGTGGGGGGGGGGAGACGGATTCTTCAGCTGTGTATTTGACTTCTATTACGACATCTGGCACTGGCTGCGTGTAATCAGTTTAAATTCTTCTGTACTCGTCGCCGCGCTCAATTCCTGGTTTGTTTTCTTAAAGCTTTTCATAATTGCATTTTAGTTCACAATTGCATCTGGATCAGGCGCCAGCCTGTTTTTTCTCTATATAAACATTCAAAATCGTTTTCATTTATTGCTCACTTTGAAAAAGATGCGAAATTCTGAAAGGTTGTTGTATACAAGTACTCAATTGCTTTTTTGCAGTACTTAGAGTTACATTTTTTCCGGGCTCATTTGTAGCAGCCACATTACAATTGGTAGTTGATGCTGTAACTTGTGGGGCTGTAGGGCTCCATTGATGAACTGTGTTGTTTGCTCTCTCTCTCGCCTTTTTCCATTCTGTTTATGCTCACTGCTTTAGGAGTGTAGCCTGAACTGAGCTGTTAGTTCTGCTGAGTACCCTGCTGAAACTTTCTCAAGCATTTTCCTACATTTTATATTTCACCCAGTGGAAAGACATTGTTTTTAAATGGCTGCCCGACCTACCCAAGTTGACCCTGAGTTGCAGCACTCCCTTCTTCCTTCTCACCTCTAGTTTTGAGAAGGGATCAACATTCCAACTTATGTACATTTTATGTAGGTCCCACTTCTGTTTAGTTCACAGGAAAAGCAGTTTACAACAGTACCTTACTCAGGTCGATCAATTGAAAAAGTTTTGCCAACTGAAAAATAAGGTGGGCCAATTTGATTACAAAAAGTGGGCCATTTGGTATTTCATGTCTTTGAGCATGTTGAAGTTTATTGTTGATTTCTGTAAGTTCTAGATTCACAAAAGTGAACAAATTTATGGACCGTCTTAACTGACCCAAATTTAGAGCTGGGGTCAGACTTCAGATGTGTTATTGTTTGGAGGTTTATTGTTACAGTGAGTGTACAGTACCTGAATTGTTGATTCGATCCAAAGAGTGCTGCGCACATTTTCATGGTTGTGCCCACAGGCATTCAACTTTTCCTCGGATCAGCTGATTTCCTCTTTTTTCAATCTCAGTTTTACCATTAAAAAAATTGAAAAATACTATACAAAATCATTTAAATTGTGTGTTTTCCTCTTTTTTGGTGAAGTTACAGTTGCATGCCTGACACATTATGAGCGTAGTGCGTTTGTGTTTTCGATCACTTTCCTGTTTTCAGCCAGCGCGTAGTTATAATCCTTTTGGTGGTTTAGATCAATTTGATATTACATTTTTAAAAATAACATCAATGTGCAGTGTGCCATTTGGGTAAATTATTATTATAAAGCAAGAGTTGCACAGAACACAATTTTAATCTCCTGTTATTTCTACCCCTGTGTACTTCCTTCATCCTCCATGGTACATAGTACACCTCCCCCCCCCCCACCCAAACATACAAAACAATGCTGCAGGGCTGATATTTTTTATAGACTGGAACTTTCGCACGTTTCAAAAACATTGCCACCAATGCCTATCTAATTATAACCACAGTGCCTGCAGCCAAAGGACTGTTGACACAGGTACAAAACTCTAAATTAAACTGATCCTCTAGTGACCCCTGACACTGTTACCCTGCCCAGGCCAAAGGCAGGTGGCTCTTGTCTTTTCATAATGAGATCCCGACCTCCCAAGAGGTCAGTGACTGATTTATTCGGGGTTTTAGTCAAGTTAGGTCATTTGGATAAAATTGAAATTGCTCAGTGGTATTGAAATCAGTGTACATTGAAATACATGTTTTGCTACACGTGTACTGTGTGTACACACTTGCACATGTGCTCTTCTCCAATGGTGGTCATCAAATGTTTCCATGCTGAGTTTGGTTTGACATGGTTGGATGTGGAACGTTCATACAGGTATTTTCATGTATGTAAATGTTTCAATGATTTTATGTTATATATTTATAAGCTGTATTGGAGTCTTCACTTTTTTATTGCAAATATTGTACACGTTGTACTTACTTAAACCCTACAGCTTGGATAGCGTTATTTGTGTGGTACGGGTGATACATTGAAGGCAAGGTGTACTTTAAATGAACAGAAAAAAAAATTGGTAAAGAGCGCTGGAGAGCTGTTGATATGATAAAAAAATGTTAGAAACTAACCCCTTTGAAGTTATGTAGTTTTTCAGAAGTCTTTAGGTAATTTGTAATCCCCAAAATTTGAATCTAAGAAAGGCTGCAGGCATTTGAAAGCACACAGTTCTATGCGACAAGGGTGTTTTTTCTTTCAATATTTTCTTGCAACTTCGATGATCAATTGAGCCCAAATTTTTACGGGTTTGTTATTTTATGCATTTTTGGGGGATACACCAAGTGAGGATATTGGTCTTTGACAATTGCCAAAAGTACATGTATACCCTGCCTTGAAGTTTAACCCTTGCTCTATGCATTAACACGGCATTTTTTTATCCAACTGCAAAGCGCAGCAGGCTACTTGTACATTGTACAACATACAGTCAAAGATGTGAGGTAAAGTACATGTAGATGTTGCTTGACAGTCCTACTCGGGGATATTTTCTTTCAATCAAGAGGCTTGTCATTTTGTAAGCGTAATTCGGGTTGAAGTTTGATTTAACCCTAACCATAACGCACGCACGGAAATCACCTTAATTTCCTGGACACAATTCTTTTTTTTTCATTTTTTCATCAATTTGAAGGGAAGCCACGATTGAATGCAATAGTGCTTGGGTGCAATTAACTGGACCATCACTCTCACCACCTAATCAATTGAAGATCGCCATGGTAGCGGACTGGCTTGATGACTCAGATGTGAAATTATAATTTAAAGCAGAAGATCTGTATTTATGGATACTGTTTGTTATTATTTTTTAGCATCTTGATATTCTTGAATTTGCATTATGCACGGATGGTGTGACTCCTGACAGCATATTTTTACAAAATAAAACCCTTGGGTTTTTAGGTTTGCAGGCATTAAACTGAACATGAGGGGGACAAATTAAACCTTGCATTTTGTGCAAATGTTTATATTTCGGAATTTATCAATTTTTTATAAAGAGATTGGGGACATTTCTCAATCTGCATTCCGCAGAGATGTTTGCAATTGCCAATTTTTTGTGTATATAGTGGCACTTAATATCAGTGTGAAATGTACAGAATTCCAAAATAATTATTGCTAAGAAGTTTACGTACTTGTGCAATACATGTTCAGGAAGTACCGCGATATACAGCACAAGGGTAGTGCTATTGTTAGCAGGTAACATCAATAAATGTACCTGTAAATAATGACATCTATGAGGTAGTCAACCTTGAAGAGCAAAAAGCTTCCTACTATGAATTACATGTAAGAGTTGAAACGACTGTGCGTTGTTGAATATTTTAAGCATAAACCCCTCCAAACATATTCAACACCCCAGACTTGCAGACAGTACTTCACAATGGTCGTTGACCTTTTTTAATCTGTCTCCAGGGCAAAAAGAAAACTGTACAGTCGAGACAGTAAATTCTTGGTTTATCTTGTTAAATACAATGTTTGACTGTATTGGACAAGCACCATCATTCGTCAAAGAACTCGTCACACCCAACCTGCAAACTTCCTCCATACATCTCCGCTCATCATCCACGGCACACCTGGTCCCCGTACCCATACTCGCTACGGTGAACGAGCCTTCTCCGTTTGTGCCCCTAAACTTTGGGCAATCTCCCCATGGTCATATGTGATTCCCCGACTCCTATTAAATTCAACTTTATGATTGCACTTTCATTACTATGTTTATTAAGCTATTTTTTGTTTTTGTAATAATTTTTGAAGCGCTTAGAAACACTGCGCTTGAAGGGCACACACATGTAGCCATACCTGTTTATTGTACTTTATTGACGTCCAATATAGTACAAAATGATTTATTTTTTAGCAAACCAAAAGTATTCTTTCATTGCACTACCTTTAATAAACACTCATTTATGTACAGTACCTGAGCAATCATGGTAATACTGTACTTATAATGTATGCACATTTGATGTCTTCTAACTGATTCGCCTGTGTCTGCTTCCCGCAGTATTTCTAGACATTGCTGATGTGGTTTTAATGACAAAAGGGATTTGTCTAATCTGTTTGTACTTTACAGAATTCAAGGGCGCTGTAGTGTGAACCTAACTCTTCAGTTAAAAATATATTGAGCCGCCTATTTAAGGGTTACCAACCAGGCAAACTACCAGCACCATGCTGTGTGTACGGATATCAATATTGGTTCCCTGCTCACTTTTTCTCAGCAGACATTTGTTTAAAACTTGTTTCTGAGAAAATAGAATTAGCTGTAGCAAACTGCTCAACAACCAAAAGGACCTCAATAAATGCAAAAAATAGTTAAAGGCCTGTATTTCAACCATAGAGTCTTTCTTTAGCCTTCAAGAAAGACTCTGCTAGGGTCGAGACTTCAGGCCATTCCTTTTTTTAAAATTACAATTGGTTTCTGCTTAAAAAGCTCAATGAAGTTGGGTGTCTGTGATGAGAAGATGAAAAAAAGTAGCTGATATGACATTTTTTGACTGAAAACAACATGCACTGACATATTTCTGCTGTTGCCCCAGTCTTGGCCTTTGTGCTCCTTAAAACTGTTCCCATTTTTACAGTTCGAGCTGTTATGGGTGCGCTCTCATGAAATAGTGGCCTTGGCCCTCCAGATGTGAAAATTCAGGCCCGAAAAGAATAGCCTATAACTCCACCATGTTCATGTCAGTTGCCCCCATGTTTCTTGATTATATTGATAACCTTCCATTTTATACAGCTTAAAGAGATTAGTGACTTTGTGGTATCTGACTTTATCCCTATTGATTAGTATTGATCCATGATAGTGACAATTGATTAGGGTTCTGGTGTGGTGTCTGGTGCACTTACAAGTAAGCCTTTCTACATGTACAAAGGAAGGTTGAATGTGCAATTGTAGGCCTACACATTACTTTTTAGAATTCATATCACATTTGCAGACTTTTTCGTTGATTTATTGAAGATTTGGAAAGTTCCAACAAATTTTGTTCTGAAGGTATTGTACACTTTTGGTAACAGCTCAAAATCAGTGTCCACATTTTGTGTGATTCAACATATGCATGAACAAACAAACCTGTGAAAGTTTGAGCTCAATTGGTCATCGAGGTCACAACAAAATAGTGAAAAGAGACCTTATGTGTTTTCTGTTTTTTCAAACATTGAGTTTTACTCATTTATCAGAAACGATAGCATTTTAGGCAGAAATATTTTAAGGAACCCTTTCTACCATTACTTACTTTATAAATCATTTAAGTTATGTGTGAATCTGTGAACATTTGTGTTTTTCGATCTTACCAATAGTGTACAGGGCCTTTAAAGGGAACTGCAAAAAGTGCATGTTTTGTAAATTTGAAAAGGGTTTAAGAGCCAACCTATCTTCCAGAGATTAAAATTCAACTAACAAAATTACAACTGAATTCATGCCTTTTCTGAGATTTATCTTTGTATAATAAGTAAACTCAAAAGTTCATTCACCTTGTGTGGACATGCAGACAATGTTATGTTACTATTGGTATGTTACTTAACAGTAACTATCGTTAAATATGCATGTGGTGGGGATAAAATATATACTTGGCCCAAAGTGTTCTTAGGTATTTATTTATGGGAATTTTATTATTAATGGCTTGCAAGAAACCTGGATGGACTAGGCTGGACGTGCTCTGAATGTTTCCACTGAACCTCATCCATGACATTTCAAAGAATACACACGTCATGGTGTGCCCTGTAATTATTATTTTGTGTTTTGGTTTGGGTGGTTTTTTTTTTGTCAAGGAAAAACTCATTTCCCTATGACCCAGAGACCCGTATCAGGTGGCGAATGTGATATCTGTTGGTTACTGGGAGACTCCATGCAAACATGTGGGAGAGTTGACGGTACAAATGCATTGTGAACTATGCATCTCCAGCAATTCCCCCATAGGGCTGGCTGGATTTCAGCCCAGAAATTCTTTCACACACATTGGATATGATCTGGTGGCTCTAGCAGTAGTATTTTATTATGTGCTGCATTCATTTGTGACTCCAGTGCGATTCTTGTGCCTTGTGTACTGTGTGTTACAATTTTCTATTCATTTCGTTAGGATCTTGCTGTCCCCACTACACAGAACATAGGATTTTGTTCATTTTAAAATTGATCTACATGTACAATATCTTTCGGTTACATTGTGCTCTGATCATGTGTACCGTACTTACAATACAATGTATGTCAATACGTGTTTTTTTTGTGTGTATAAAGGTGATACATGTACTGTATATCACACAGAAGTACATATGTATGCTCTACTCTAAGTAATTAGCACAGCAGTCCATCAAACCATGGCCAGCATCTTAGACTTAGAGGCTCTGCTTCTTAGAAAACAGTGCTCATAGCAAATTGTAAAAGTGCTGTTCAAACATTATCATAGAATTACCTGTAGTCATATTGTAAATGTACATCTTGTACATGACCTTGTATTTGGCTTCTCAAAACTATAATCTTTCTGTGGAAGTCAGATTTGACCCAGATGGTTGTACAGTATGTAATTTATGATGTTGGTGTCGTACAGTGTACAGTGTTAGCCTCAGTTTAGCTACATTTACCATGTGCATGTAATTTATTTTAATTTTTTTCCTTTCCAGCTAGTTTGTTTTCTTCTGCTGTATTACAATGTACATGTAGGTACATCTTTGTTTGATGAATATCCTGTTTTGCAATCACGATCCTTGAACTTTGCTTGCTTCCTGTGTAACCTGTACATTATACAGTAAATTATTATTTTATTAATTTTTGGTTTTGTTTTGTACATGTACATGTCTGTACATGTAATACTGTACATACCTGTACATATACCTGTACATGTACATTACCTGTACATTTAATAGTAAGGAGGTTGTACATTACTTGAGAGTTTTTCCCTGTTCATGCTTTAAAGGAGCATTACAGAATTGGTAAGAAAAAAACTTGTAAAATATACTTTTTGATCACAGATTTACATAAAACTTACACGGTGAATGATGGTGATAGTAGAAAACATCCCTTGAAATATTTCTGTCTGAAATGCCATATTTGATGAGAAATGAATTTAAAACTAATTTTCCGATTGGAGTTTATCGCTCAGTGAGCGTTTTATTCATTTGCTGAATCTATATGATTTCGTGCAAATGTGTAATCGGTTTTTCACTATTTTCTCGTGACCCGTATGGCCGATCGATCTCAAACTTCTACAGGTTTGTCAGTTTATGTATATGGTGGATTACATAAAGGTGCTTACACTGCCAGCAACTGTTTTGTTAGTGAAAACCAATTAGAACTGTAATGTTCCTTTAAAGAGTGCAGGATAACCCAGTATCAAATATTGAAAACTTGGGGGGTTGGAGGCCTGGGCGGGTGTCTTGTGCATCAAAACTTAGTGTTTAAAGAACCCCAGGTTAGCAGGCCATTACTAAAAGGTTTTTGTTTTTCACAAACAATATAAATCTTTTTTTAAGTAGAATTATGCACAGTTAGGTTACACTGCACTAAGAGCAGTTGTCATCTCATTTAGACATTCCAAAATGCAGGTTATTTGGCCTGCTAACACCTACTGACACTTGTGATGGACAATCGAGTGTAGACGTTTGGTCCAGTTGTCTAGGGTCAGTATTGATTAAATGGGACTAGAGAAATGGGTTACTTGCATGTTTTGTAAGATAATATGGAACAATACTTTATATTCATTTCACACTGTAGGTTATCTGCATACATGTACAGTTCCAGTATGCTCCTCACTTTGATTGTATGCAAACAGGCTTGATATTAAACAATGCAATGTGTCATGGATATGATGTAGAAAGTGTTATCACCAACATAACTGCAACCATGGAGTGGAGGTGGAATTCTATGGGGTGTCCGAATACAAATGATAATTGACAGGTTGTATCAACTACGTTTTGAAATCCAACACAACAGTCAACCTGTAATCATGGACCCTTGTACAGTACTTGCATGGAGAGCCAGAGTACAATTGATAATTGACAGGTTGTGACTTAAAATTGTTTTATTTTATTTTATTAATGCTGCGTTACAACAGGCCTGATACATGTTATTTATGGAGGCAATTGCCCCCTTGCCCCTTGGTCATTGCCTTGGTGCCCCTTGAAATGTTCCCAAGTGTTCCAAAACTGCCTTGCCTTTACAAGAACGAAGGATCAGGCTTGCTGAAAAATACTATTTAAAATCCAACCATTCATTTACATGAGTTCCGTACTTTTGGAAATGCATCATCTATCACGGTTTTTAAATTTGTGGAGCCCAAAATTTGGTTAGTACAAAATGGCAGACCGTGTTAGTTCACACAGTAAATTTGAGGGATATTCTACTTTAAAACATCTTTCCAATCATTGTATTCATTTTGTGACAAACTCTTTTTATAGCCCAGAATGCCCGATCCGAAGGCAATGTGTCCCTTTAATATTTTGAGGAAAAAAACAAAACTATGTGTAATTTTAATTGGGGAAATTACTGTAATATTTAATACCAGTGCATAATACCAGTACCCTGAGAAATATTTCAGTCTGAAAAGCATATAAATTATATGCAAAAAATATTGTCTACACTGTAGTAACATAACACCAAGGTCTCGAAATTCTCTGCATAAAAACCACAACGCAAATCCCAGGTGTTTTCTTGTTGTAAAATTTGATGAAATTTTTTAGATGGATCCGGTGAACATGTACATGTATGTATGATGCATACATTTAAATTTAAAACATGTGCTCTTCCAAAAACCTGTGTGTTTTACACGTACCTTTAACTTACATGTTATTTTTGTGTCTGTTAAAAACTCACTCCACAAAAAAGCATCGGGTTTATATTCATGTAAAATCTCTTGGTGTTGTATTTTTTCATTTGATCCAAGGGATTTTGTTGACACATAAGCTTATACTCTTGGCGGTAAACATCATGGCCAGTGCGGTGTCAGCACCCATTATTGTCATGCAAGCGTATCCGTGTCTTAATCCCACATGCCTGCATGCGTACGAGACATTTCTCTAATACGGTGAATTGATGGATTTCTTGTGCACTGGCCCAGGGGCATTCAATGGACGTGTCTTGGTGAGAAGGGCTGGGATGCAATGAATTAAGCCCTGTGAGCGTGTTTCTTGGAAGCAAGTTTTTTTCAGATGTTGAAGCAGTTGTGGTTAATGGTGCAGTGCGTTTAAATGTTTGCGTGCTCATCATACATTATTGTGCACCTGTAAAGTGGATGAATAGCGGGTTGGGTACCTGCCATTCCATGGTCTGTTTGCAGGAAACAAACAATATGTGTACAGGCAGCAGGAATGTACATGTAAATGGTGTACCATGCACTTTGAATGAAGAGAGGCGGGTACCCTTTTTTTTAATGCATCGTTCTTGTGCCGTTTATTTCCTCTTAAGATGTTCATTGTACACAACGTTGTAGGTCTGCCATGAAAGCACATATTTTTTTGCAGTTGTTTTTTTCTTTTCACATCTGCTCAGAACATTCATGCACACGGATGCACATTTTGTTGTCAGTGTATTGAAATTAACATACATACTGTACATAGTTCCCAGGGGGCTCCCTGATGTGAAGGACACCCATCTTGGGGACCATGTTTTGACAATGCGTATTCGGAAATCCCCTTCCGCATGCAGCCGTACATGGATGTAGATTCTTGGGTGTTAACTTCCATGTGTTTATGACCAAAACATTCTTTATTTAGCCTAACAACATGCACCTTTTCTGTCTGTAAAAATAGTAGTAAAGAATACAGTGGACCAATACACAATTTTGTCTCTCGATCTTTTAAGATAGATTCAATACAACTTGGAAATTGAACCATGTACATCGGGGTAGGGTACATGTGTCCTTGCTCTGTGATTGAATCATCAATGATTAAACTCTTCCTCTATGATTGTTCACACACTGTATTGCACATGTATATAATGTACAAGTGAAGCTGCCTTGAGTTACTCTGGTTTTCATTTTTAACACTATGCGCTTACATGTACACAGTATGTTTGGACAATTCATGTGCATGTCCAGTACAGTCAAATCAATGTTACCAGAGGGAAAATAGTCGGGGGGGGGGGCCCTTTGTGGTATGATGTACTTAAGTAGTCACAATTACTATTATTGTACCTGTGCACAAGGGGAGCATGCGTAGAGCAACATGAGCAAAGAGCATGGAAGGGATTATGTGAAGGAACACAAATGAAAGTTTCTTGTAGTGAGCACACATAAGTTCCCATTGTAGCTGAAACAACTTGTCCGTGTTCGAGGTAGCAGCTCAAGCCCACAGTGCATGACATGTGTGCTCATGTTACTCATGTAAGCAAGTCCCAATGCCATGATTTACGATCAAGTTGTACCCAGTATTATTTGCTGGTGGTGTCATGATATCTTCATTTGTGCAGCCTAAAATGTCCTTGTGGACCAGAGACTCAAACATAACTCACTGCCTTGGCGACCTGTGCCACTTAATGTGTGTGTGTACATGTATGGTATATATTTAACCGTCTTGTGGTTACCGCTCTGCGTGGTGTAAGGATATGAAAATATTGGGAACCTAATCAGGACTAGCACTATTCCAATTACAGACTAAACCGCAGAATCTCTGTCAGGCCAGAAACTCTAGAGGCTGTGTATCCATTGGTAATGTTTCCTCTTGACTGGTGTTTCCTCTATGCTTAGCTTGTTTTATTTATCCACAAGGTGCATGGAGGCTTCTGATGGAAGCGACTATGAGCTGCATTTGAGTAGTAAGGCAGTCTTAAGGAAACATTAGAGGATTGTGTGGAAGAGAAGAGAAATTATCCCCTTAAACACGATAGATCGTGTAAAAGTTTGATACAATATAGCGTAAGTTGTGTAAAAAAAAAACAGTATACAAAGTAGAAGAAAGTACAAAGTTTGTATTTTGTTCTTTTAATAGCATAATTTAACTGGTAAGTTACATACAATTTACATGTACAAATTAACAATTGTACGTCAGCTGTAATGCAAAAATGGTGCGTTGTCAATAATTTGTTTACAAACAAGTACCTGCTTACATCTGTACATTATCATTTTAAGAATAATAGAAATCGTCATGTAGCGACAGATGTAGTAAATTGCTTTACATGTGAATGAGTTATTTTGTGCACTGTACTAAAATGCGTGTGTACAAAGGGAATGCAGGTCATATGGCAAGTGTTGACTAGTTGGCATTATAATGCTAATCCCATATGGTAGAGTCACTTCCACATCTTTTTAAGATGCTGACTAATCAGTAGATATTGTCATTCTCTTCATTCCCTTGTGCAGTGTGTATTAGTCAACCTCGTCAGGAAGGAGAGCCCAGGAAGAGAGCTTCAGCTCACCACGGCAGAGCGTGTACGTTGCTCGTTATGACT
Source organism: Pycnopodia helianthoides (assembly GCA_032158295.1). Classification (NCBI taxonomy): domain Eukaryota; kingdom Metazoa; phylum Echinodermata; class Asteroidea; order Forcipulatida; family Asteriidae; genus Pycnopodia; species Pycnopodia helianthoides. The sequence continues at coordinate 14,235,667 of CM063243.1, forward strand.
CAGTGCTGAGGGGCACGGATCCTGACCACTGGGCCCCGGTGTAGTGTCATCTACATTCATGCAGCCCCAACTCGCACATATCAGATTACTATGGATGGGCATGGACTGCCATTCAGCGGCGTGTACTTATAGAGGCTGATGTTTTATGCAGGGCTGTCCCCCTTACCCTTACCCCCAGAGAGGTGCAAGTCTTGATAGCCTTGAATGTCATTAGCAATTCTGAGACGGGCCGAAGTGTCTCTGATGACAATGTGAATCTTGTCATCGTACATGTATGCATAATTGGCTCATCTGTAGATAGTCGCAGGGTGATGAACTGAGCGTTTCAAGTATTGGATACCTACGCAAATGTAAGCTGTGCATTCAAAGATAAAGTCATTGTATACAAATAAAAATACAGTAAGCTGCTTTGTATAGAGGGACAGTGTTATTATGTAGGACTCATTTTAAGCACTGATGTTCCACTTAGAAGAACTGCTTTACCTTCAAAACAAGTGGTATAACAGTTTCAGCATGTGAAAGGAAATCTTATGATGTGAGGCTGATCGTTTCTTTAAGAAACTTTGGCGAGATTTATAAGTGAACTCAAGAAGCTGGAACACAAACTCCATGATGGGTAGCAATCCATCTTCATTGGACCCAGAGAGGAGGGACCCGGGAGGGGGGACGAGTGGCAGCGACACATCTCCACTCCCACATCGAGCCAACACGCCTGGCCCTTCCTCCTCCTCTCCTCGTCAGCGTCAACAGCTGCAACAACAACAACAACAACAACAACCTCATCACCAACATCATCATCATCTCCATGGAGATGAAGTCTTAGAGTCTCAGACTCAGGCACCGCCAGCAGTAGCTGTAGTCAAACAAGAGAAGGAGAAGAAGAAAAAGACCAGCCTGGCGTCATTGAAAAAACGGATTGTCCGGAAAAAGAGGACTGGCAAGTCATTGGATCATGCCCGAGCGATGCGGGAAATGGCTGCCGCATGGAACCCACTGGATGTATACTCCCTTGTTGAGGAATATGATGCCCTTGCTGCTCTCAAGGAATTAACCATCCAAACTGATCTGGCGCGTTCAAGCGCAACCTCGTTAAAAGATGATTTATCGGACCTGTACGATTTCAAGTTCTGTTCAGACATTGATTTCATATTCCGTGAATCGGTTTTCCCCGTTCATAGAGCCATCTTATCTTGTCGGTGTCCTTACTTCAGAAAACTCATGGCCCAGTACCCTCATCATGGAGCAAAGGTGCCAATCAAGCTGAGAGTGAGTGGTGTGAGCATTAACACTTTCTCGGCCCTGCTACGCTACCTGTACTCTGGAGATTTCATAGCGCAGGATTCACGATTAGACAGCCTCGACACCCTCATCCAACTTGGGGAGAAGTTTGGCACGCCAAGTCCCTTGGAACACGACTTCCGCCGCCTGCTTGAAACAGGAGAATTTACAGATGCTGTGCTTGTATTCTCATCTGATTTAGAATTGGAAAAAACTGAAGTGACACCTGAGGCGGCTGCAGCGCCGCCATTGCCGCACAGAACCAGCTCGCTCAGGTGCCACAGATCAGTCCTTGCAGCTCGCTCACCGTTCTTTCGCAATCTCCTGCAGAAGAGGCAGCGGACCGGGGAGGATTCCATCGAAAGAACGTTTCATGGTCCCACGAAGATCGTGCTCGACGACTCGATCATACCAAAGAAATATGCACAGGTTTTATTGTATGCAATCTACCAAGATGTACTGGACTTGTCGTTAGTGTTGCCGGATAGTCCGAGTGTTGGAAGCTTAGGGGAGGCTCAGGCCATGGCGTCTGGGAAGGCGCCCATGAGCAGGGTAGAGATGGCAATGGAACTGTATCAGATTGCAAGATTTCTGGATCTAGGATCTATGGCGCAAGGTGAGCATAAACATTCAGTGATAAAGATTCTAGAAATGTTCGTACAAAAGTTGCAAAAATATGAGGTGATTCTTACACCTGATATTGGCAGTCTCCTATTTTGTCGATATCTTTGTTCGAGGTACCAGTCAGAACAAGGATTCATAAATTTAAAGCAGAAAACATTGCTCTCCATTGAAACAAACTGTCACTAATCAACAAGTATCATGTAGGTCATTATACATTTTGAATTAACAACGGAGAATCATTAATAGATACATGTACCTGTGGACTTTGTCAAATTTAAGGTTTACAGAAACTTTATGATAAAACTTTTTTTATCAAAAATGGAAGCATTAGCACTTGATATAATAGTGTTGTTTAATTTGCTTCATGAAATCCATTTTAGCTTGTGAGGACACCCTGGCGAATGCTCTCTGTGCTGAGAATCTGGTTTCCATTCTCAACTGGAGCTCCGAGCCTCACGGCTCCCGCTGGGTCCACAGGCAGGCCATGCACTTCCTCAGGGAAGAGTTCTCCAATATCATCGCCTCACCGGTGCTCTTTGATCTCAGTAAGAGCCTGCTGAAGAAAGCCATCAAGTCTGATTTCCTGCAGGTAGGATTGAGTTTGTAGTGGAATGAGGGATGGTAGGGGAGGGTTGAGGGATGAGTGGAAGTGCCACTTATTGTCGCATTAAACTGCTCTGCACTTTAAAGCGAAACTTGCGTTAGCTTTGTTGGACAAGGATTGCATTTATTCTGTTAATGTTATCTTCAAGTACAATGAGAATTGTTTTTTTTTTATGCACTGATAGTTTTGAGGGTTTTGTCACTCTTTGTTTTTATTTTTGTGTGGTTTTGGGGTGTTTTTTTTTGCCTCTTGTCTATACATGCATATAAATCTTCTCACAACATTTTGTATTTGTCATTGTTGTGTACTGTGTTCAATATGTTTATTTGTGGATGTCAAGTTCCATGCCTTGTTAAACATTTCAAATGCAGTTCAGATCGTGTACCAATTTTTAAAAGAATTTGTTTCTTTTTCAAATCAATCATGCTCCATTAACCGGTACACATTTCCAAAAGTTGTTTCTTTTCCTTCAAAATGTATGTCATTTCAAACAAACAGGTGTAATTACTATACCAAGTGAAATGCAAAAAATAAAAACAAACAAATTAAAATAGTTAACTTTAAGGAAATGTAAGTATAAAAGGAATATCAATAAAAAATATTTGATCGAAATTTGAATACAACATTACAAAAAGAAGTTTGCCTAGGTGATTGTTCTTTCTAGTATAAAGTACATTTACATTGTACATCATGATAGCTTTTTCTTCTCCCATCTGTGATTTGGTTATGTCTTTAGGCAAGCGAGGCGGAGGTCCTGAAAGCTGTAGTGAAGTGGGGAGAGCATCAGCTCATCAGGAGAATGGAAGACAGGGGTAAGTGCTCATGTTACCTCCAGAGAAAAGGCAGAAATTCATCACAAGTATGAGAGAAACATTTCTCACAAAGCTTAAGGGGAAAAATATCATTCCCAAAGTAAACTGTACAGCTGCATGTACTAAAATAAAATCAAAAATTTATGCTGGATGCACATTCCCTGTGGATCATTGAGGTCGTCTAAATGGTCATGATGGTGACATGCAGTGAGTTCTTATTATTACATACATGTATGATATCAATTGGCCAGATCACTCTCTAATAGAGGTTGAAAGAAGGTTGCTCATTGGCCCGTCCTGGGCATTATGAGGCTGTGCATTTACATTGTGTTGTTTACTTTGAAGAGTGAGCTTTATAAGTGCATAAAGCCGGTCTAATCATTAACAGTCCTTCATATCATCAGTCTTATGAAGTATTGCCAATTAAAGGGAGGGTTTACTTTTGGTAATTTCTCCAAAGAATGATAACCATAAGAACTTACTCGATAAGAAGCACCGCAGCTGTTGGTAATGTATAACATTTTCAGAAACGATTCCCTTCCAAGGAATGTAGTTTAAGAGAAAGGGATTTAAAAATTGCAATCTGAGAAATGTTTCATGTATGAAATGTTTCCAGATTATGTATTCAATAACGGATTATTCTTCCAGATTTTCCGGTTATCTCAAAAACGCTACCACCTTTTGAAATGAAATGTTTTACAGGTTAGTTTAATTGTATATATCTAAATTTATATATATGATTAAAACAATCAAACAGTTCCAAAAACCAAAGGTATACTTTGCCTGTATTATTCCCCGATGGAAAGTAATGCTTTGAACCATGAACCAAACAAAAAATACCACAAGTATACATCAAGGTTTCTAAAGTTATTATGAAGAACATCAATAGATAGTTGCAACTTGACGTCACACAGTTTGAAGTCGGCCATCTTATGTCAATCATCGTTTTTGTGCATAAATACTGTGTGTGGCGTGTGCAACTTTTGTCAAATTCCTTGCATTGGTCGGTGAAACTTTGCTTGGTAGAAAAAATTAGAAAGCTTGACGCAGCTCAAAGCCAGAACCAAAGTTGCCCGTAAAGATGGTGTCTACCGTAAACTATCTATTCTAATGCATCCATGTAAAACTTCTTTTATCTCTCCAGAGCCAAATTTAGTCAGCAATACGCAGCACAGCGTCAGCCGTAAGGGCATCAAGAGACGCGACCTGGACAACCGTGAACTCCGCGAGATCATAAGCGACCTCCTGCCGCTGGTGCGCCTGGGCCACATTATCCCACGCAGCCATGAGGCGCTTGCCAGCGCAGTCAAGCGAGGGCTCATTCCAACTCCTCCGTCACACATGCTGCCCGGTGACGATCACACATCCCAACATAATCTGTGGATTTCTGGCAAGCGAAGGCGCTCCAAGCCTCGTCCAAGGCTGTTTACTCCCTATGTGGAGGAGGCAAAGGTACATGATATAAGATTATTTGCATCTGCGATAAAAGGGGGAAGGGATTTACCCAAGCTGAATTGATTTTAGGTTGAAGAGGAAGTTTTATGACGATAAATATCTTAAAGGAACATTACAGAATTGGTTTTTGCTAACAAAACAGTTGCTGGCAGTGTAAGCACTTTATGTAATCCACTATATACATAAACTGACAAACCTGTAGAAGTTTGAGATCGATCGGCCATCTGGGTCACAAGAAAATAGTGAAAAACCGATTACACATTTGCATGAAATCATATAGATTCAACAAATGAATAAAACGCTCACTGAGCGATAAACTCCAATCGGAACATTAGTTTATTCATTTCTCATCAAATATGGCATTTCAGACAGAAATATTTCAGGAGATGTTTTCTACTATCATCATCATTAGACCGTGTAAGTTTTATGTAAATCTGTGATCAAAAAGTATATTTTACAAGTTTTTTTCTTACCAATTCTGTAATGTTATTTTAAGAATCTGGAGTTTTGGGCTAGAGTAGCATTTTGGTATAGATGTGTTTTCTGAAACTTATATATTTTTTTCGTTTTAGTAGGAAGAGGGACTCAATACAAAGAGTCATCCCGTTCAAAACTTTTCATTTGCAAACGATAGAAAAGTCAAAGTACATGTATTTTTTTAACTTCAAAAATTGGGGGAATCAAAGGTTGTCATCAGTTTTACCGTACACAAAAATGTGTTCAAACAAATGAGAAATTTTTGAGTTGGTTTTCACATGGATGGCAAAGTTAGGGCACAGTAAATAAAGAAATATTTTAGGCATTGTGTGGTGGCGGGAGAGCAGTCTGATCGATCACATTGGAAGATATTGAGACTATATTAGTCTTAGTGTACTGACAACAGAAACCCAAAATGCTTGATAGTATACTTGAGCTATTTCAGTGCATTTGATTGAGATAGGAGAAGGAAAGAAAAATGACAGAATGCTTCACCTTCCCTCATGTACAGAGTTACTGAAACCAAACTTTATTTACTTGTTCATGTTTTCAAAAGGTTATCTTTTATTTTCTTGTTTATACAGAGTATCCTAGAAGAGCAGATGGTATCTGATGTTGACTCGGTGCGGCTTCGTCGGATGCGCATGTCGTACGTCCCCGACGCCCTCTACATGCTGGAAGATCGAGGGGAGTGCTCGTCAGAGGGTCACATGAATCGCTCCCAGTCCTGCCCACCATCCCTCATCACGAGCTCCTTCCCAAGTGAGTATAATCAAGTCCCCGTCAAGACCAAATGTATATAATATCTCTGAAGTCGAGTAGAGCAGGCCTGTGATTGGTCAGGACTCATCCGGATTTCAAGACGTTTGACCTCCTCTTTCCTTTAAACTGTTTTGAAATATGTAAACTTGCAAGCAATGGTGGGGAAAACAACATGTAAAACTGTAACAACTGTGACCAGGATTTTGTACAATCACACTCTTGGTTTAGTCCCATGAGGTTGAAAGTAAGATTCTTGGTTGGCCCACAGTGCGCACCGCAGATGTGTACGTATAGCTGTTTGTTTTTCACCATTGTTTCATCATCATTTTACCTTAAAGATGGCAGCAGGATGACTACAATGCATAAAGTCTATCAGGGACATTTGTATCAAAACAATGCCCATTTGACCACGATTGTTTTTCTTCATTTCCTTCTCAGTGCGCCTACTACGCACAACATGTAAACGTATAACAAACTAATGTCAACTATGTTTGCTGTTCTATATGTCTGTCCTCATATTAGTGTTTCTTTCTACTTTCTGTACTACTTTCAACGTTTTGTATCTTTGTGTTTCCATATCCACCAGCTCTTTAATTGTAGCTTAGCTGGCCTCGCTCCAGTGAACTACATGTAGTATACATATATGTAATGGTATAGTCCCATGATTTTAGCTGCGTTCAGCTCCATTAATTTATTGATACTAATCCTGAAAGTTCCGTTAGGAATGTAAGGTACATGTAAGTAAACACGGGGATACTCTCAAGCGAAAGACAGATGGAAGGTGATGATTGGCCATCACCAGCCAGTGCGTGTTGCATCCCTATAGCTGTAGAAACTGAATCCGGTACAGTTTAGAGCAGAAATCAAGACAGTGTATTTGATTGGGCCTGTGCACACAAGTATGAAGTATGTGCTACTTTTTGAGGCTATACATATGTACTTTAGATGGTGTTTGTGATTGTATGAATAACCTACTTAGCCTTTCCAAACCGGAATATAATCATGTTTTGTTTATTAACTCACACATAGATCCTTGTCATTCGATTGGTGAGACGCACATCAGGTGTCGTCCTTTATTTTGTCATGTATTTACTGCCACGACTTTAGACTGTCGTATATGGAAATAAATATAGGACAGTGTTTATTGAGTTTCGATGCTTAAAATTGTTTCTGCTCGTTTGTCCTAACGAGGGAAGGTCGTGTCACGGCAGACAAGGTTGGTGTGTACATGGAGTAGTCAAAGTTATTTAGAAGTTGTTGGTTTTTTAAAGTTTTCAGAGCGTGTGGGGGTGGACAAGTTTCCGTGTCTATTTTGTGTTTAGTGTGAAAACAAAAATCAAATGACAAGGATCTGTGTGAGTTATATAAAACAATGTATTGAATGCACTCCTTTCCTGCATTGTCGCAGAATATAACTATTCTGTGAAATCTGGCTTTTCCATTTCACTCAGCTTCTCCTCATGAAATGGAATAGTCCAGATTTCACTTTGTGATGTGACAGTGCACTCAAAAGTATCCAATATGTGTATGTTATTATCCCATAAAGTTACAAGTAATTGGTGTGCGCAGTACATGTATGTACATGACACATGCAGCCACAGCCACTAAACCATGCAGAGAAACCAAAATCATGCACAGCGCCCTCTTTAGGCGATATTCAGAGTTCATATCGGCTATGCATATTATTTTTCTCAAATTTAAACAATTTGTATATCACTGAAATCTTTTTGTACACTAGGATACACTGTATCTCACCACAACAGAAACATGAATTCACCCTGCTATGGCAAATAGTGATTCTAGAATTGTGGTACTTCGCCACAGTTCATTCCCTTGTCTTAAATGTACAAACATCTTCTGGATTTTATTTGGTGTAACAAATTGTTTGAAACAAATGTTTGTGTAAACAAATCACATCACACTGGACAACTACTGACATTTTAGATGTAAATGCACTGAAGAAAAAATTCTTTTGAAATGCACACGACAAAAACAACAGGATGTTTGCCATCCAGCCAGGCCCTAGGTTCTCACTGCTCTCCCAACTTTTCATGACAGCGCCCTCTGTTGTCATCAGTAGGCAAATGTTTGTTCATTTCCTGTGAGAATGATAGAAGTTAATCTTTAGGTGAGGATTGGCCATAGAAAGAAAAATAATTTATGTTTCTCCCAAAGTTTTTTCTTTACTTCCTGTGTTTTTTAACCAACACAAATCCAAAAACATCAAAATCCGTATCCGAGTATGACCCTCCATGGATTATTAATGCAATACATGTAAAGGGCTATTCTTTACTCTAGTTGTAAAGAAAGGGAAGAATAATTCATTTTTTACAGAACAACTTTATGAAAATAGCCCCCATAATAAATTTGATCATGTTGAGTGTACATACGTACATGATTTAAGAGCAGAATAAGAAGTTACTATAAATAAATAGTAAACTTGCGGGTACACCCATGTATTATAGCTCTTTTGTGAGACTGAAAAGAGCCGGTGTGGTCTCAACGTTTCGAGCGGTATGATCTGCTCGTCTACAACACTCCCACAAAAGAGGTCTAATACAGGGTTGTACCCGCAAGTTTACAATTTATTTATAGTTACTTCTTATTTTTTTCACACCATGCAAAGCTTCAAACACCACTTATTTAAGAGCAGGCCGGATTCTTCATTTTTGTAAGTGCGAGACATGTTTTTTTTTAGTAAGACCTTAAGACTGCTTTATTATGTCTAGGGGGATGATAGTGTTCACTGAAATCCTGTGATTAATTATCTGCAAGGCCTTGTACATGCATGTGGGATAATCCATCACAATTAGAATTAATGAAATTCTTCTGAAGATTTATGATCACTCTGTTACTGTACGCTAGTCAACACAGCGCAGCACAGTACTATCAAGATGTGTAGGTTTTCACTTGCTTCATTTAGGCGCCACATTGGAGGGGCGATATAATAGAGACATTATCTTCTGATAATGAAATGAAGGGACCCTTAAAAGCGACTATAGCATTGTGCCCCGTAGGCCTAAAGGTACGTGTGTGGAGAAGACAATGAAGAAATGTCAATTTCAGATGTGGGAGGAAAATCCCAAATAGGGAAAACCCACGCAATCTGGTTGGGACGTCAAACCCAATCTGCGTGCAAGACTCAAGGTCTGAGGTGGGATTCGAACTGGGGTCCACAGAGGTGTGAATGAGTATTCTGTAAAATGTTCATGTTTTTAAAATAATTATGGCACAGCAGAACTGGTAAAGACATGGAGAGAACGAATAACAACTTTTTGGGGGAGGAAATAAATATTACAATACAGGAAATTGGCGGGGTGGGGGGGGTGTCCCATTTGTCTGACCAGGAATCAGATCACAAGCGTTTATACTTATGTACCAACCTCCCATGGTAATGGTGAATCCATGTGGTGAATACTGCAGCTAGGGGTTATGATAGCTACACTTCAAATTACATTGATCACAGTGCAATCTCTTCTCTGACTAGCCTTCATGACTTCATACATTGAAATCTGTTTTCATAATTGCAAAAAAATAAATAAATAAAAAAATGATCAGATAAACAGATTTCTGATTCCCGAGGTCAATGTAAGGTGAGGTACAGTGGAATTACCCTGAGGAATCCACTGGAGTGTTTAACTGTCTATAGAGGGCGCTGTCACTGAAACCCATGAATGTTCATCTGAAGCATAATATATACACACTAAGCTTAATACACACCCGCAGATTGAGGGAGAGTGGAATACTCCATTAGACGTGATTGACACTTGACTGGTTCCTGTACACACCAGTTAGCGCTGGATCGAGGCAGTGGGACTATGAACAAGTCATTGAGCAGGCTTCCTTCGGAAGCACAGAGTTTTTTCTAGGCTGTTCCAGTACGTGCTGTTGTTAGATTTCAATGTGGTTGGGATGCCCTATAGTTTGTCATGTGGTATATCATCAACAAAGTTGTTATTGAAATGTATTTGATCGAGGGGACTGATTAAAGCTTTGGGTGTTTCTGATAGCTACACATGCAATACAGATCTCAGCTCTGAGGAAATATTTATAGTTCTAGAATTTCCTCTTTTTTTTCTCCTTTTTTTTAACTGATGTTATTTAAAAAGCACCCTGGTAAGATTAATAAAAAAAAAGTTGGCAAGTCTTATTTTGAATTATTTGATTTCAATCTTCGTTTTGGTTATAAAATTTAATTGTTTCCCCTCTCCATAGATGTTGTGTAAACCCAAAGGCTAGGCCTTAACTCTGTTCTCCAATTTTTGTAAAAAAAACCAACAAAGCATTTAATGAAATTATGCAAAAGTAGTACTATGATGACATTATGCCTCAAAAGATTCTTACAAAAATAAATCCAATCGACGTTGGTATAAGTTATAATTCAAACAGTATTTTTCTATCTATGGATCACTGTTAAGGGAACGTTACAGAATTGGTTTTTGCTAACAAAACAGTTGCTGGCAGTGTAAGCACTTTATGTAATCCACCGTATACATAAACTGACAAACCTGTAGAAGTTTGAGATCGATCGGCCATCTTGGTCACAAGAAAATAGTGAAAAACCGATTACACATTTGCATGAAATCATATAGATTCAACAAATGAATAAAACGCTCACTGAGCGATAAAATCCAATCGGAAAACTAGTTTATTCATTTCTCAAATATGGCATTTCAGACAGAAATATTTCAAGGGATGTTTTCTACTATCATCATCATTAGACCGTGTAAGTTTTATGTAAATCTGTGATCCAAAAGTACATTTTACAAGTTTGTTTCTTACCAATTCTGTAATGTTCCTTTAAGACAACTTTGTTTATTTTTGACTAGCAATTCTTCAAACTGCTTCTAATTACAGCACTTGATGAGTCCACAGTGAAGGCCATGCTTGGTCGTGAGAAGGACCTCCACCGTTGCAGCGGTACCCAGCGTGCCTACAGTCTGCGCTGCATTGACAGCATTGCGGTAGCCCGCCAGATCCAGACGCGCATCGTACGCGAGTATGGACTCCCCGACGAGGCCGTCGAAATCTTTGCGACCATCCCCCAGGAGTACGGGGAGAGGAGCGAGGCGGATAACGACACGGAAGTGTTTGGACGGATGTGGAATGAACCCCCGGATCTGCAGCTACAGAGCGAACCGTCCGAGGCTCCACAGGTAGGCCAGAAAGTTCCTTGCTTTGGGCCTTGTAACTTGAAGCAATTTGTTCTTGAAACTTGGAGGCAATAGGAATACTCTGGTACAACAAGGGGTTTATTTTATCAGTTGTCTTCCTGTCTTCAAGAAAACTGACAAATCTTTACATGAACTCTTGGAGATTGAACGGAACTGGTTGCATGAAGATTTCCTATTGTGTCATGGCCATTTACATAAACACATGTGTACTCGTTTCAAGGAAACAGTCTATGTATGTGAAAAAAAAAAAAAAAAAAAAAACTGACAATACTTGGCTTGAAAATGGACATCAGAAGTGTACATATGTTTATTATAAAAGCCACCATAAATACGACCAATTGTGGTTTTGTCCCATCCATAGTTTATTGGATTAACCCATTCTGAAAGGCTATTCAGAAATTATAAAATTTTGAGAAGAAGTGGGTACACAAGAAGCTTAATGTGAAATAGATCATTGACACAATTAAAAAACTAGACATCGAGTTTTTGTTATCCACAAAAACAAGGTGTTCGTGGTGAGTGATTGAATTAATAGGTAACGACATTATACCTTATCAATCCAATGCCTGGTTCAGTTATTATGATTTTAAAAAAATGTTATCAACAATTTCCGGATTAGACCGGAAGTCTAGGTTAAAAAGGGTCACATTTTGTGTAGCGCGTGATTAGTTTATGAAGACATTTTAGATGATGGATGGATTGTAAACATCTAATATGTGGTTCAGAAGTTATGATTTTTTCAAATGATTATAAAGTTTCAACTTCCGTTTTGAACCGGAAGACAATGTCAAATGAGGTCACACTTGGTTGTGTTGATGGAGTCTTCTGAGTCCTTTCTTATGACGTATAGATGATAAAAATAAAACATGTGGTTCAGGATTTGTAATTTATGAAACATTAAATATCAATTTCCAACTTTAACCGGAAGTCAAGGTCAAACAGGGTCGCACAATGTGTAGCACGTGATAAGTCTAACAAGACCTTTCAGATGATGTATGAATTGTTAAAATCCAACGTGTGGTTTAGGAGTTTTGAATTTTTCAAATATTAGATGGATGATCCGCTGGGTTGCAATTATAAGCTCTAACACCGATGGATGCGGAATGTATTCCAGCATGGTCCCCACAGCACAATACATTTACGTGCAAAATAATCACACATGCATTTAACATAGAACGTCAATGAAACTGCACGTGCAGTGCACGTGTAGAGGAGGTTGACCCTAACTGACCGTCTTTTTGACGGTCAACTGTTACGTGAGATGATGTGTGGCTGTACAGGTACAGCGTATGTTTACATGTGTTCTTTCACCATCGCGCGCCGTCAATGCAGGTCAACTTAAATGTGCGCCTTTTTCGACCAGATGTAAAAAATAAAAATGTTGTTATCTGTGCAAAAGTTTGAGCAGGCTTAACGTTCTACAACCTAGTACAAAAAAATCTCTAAAATGATCAGTAGCTTTTGAGATATGAATTTTTGAAATGTTCAACTTCCGGTTTGAACCGGAAGTCAAGGTCAAATGGGGTCAAATTGTGTGTAGCGATTGTTTAACTTTTCACGACCTGTCCGATGATTTGTAGATTGTAAACATCCAGCATGTGGTTCAGGAGTTATGATTTTTTACAAATATTAAACTTTGATTTAGTGAAATTTGATACCCGATGACGTCATCATGACATCATCAAGTCTGTGTCATCTTGATACTGAGGTTCAATTGTCTGATGAGTTTTAATGTTAATTCAATCTCAATCTTGAGTTATTCCGTACATAAGCCCCAAAATGATTTTATTAAGGAAAAAAAACGAAGGTAAACTTTGACCCAGGGTAACGACCCGCAAGTTAAGGTCATACGATTTCGGCGTTGACTTTGCAAATGTTGCCCCTGTCTTGATCTATCAGATGCCCAACTATGACCATCATAGCTTTGAAATTCACTGAGATACAGCGATTAGCAAAATGGTCATTTTCAACTTTAAAAACCTTGTAATTCGACACCTGATGCCGTCTTCATATTGGATTATTGAGGTTCAATTGTCGGATGAGTTTCAAGGTTCAATTCAGTTTCAATATTGAGTTATGCTGTAGAGAAGAGTTCTAGGGAAGAAGAAGATGGAGAAGAAACTAGCCGTACAGTGTTTGTAAACAACAAACACACAGGTGTTCGTGAGTGGTGTCACATTGTGTTTGAATGAACTGGTGACGATATTTAACCATATCAACCCAATGTCTGGTTCAGAAGTTATATTGTTTTCCAATTTAAAACTTCAACATCCGGTGTAAACTGGAAGTCAAGGTCAGATGGGGTCAAGTTATGAGTATTTTTTGTTGAACTTTTCACGACCTGTCCGATGATGTGTAGATTGTAAAAAACGAACATGTGGTTCATGAGTTATGATTTTTTCCGTTACTAAACTTCAACCTCCGGTTTCAACCGGAAGACAAGGTCAAACGAGGTCACACATGCTCATTAGATTACAAAAATCCAATATCTGGTTCGGGAGTTATGATTTTTTCAAATACTAAGCTTTGATTTTATAAAAAAAATGTATAAAATAATTTGATGACCTCATTATGACGTGACTCCACATTTTACAAGCCATGGCCTATGTCTAACAGTACACCAAGTTTCAACTCAATCGGCTGTTTGGTTTAGTAGATACAAGGCTTCAAAATGTGCACCTTTAAGGCCTTACCACGTGACACATGATGACGTCATCAAACTAGGACTACACAAATATGTTGTCTGCATAAAGGTCATTATGTTAACCAGATTTGAAGAGATTCTCATAAACTTTGCCACGGACATCTAGTAAAAGTGTGTTTTGACCTGTTTTCAACCTGCCGCAAGAGGACGCTTTTGAATTGTGTGACGTCACCGGTCCATTTTTTTCAAACCTGACACTTGCAAGAATACAACATCGTAAAAAAAACTCAAAAAATCATTGGCACTTTCTGCCACAGTCAATTTACTAGGCACTTCCGGTTTCGACCGGAAATAGAGGTCATGTGAGGTCACGCACACAAAACAAAACAAAAACCTATATGACCTAAGTATGATCCCGCATAAAACAACCACCGGCCTCTTAAGTGTGATTTGTTACAGAATTTCAAAGATTAAAAAGAAAATGTATAAAAACCCTGTAATTCAACACCTGGTGACGTCATAATGACGTCACTGTTGGTATGCCGTCTTCATGTTAAGGTTCAAGTATATGCCAAGTTTCAAGTTTGTACAACTTAAACTTTTAGAGAAATCAGCAAGAGAAGGTTCAAGGAGAAGAACAGGCGGAAAAAAAAAACCAGAACAATAACAATAGGTTTTCGGCTTTGAAGGCCGAACACCTAACAATAGGTTTTCGGCTTTGAAGGCCGAACAACAAAAAAAAACAGAACAACAACAAGAGGTGTTCGTGCTTTTTTGCACGAACACCTAAAAAGAAATTTAAATACAACTTCTCCATTGGTTTCTACCTTTTTCTTGAAAACCTCAAAAAGGAACAGAGTAAAGCTTGAACATGTTTTCTTGAACACAGACATGCTAATTCTTGGTATAAATAGAAATTTACACCCACATTACATGCATGTAGCTGTAAGCACAAATGTTAAGCCCAAAGTATTGACAGAAGCCTATTGGAAGTGCCTTAAATTGCGCAGGAAAAGTTCATCTTTGGACTTGACTTTGGCACATTTTTTGAAGTGTCAAAGTCTCACTAAAATAGTATACAGATTGCTGGGATTTTAGAAAACAGCTGTATGCAAGCTTTTGGAGCCGGAAGAAGTGAGGACACATGCTTGTGATGTACATGTAATGACTTTACTGAAAGGGTTTATAATCTACCAATTGCAGTTTTTATGTAAAAGTAAAACGCTACATGTACGCCGTGTTCCCCCCTTAACATTGTTCTGTTGACCTACGTTAAAAACTTCAGAGAAGCAGTCAAAATGCTTTTCAGGTGGTCCGGCTGGCTAGTTAGACCCCAAAACTATGAATAAACCACTACTGCATGGATTGTTGACATGTTTATGGTTTGAAATCAAGCCCCATACAACAGACGATGTTGAAAGAAGACCTCAAGATATAGGTAGTGCAAAAGTTGGGGGACCAGTGAAACAACAAGCTAATGGACCTGTTGAATAGTCGCTGAAAAAGGTTAAGGGCAAACCCTGTGTGCTATATAACTCACAGCAAAGAAGCTAACACTTCCAACATGGTCATGCAGGATGAAAATCATGTTGCTTGTACCACCTCTTCAGTTGCCCAATAAAGCCACAGTAGCCACTTGTTGGTGTAACACAGATGAAATAAGCTACATTGTAAGCTCTCTGCTTATATAGACCCTGTTGTAGGAATTTCAGTTGAAGAGCTGGTGCTATTCAGCTAAAACTCCACCACAGAAATATGTTGGCCAACTGAATTTATGATCGATGGGAACAGCAGGGATTATACACACACTTGAACCAGTTCGGGCAGTTACAAGTACAAGTAAGCAGGTACTATATGGGTTAGTACACGACTGCTGCGTACTTGACCTATTCTCACAGCTCACAGATACAAGTCATTCACTGTTGGAAAGGTCAAGGTCTCTGCTTTTGTAGAATCAGTTTAAGGATTCTACACCCCCCACCCCCACCCGGCTAGACTTGTCGTAGACTTTATTCAGGTCAATGTGCATTGCGTTGTGCAATGCGTGGTGTGCAGCTAGAGAGCTACTGTTATTCATCTATTCAAAGCGCCCCCACAGGTGTCGTAAGATAATTGATAAACAGGGAAAGTACGGCACTTGCCCCAGTTAGAGCAATGAGGCGTGTAAGCAGGCAGTAGCAGTTACTACTGCCGTGTACATTGGCCTTGCATGTACGAGTCATGTTTGTGATCCATACTCAGTCAAGTACTCACAGTTGGGAAGGGCAAGGTCTCTGTTTTTGTAAAATCAGTTTTTAGGAATTTACATTACATGTACACACAATCTCCCCCACCCCCCATAGTTTGAAATTTTACATTTGAAGAGAATGACCACCAGGGAAAGTAAATGTAGTTTTTACCAGTGAGGGCAATTGTAAGTTGCATACATATATTGATGGAAATAGACACTGTGGGGCAAGTACACGTGCTGCCCCATAGTTTGCCTCCTACATACATGTACTATGTAGTCCTGCTTGTGAACCTTGTTCAGTCCAGTACTCCGTGGACTAACAGTAACAGAGTTAGAAAAGTGCATTGTTTACAAGCAACTCGGAAGCAACCTACAGCTGCTGCGCTGCATCCAAAAGGAACACTTTTGTACATGTAGCTCTCCTGAGACAATTTTTTTTAAACATTGCTTACAAGGTCTTTCCATACCCATAACCATTATGGACACTGAAATGTGACTTGTACTGTGGTATACATGCACCTGGCCTGTGCCTGTACATGTACACAGCACAGTGTACATGTCACATGTTGTTGTGCTTGTGAACAGTTGGAAAGGGCAAGGTCTCTGCGTTGATCTAGCACTTCCTTGATGGCAAATCTTCACAGTGAAGTTACTGACTGTAGTGAGGTGGGCCACCACATACTCAAATGGGCAAGGAAAACACTGTTTGTAAGTTACCGGGGCCCAATTTCATAGTGCTGCTTAAAGCTCATGTACAACATAAGTAATTTCCAAAGACAAGTATCCGCACTTTATATGACCCAACATATACATGAAATAACAAACTTGTGAAATGTTAAGCTCAATCGGTCATCGGAGTCCCTAAGAAAAAGTGAAAAAAAAACATTATATGTTTTTACTGTTTTCAAACATGGGGCTTTGGACACGCGCGATAAAGACTAATTGTTTTACTCATTTCCTAAAAACTATAGCATTTCAAGCAAAACTATTTCAAGGGAAATTTTCCACCATGACCATCTTTATACCATGTAAGTTATGTGCAAATCTGTGAACATTTATATTTTCAATCTTTCAATATTTTCAATATTTGTACACACCCTTTATAATGCTTACCAGGATAAAGTTAACAGCCGAAAAAACAATTCTCCATAAACCCTTTGGGCTGGTATCCTGCTCATGTCTGCTTAGCAGAGAAATGGGAAGCAACATTTGCTGCTGTAAGCAGCTCTATGAAATTTGGTCCAGAAGTGGGCAGAACCTCAGTCTATGTTGCAATGTTTTCTTTGGTAGTCATAATGAAAATAGTTTTCCGACTTTAATAGAGCGCTGCAAGTGAGATGCGTCACTGAGTGAGTATTAGTTTGCCACTATTTCAGACAAGAGGTTCAACTTCAAGTCAGAGCTAAGCACAAAAGCGTACCCAATCAAATCAGCCTCAATCAATCAGAGATTTCACTGTCTACCTATTATCTCTGCCGCACTGTTCCTTTAGTCTTCCCAGCCAGGAAAAACATGGGATTGGAGGGGGGGGGGAGAGATTTGATGGGGGGGGGGGGGTGGATATATGGCAGATTGAAGGAATCTTAATGAAAGTGACAAGGGGGTTCTCTGACTCTGTTACAAAAGAGTCCGATCCTAATTGGAATTGGAGAGATTGATGTTGTCGGCTTTCATGATATTAGTTTTGGTATTTTGGAGACGGAATAAGTAATGACTAGTATAGGAGAACCCTTGTGTGTAATTAAGTTGGGAGTTGAATGTCAAACTCCCCCATCACAACCCATTTTTCATGTGTTTACCGTTCTCATGTTTGTTTGTTTCTAGGGGTAATTTGAAAGCAACATTGTAAGCTGCATTTGAAGTACCTTAATACCCATGTAGACTGCCGGAGTGTACTTATTGTTTGCTTATTACAGCTTGTTTGTTGGTGCGCATCTATTTTCCCTGTTTGTTAAAAAGACTTTAGAAAAACAGATACAGGGTCGACTCAATATTTGGTTGGAACCAGAAGGAAATTGTTTACCTTTACAAAATCAAGAAACAACATGACTTACGTGTTGTTCCCCAAAAGGGTATACAATTGTTATTATTGCATCTTCTTTTGTAAGGACAAACTTTTTGCGTCCTTTTGATTTTTTTTAACACTCACAATTTTGTTGCTGCGAGATTAGCGCTAAATTTCTGCACTAGCACTAGCAGGCTCAACGACAACAATCCTAATGTAACATGAGTGAGTACATATGTACGTGTACATGCATGAAGAAATTCTGAATCAATGTCTTATTGCCAGTCACTTTTTGGAAAATCCATGGCTTTGCAGCACCAGGATCCTGTTGAACTGCTCTTTAACTTAATCTGTAACAAGGCATTGACACCCGAATGACTCTATAACGTTAAGGTGCCAATAACCTCATTTATCTTTGGGAAAAAAACAAAATCGGGCACACTTCCGCTTTCATGTTCCAGAAAAGAGGAACCCACTTCCCTTGGTTGACAAGGTGTTTTACATTTGATACCACAACATTTTCTCATATTGCCGTCCTTGAATGTTCAGGACTGAAATTATTCAGGTCAAACTGGCACCTGCCTGGCCTCTGTATCACCTGCTGTTCCATTCCTATTAGTATGATACCTTCCAGCCTTGGGGCCTCATGGTCCCTGGAGATTAAATTACTCCGGCTGTCTCGTGCATGTACTTAAGAGCAATAATATTCAATATAAAAAACATCAAAAATCTATAAACTGGGAAAAGGTATACTAAGTTATGAACATAAGCGAAGTTTATAATCAGAGTTATGTACTTCATTGATGGTTTTGTTTTCAAATGTCATGAATGTTCTCAAAATGCCTTTGGTCTTATATTTTGTAAAGGGAAAAAATATATATTCACTTGAAAAGCAAGCTGTCCATTTATGGTCTCTGGGTTAAAGGTTTGAGACATCATTGGTTTTTCGGTTTTAATTCATTCCTATCCCGTGGTTTTCAATCAACATGCCCGCAACCGATCTGTATGTAATTCATAAAAATTACGTTTTTGTCATAAAATTAAGTCTTGGTTACGTTTTCAAGAAAACAATAGAATAACTGTTCTAACGCTTTGTCGCAGACTTTGTGCACAAACTAATATAGTGCTTATTTGGCAAATTGAAAGAAGAAGTGAGTGATAGGGAACCATTTTTCAGTCTAGGCAGTACTTCAGACGGGAATATTTCTCATGACAATAAGAGACTTTGGAACACTAGGGGGCAGCAGACATACCAGCTAAATTTCACAAGTTTGCGTAGTTCTGAGTAGTCCACATTGCTGAGAACAATTAGGTACCTAGGGCCGATTTCTCAAAGAGTTACTTGTAAGATTGATCTTAACTGTGTTTCTATCTTCCTCTTTGTTCATCCCCTGCTTTTTCTAATTTGCTTTCATCTCTGTCATCTCTTTCCACTGCTTTTGTTACCTGTTTATGTGTGTTGTCATTTAGCCTTCGAGAAAGACTCTGCTAGGGTCGAAATGTCAGACCACTTACTAATTTTTGCTTCTATCTTAATTGCTAAGCAAAGTGTTATGTCACGATACAAATCACTATGGCAGTGTTGACAACTCATCTTAAGATAAATCTTAGTGCTTTGTGAAATCGAACCCTGGTACGTCTGCCGCCTGCCTAGCTTTTTCCAAACATCTCCCAGTTGACTCAGTCAAACTCAACCAATCATGTATTATACAAAATCAAATCAATCGACACACATGACATTATGTATACTTGGAAGGCATTATGAGCCTGCTGTAGCCTCCTCAAACTGTGCTCTCCCATTATTATACACTGATCCGTTTAGAATGCATACGTTCCAGTTAAGGAAGCTCTTAGCTTCTTAATGGGGGTTTAGGTTGTTACAATTTACGCTGCGATGCATCAGTTAAGATCACCAAGCCCCAAAACGCATTCTTCCAGAATGAGCCGAGAAATCATTGCTCAACGAAAATGATAAAATATTAATCTCGTTTGAGATTGTGACAGTACGTAGACAACATTATCGTTCTTGGGAAGGCTGATACAGTCACTTGGCTGATTACGATTGAAAGGATGAGTTGTTTGAAGTTGTCGTGACGTTGTTTGAAATTGTGACATCCCCGTGTGTGGCAGCTCCTTATCTTCCCCCTACATGTATCTGTGATCTGTCTCATTTCAAATGCAATGTAGATCTATCTACTTTCATGTTTTTCTCTTTGTTGTATCCTGTTGCTGTCCCCTTTTTTTCTTGTTCTGTAGGCCTCACCTTTATAAAAACAATTTAAATTGGGTAGGGCCAATGACGTCGCTGGCTTAACTTAAGATGTTCAAGAGTGCAATTCAATCGGTAGTTAGTCAGTGATTCTGTACCTGACCTGCAATGTTCACAGGAGAAATATTGACGGGAGTAGGTTGCAACATACATACATGTAGTTATTGATTCTTGTCACCAAGTTCTTATTAAATGCACTACAACAATAGGGGCTCTGCATAATTATCAACTGGTTGAACTTTACGAGCAGCGAGGGGGGGGGGTGTTAAAAATGCGTTCACTCCATTCAGACAGCTCAAAGTTAAACCTGATACGGTTTATCTTCAGTTTTAAGAGGTCAAACAGCACTGTGGCCCAACACAACAACATCTGCTACA
This sequence comes from Pycnopodia helianthoides, assembly GCA_032158295.1. Taxonomy (NCBI): domain Eukaryota; kingdom Metazoa; phylum Echinodermata; class Asteroidea; order Forcipulatida; family Asteriidae; genus Pycnopodia; species Pycnopodia helianthoides. The sequence continues at coordinate 14,256,378 of CM063243.1, forward strand.
TTAAACAAGCATATACAAAGGATGTGCGCTTTCCCAATTTATGGCGTGTTAGCCATCATGTCCTGGGTCACCTGTCACCGTTGAGGACTTACACGGATGCGGTTAACTTTACATTGTCCACACACCGTGCTAAAAGATAAAAACCCGAAGTGGTTTAGCGTTAAGCCACCCTCGCTGACCGATTGAACTCATTTGGGTTCAATCCGATTTTCGGTTCAGTTTGAAGAGCATTCAGACACACGAAGTTAAACCCGAATGCGTTAAATCTGCCTTAAAACCGACTTAAGTACTGTGTCTGAACGACCTCACAGTGGAACAGAGATAAGAGCTGGTGGGCTAGGCTGAAAGAGTTTGAAAGAGTTGGACTTGTCCATCTTTGAAGTTTATTCTTTCATAACACAAAAAGTTGGGCACAACTTGGGAATACCAATTAAACAAGACTAACATTCAGATTTTAAAAAGTACGTGTACACGTAGATGTAGATTGGCTCTTGTGAGGAAATTGTAAATTGTTCACACGTACATGACCCAAAAAAAGGCTCCCAAGAGCCATTTTAATTCACTGGGTCAGCTTCCTCCTGGGACTGAATCTCAACGATGACCCTATGTGCCCCTCTGCTGTTCTATTTGGTCTGAATGCATTTATTGGAATGAAAGGGACACGGTGCTTGTAGTTACTTTGTATGTACTTCTTGAAGGAAACTTGATAAATTATTTATCTGTAGATATTGATTCTTTTAAAAGTTGGGGGGGGGGAATGCGAATGAACAGCTGCGTGAAATGTCTGAAAATGCCTTCATATGAATGAAGCAGGAGACATGTTATAGAAGGAAACCCTGTATAAAATACCGTGGTATCTCTGTAAATTTGTCTGTACAACAAGTTGGAGTGTTAAAACCGGCATTTTTATTCTATCGTGTTTTTACATGGACTTAAGTGTTGTGAAATAGTTGACTGGCCAATGGAACATGAAATACTCTGAAGTTCATGTGCATGTAAAGTAGAAAAATGGTTTTGTATTGTGAACAAGAATCAAAGGGATACTTTGTTGTAGTTGTAACACAGCCTCGGGCACATTGACACAGTGAATTGCTAGTAAACAGGTGTACAGACTCTGTTAGACCATGGAGCTCTATTGTAGGGTGTCATGGCCGAGCGGTTTAGAGCATCGGATTCAAGTTCTGTTGGTTAAGTCATCGGGGTGTGGGTTCGAATCCCGGTCTTGACACTTGTGTCCTTGAGCAAGATGCTTTACTATAATTGCTTCTCTTCACCCAGAGGTATAAATGGGTACCTGCGAGGGTAGAGGTTGATGTTGTGTTTGAAAAAGCCTTCGGAGCGCCACGGCAGCTCGGGGCTGTATACTCCCCAGGGAGCTGAGGAAGATTACAGGAATGCTATTGGCACTAATGTAAAGCGCATTGATACGTTATTGTAAAATGTGCTATATAAGAACTAGTTTATTTTTTTTAATGCAAATTAACATGATTAAGTTGTGAGTAAAATCAGCCGTGGTTGTTTTATGAATGAAAACCCTAACCCTCCAGAACCCTTTTACTGAAGTTGGAGGATTGAGGCCCAAATAAAATGCTTATCAGTTTCACCGGGCCAGGCAAACCAATCTTATGATGAAGTCCAAACATTTTTGGTGTGGAGTGACATAAGAGTGGAGGATAGTGGGGGATTTAGATCACAAGAGGTTAAGTGGGCTCAGGGTGAACTAGTCTGCTTTGTGAAATACATACCTCCTACCTTTCACTCAGCATTTTTAATTTGAAAAGAGCTACCTAATGTTATCTGCATTATTATTTTTGTTCTCCAGGTGGCAGCTACAGCTCAAGTTGTGCCCATGCTCAGTGAGATCATGCCAGACATTGCTATCCCATCAGGCCCTGACCTCACCATAGCAACGGCGCCACCTATCAACCAGATGTTGCTACGGGAACCAGAGCTTGGAGACAGCCACAGTAGACAGAAAGGGGGAGGCAGTGGGAAAGGCGGGAACCGGTGAAGGGAGGAAAGCACGGACCAGATCAGTACACCGATGTATGATCTATGATTCCTCTTATAGAGTAGGCCTTATAGTCCCACTTCCTTGCTGCTGTATTCTTCGTGTTGATGACTTTGCTGTTTGTTGTTGTTTGAATGGCTTTCCAATCAAAAATGGAATGCCAGGAAGATGCGACTCCTGCCCAACATTGCCTATCCTCGCACCCTAACGGTGGTATACATGTACCCAGTACCTCAATTACGAATGCATGCAGGTATAAAAAGCAAATGTGGATGTGCAACACAATCCAACACCTATTGTAAACACAGCCCCCTCTCCCATCCTAACATCACCCCCTCTATCTCTGTCCTTCATTTCCCTGCTCCCCTAAGACATAAATAGCAGTTAATATTCAGTGTTGAAGTCCGAGAGCTTACTTCTTTCCACGATTTCTTTCTCCCAACTGTACAAACAACTTTGAGGTCAAGATTTTCTTTTTTTTAAGAGTCAAGTACCGATGATAACTTGATATGCAGTCAGGATCCTTTAAGGGTCTCATGCTTTACAAATGGATGCACTTTTAAGATTGTTGTTGATGAGGTGTACTTCCTACAGGCACACTCATGCAGGGTGTCTTACATTCACAGAATGCATCTGCTCACTAGCATAACAACAAGGGGGTTGAACAATCGATCTTTTCCCAGGAAAAACTAGCTCGCCGAGGCAAAACAAAAATCAGTCCACTGATGTGAGTAAAAGCAGATTTGCTGAGAGACTATTTGAATTCAGTGCGAATGTAAACTCCTTAGAGACCACGGATTGTCTGTAGTGGCTGAGTGGGAAGATTATAATGTGGAAAAAAAACCACCTCTCATTTAGGAGGGAAAAAAGATGAGGAAAACAACGTTGGAATGGGTTACTGGTTTGTTAAAGAGTGGGGTAAACTGAAAATTCAGGGTAGACCTGTTGCCAGATCCTTTGTGCTGAATGGGACTATGTGTACATGTACGCCATAATTGTTCAAGGCAGTATGGGTATTTTTTGTTAAACTGTCCTCTATAGATTGTCAACAAAACTGACTTGCTGTTGCATATTGTTTGCTTCACTTAAAGGTTGAAGACATTTTGTGTGCCCCCCCTCCCTCCCCTGCCCTTTATCGATGAGAAACAGACCGTGCAATGTAATTTTCTGTTAGCAGACGTACTACTTTAGATTTCTTAAACAAAATCAAACATCAATGCTTTCAATTACATTACCTTGGGAGCCAAGGGAAATTTTTAACGAGGAAATATGGAGAATAATTAAAACAACTAGAAATGGCGGGAGATGCTCATAAGGTGACTTTCAAAAATTTGTATCATGTATGAAAATAACGAAGTGGGTGGTACCTCCCCTGCTCTTCTTCCCCTAGCCTTACTGGCTTCCATTATTGTTACAACAATATTGTATCGGAAGCATCCAAGCCGGTGTTGGTTCCTTCACTTGTTCCGTACAGTTTTTAGTTTTGATAACGTCCAGTCCCCGATGTCATGTTTACGAGTGAACTCCAAATGTCACCCTAGATGGTTCTATTAGTCAAAGCATCATTCAAGAATCAACTGTTGAAGGTGGCTTACGGCGAGGCTTCTTCCTACTAAAAGCTTTATATTAGCTCTTAATGGATTGGCTGGGGGCTTGTTTCCTTCAACGGTGCATTAACCAATTACATTTGAGTAGATTAGAAGCTATGCATTTTAGTTTTGCGACCTCAAAAATATTGTTGATACCTCTTGGTTGATGATATCATTAATATACATCCGAAATGTCCGCTATTGTTCGATTTAATTTCGGATCTGATTGTTTTCATTTCATTTTATTGGTGGGTTACTGAAGTGCCATAGTAATGAGTCCAATATATTTGTATTTTTAACATTTTAAAGGCCCTGTACACTATTGGTAAGATCGAAAAACACAATGTTCACAGATTCACACATAACTTACATGATTTAAAGTAAGTAATGGTAGAAAGGGTTCCTTAAAATATTTCTGCCTAAAATGCTATCGTTTCTGAGAAACGAGTAAAACAATAGTAATTATCGTGCGCGATAATTTGAAAAAACAGAAAACACATAAGATGTCTTTTCACTATTTTCTTGTGACCTCGATGACCAATTGAGCTCAAACTTTCACAGGTTTGTTTGTTCATGCATATGTTTAATCACACAAAATGTGGACACTGATTTTGAGCTGTTACCAAAAGTGTACAATACCTTTAAGTTTAATTAAACAATAAGGTACTTTTTTTATCATTTCTTTCCCTATTTTTTTTATTTTTTTTATTTATATATTTTTGTCTGGCATCATATTTAAACTCTTGTGGTGAATTTTATAAAAAGAGGTTATCTTTTGCATTTGATAATTTTATGTTTCTTTTGAAGAGACAGCTGTATTGTTTCAAATCAAATTAATTTAAATCAAATCAATAACCCCCAATTCCCTTTATTTCCAGTTAAACTTTTGGAACTGTAAGGACGCCATTTCACTCAAAAGATTATTTGATTGGCTGACAATTTGTTTTGTTTGTTTGTTTGTTTTTTGTTTTTGTTTTTTTGTTTTTTTATAAATATATATGTTTTTTTTTGTCAAAGGCTTTATATCAGTACAAGCTTACAACGATGCCAACATCCATAAAACTCTATCTCTGCAGGTACCAGCAGTAAATTGGAAATTATATTATGCTCTCGGCTCAGTGGTGTTGATGTGCTGTCACAATGTATGGGGGGGGAATTTGATATTCTGGGTTAAACATTCACACCGAATTGCCACCCTTGATATTTGCAATGAACTCATATCATACAATGCTGTCGGCAGACTCCAGGGGTTCCGGTTGCAGGCATATGTCAGGTTAATCCAGATCTTATCTGTATTATAAATGTATAAATGCAAATGATGTCCAAATACTTGATGCCCATGAGGGGGATAGACATCCCCATTGCCCAACTTCCCTTGGTTTGGCTCCATGAAGTATAACAGCCTGTTAAAATAGAGATGCTTAAGCATAAAAATATGAGCTGAACACAAAACAATTGTGCTTTCTAGAAAAATCTACCAAATGTACCTTCTGCTATTGGTTTCCTGAAAATGTTTGCTGAGCAGAAAATTTGTGTGTTTTTTTTAAAGCTGAGATCATAAACTATTTTGTAGCCTTTTTTGTCTTTATATTAAGGATGAACAGCATTAGAAGCATATCTTTATGTGTCATACTTATTTTGTTCCTCGATAAGAATTATGTGGTGGAAAGCTGATTATATTGTCAACCCTCCATCTGTTTTTGAAAAGGTTTTGATTTTCTATCAGAGGTGCTGCTGCTTTAATGAACTGTTTTCTCTAAAATAATAGTATTAGAATACACTACAACGTTAGCATTTTTATGCACTCACACAATTTTGTATCTTTCTTTCAAAGTTGTCCGGTTTTCCTATGGATTAATATTTTCATACCATGTTGAATATTACAAAAGAAGTTTAGCTGTAAAAGAAGCCTAACAATGATTAGTAAATGTGAAGTGAACTGATTGTGTGTAACTTAGTAACCAAGTTTAGGGAGCGTGGTGACCCCAGTCAGAGAGTTGCCCTGATTTGCTTTGTTGTTTAGATCCAATTGTCATTCATATGATTTAGAGGGATTTGGGGTGGTTCGAGTGTGGCATATGAAGACTGTTTGAGTGGAAGGAAACATAAATGACACTACCTTTGTAAATATTTGGAGGTACCAAGCTGCCCTCAGTATATAAGCGAACCTATAAATAAAGTGTAATAATTAGAAGAGTATAACAGTGCAACTGAGTTAAATGTAAATTATTATATATGATAGCAATGTGTATTCTACTAAAAGAAGATTGACCAAGTTTTTTCATGCCTTTTTTTCCTTTTTTTTGTTTGTTTTCTTTTTTTGGTCTTTTTTTCTTCTTTTTTTCTTGCTATTAATTGTTATGTGAATATTGCATACAGTTTTTGTAAATTCTATTCGGTGAGATAGTATCTGTATAAAAGAAGTTGGCACCAAGTTTTGCCAGAAAGTGTACAGTTAAGTAATGTTTGTTGTATACAATTCTCCTAAGCACTTTCTTGTGGATGTTCAATTCAATGACTGCCGGAAAAGATCTTACTATTGTAATTTCTACATAATTATCTGGCCCTCTTTCACACTGTTGAAAAGCTGAAGCAACAGTGTAATAAAGAGAGATCATCTTTTTCTAAACATTAAAAATTGTGAGCATTTACTTTGACGAAATGTTAAGGGAGTTAAGTTTGTATTATGCTCTTGTTGTCAACTGCAGCATTGAAGATAATATATGTGTGCTCTATCCCAAACCAGTGTTAAAACTGCGCTTTATAAAGATTTTACCCATTCTACTTGAAATAACAAGACAGACTGGAATGGTAAGGGCAATTCTTACCATTCTGTTTCTTAAATACATCATTGCCCCATGGTCAAACCCTCTCTACTGCTTGCAGCAAAGTCGGCATTATGTTTAAAATAAATTCTCAAGACAAAAAATGTTAAAGTTGTAGTGCGACTGTGAGTCTTTGCAAAAGCATATGTGAAAGGCAGGCCAAGATTTTTGGGGGTCATAAAATTCAAAGAGGGACAATTGTCAAAATCATTTGAGCTTGTGATAATCAGCGCAGCCAAATTGTGTGAAGTGGACATGGTTTACATGGGATTATGTTACACTCTTACCAACAGGATGTTGCATCTTCTCAGAAAACCAACATCCCGGATTTTCATTCTTGATTCATTCAATGTGTATGCATCAAAATTGACTACATTTATGGCTGAATAAAATAAGTGTATCTTAAACATATCTCGTGGTTGATTGTGTTTGTTTTGTTTGCTTTTGTTGTAAAATCATGAACAATCAAGATTATTACTCATGTGTTCATTTAGTTCGTAAAATATTGTGCATTTTTCTCCTGCTAGCTTTTTTTAAATTAAAACAATTCAATAGCTTTCCAATGGAGCATTCATGCAGAATTTTGACATGTATTCATGTTATTCAGAGAAAATAATTGCAACAACTGAATGAAAGGAAAGACACAAAACTCATGACGTGGTCAAGGTGTTTTTTTCCAGCGGCCCTGCCATCACAGCCTTGAAGTACATGTAGTGTTAAATAAATTTGTGAATTGGTTGTGCTGTGATAACAAAAAGAGTCACTTGGTTCACGTCCATTAGATTTCTGTTGATAGTTTGAGTGGTCAAAGCTTGTTTGACTTGTGTGGGTCGCATAATTGTGTGATGTACCATAGAGGAAGGATAAAAAGTTCCCATTAGCGTTTATTGATGTAGCTAGTCTGAAAGGGCAAGGATGTATTTGGAGGGCAAGGACCCTTCGTTCTTTAGTAATGGGTCATTCCGTGTCAATTCAACACGCTTTGGACCTGACGTCACGGATTAAAATGAAATTTTGTGTGCTGATTGGACTCGATGAGAAACCCCCAGAACCGAAATTTGTTGTCGTTCGGTTGATTATTTTTTGAGATGTGGGTTAACAAACTTTTGACTAATTAACATGACCTGCTATGGTTGGACATTCATATGTCCAAAAGTAAAGCACCTACAGAGATAAAATTTACATCATTTTAAAGCTCTTGAAATGGCCCGCATTTAATAACATAAAATCAAAATTATACTGCATACCACAACAAAGTTACGCAAAAATATGACCTTTGACCTTGATTTGCGAAAATGCGTATTTTTCAAAATGCGTAATTTTTTTTTCCATTTTTAGCTTAAGATGTAAGCAACATTTTCAAAAAGAAATTTGGATGGGCACTCTTATAGTTTCTGAGTTATGATTATTTGAACATTAAAATGAACGCATTGTACATGTTCAAATGTTTATTTTAAGTTGTTGTTTTGTGGTATTTTTGTTTTGTTGTGAGTTGTTTGTTTTTTTCGGTAGGAAATGTAGATTTAGAGAGCCAAAGTTTCTGTCTCCCTTTTTCCTTGGTCCACATTTTTATTGTTGAGAGTTGAGGAAATTGCATTTGAAGACCCCACAAACCATAGTGTTGCTTTTTTAAGTTGCTGTACACCAAATAAGTCAAAATGCGAATGTGAATAAAATTCTTGACAAAGAACGAACCAAGTGGTTCATTTTGTATCCACTAAAATTTGACCACAAAATTTGGTGAATGTTTTTCTTTTAAATTGAAAACTAGAGAATGGGAATCCTACTTTTTAAAATGTGTGGGTGTGTGTGTGTGAGTTTGTAGTGACATTCAAACCGAGGACTTGCAACAAAAGGGACAATGGGTCCACGTTTGCTATCACAAGGAAAACAATGGGGTCCACGTTTGTCAGGACAAAGAGTTGAACAAAGGAGGGTCCACGATTGGAGGTCATTACACACTTGGGTGTGTGTGATTTCATTTTCACTACCTTATGGAGACCGAGAACAAAACAGAAAAGGGATAACAAAGAGTCTCCATAGGGAAATTCTGAAGACTGGGTTGCTCCTCAAGGAATTTTGTGTACAAAGTCTGAGGAATGTTCTTAACTACAGGGACAAAGGAAAGAACAAAAGATGTCTGCACAGGGATGCAAAAAAATAGAATGTGTGTGTAAAAATGGTTTTTAGATAATCTTACGGTGCATGCTGTGGTGGTTGGCCGGTATGAAAAACTAGTCCTCTATCGGCTGAAAGTGAAAATGAGTCAAAGTTTAGATGACGTTTTTTTTTTTGTAAACCGTTTCAAACTTCCCAATTTATTAGCAAAATTCAATTTTACTTATGAATTAAACTGAATTAAAATAGGCATGCACCTGAAGTGACTCTGAGAGAAAACAAACAAAGTTGGTTTCTTGTAAATGGTTTCCAGTGTTTATTTAGTTTCGATTATGTTAGTGGCACTGGTATAAAATATTTGGAGGATTAGAAACCGCAATGACGTAGAACATGTTTAGGACCCATCGACAACATCAGCAGCAAGTCTGTACACAATAATTACGTACGCGTGGTTATAAATCGAATGTACTAGACAGTGCGAGACCAGACTACACTGGACGTAAGCTTTATATACAACAAAAACCACCCGGACTAAACACTACTGATGACAGTGTGGACGCAATCCTCGGCAGTGTTCTGAGACTGTGCCATGTTGGAATTTTTATGTCAAGCGAGGAGAAGTTAACAAAATCGGTGTTGGAGTTTGAACCGTTTGTAGGCGTCGTTCGGTCCAGTTTACATCTCAACCGAATTAATAAGACCTGGGAAAAATTGAGAACACACATTTTGAACATTGAAAATGTCAACCCAAACAGCCCCACCACCAAAAGAGAAGAAAAGGCGGTGAGTATAAACTTGATAAAAAAATATGTATCTTATTCTTAATCTTTTTTATCCTTTTATTTTTTAAATGTTACCACTTTTTATGGTACTTTAGTGTACTCTTACTAAAATAATGTCACCTCAGTTGTTCTTAATCTGTATACCACAGTAATTTTAAGAATTCGGGTTGTTTGAACTATTTAGTTAGAACCATGGAGGTATAATTAAAACAGAGGAAGAAAGGGAAAAATGTCAACGGCCTATTCATACTTAGGATATTTTTCTCCACTCCTTCCGGACAGGTAAGACCCAAAATTTTCTTAATTCGGGGCGATTAAAGTGGCGGCCGCCTCCGGAATTTTACCCGAAGAAAGAAAACAGTTTAGAAAATATGATATAAAACAAACAAACAAACAAAAAATTAAAATCAGTGAAAAGGCTCTAGCACTGACTAGTACTAGAGTACTAGTAGTACGTAGCAGTAAATTGTGTGTTTCAAAATGGTTAATCTGTTATTACTTTAGTAGCTAAATAAAAAATATAATAAAAAGGTTTACAAATCAGGAAATAGTGATGATGAAGTAGGCAACATCAACCCTGCAACCATCAAAGTTCATAACGCTCAAGTCATGTCAGGATTGGGAGGATGAGATGGTCGACACGTACTGCAGTTAGCCATGCTACATTACATGCATTGTCCTAGTTTTAGTTACGATAATTGTAACCCTAGCCCCCCCCCCCCTAAAGGGATGGTATCCAAGACTAAGAGAAAGATGAAAGAGCTACGATTAATGGCTACATCATCATGGTAAGGCCATTGCTCTATGGTGAGTTATAAATATAATATCGGCCAACCATGAGCCAATTTGTCACTCCCTCATGCTTGTGAAATTGGATGCATTAAAATTTATTTTATGCAATTTTCTTCAGTGGGAAAATGCTGCATCCGACCAACACCTTAAAAAAAATTTTTATTTATTATTATGCATGTTTGACTTAATTTCCCTTAACAAAAATCTTCCTAAATCATTGGCCCAGACTTGGAATTACAACATTTTTAGGGAAAGGCCCCTTTGGCCATAGAACAAGCCAAATTTTGGAGGGAACCAAGGCCTGTACTCCAATAAATGAAGTCCAAAAGTGTGAAATTTGAAAAGGGCACAACTTAGGCTAGAGTTGTTGTCAAACAAAGCAAAACCAACGTCAAACCATGTATGCATGACTTTGTTTGATTTTTTGTTGATTAAATAAATAAGGGGTCTTAAAAGAAGAACTTAATTAGGCCAGAGGTTTCTCCATTTGTGGGAAACCAGATAAAACAGTTGTCATGAATGAGAATAAATTGATCAATCACATCTTAAATTCATAAATGAACTGTAAACGATTCGTCAAATAAAATTGAACAATATAATTTTAAAATGATAACAAATAAGAAGAAAGGTTCCCCCAAAAGAAGTCAAGTTTCTTGTTTTTGGCAGCAGAGTTTTCAAACTCATCTTTTTACAGATTGCTTCAAGTGGTCTTCTCATAGCATTATTGTTGGCAAATTAGCTCTAAAAAGTTTTCCAAGCGTCGTTTCATTCACTAACAAATTTCCATTCACAAACCACTGTACAGACACGGTGCTACAATTCCACCGACAGAGGGCATTTGTAACAATAATCTCCACTGTTGATCATGTAAGACTGGTCTCTTGTTCAAGTTAAACATCAGGGCCCAATTTCATGGTTCTGCTTACCGTAAGCAAAGAATCGGCGCTTGCGGAAGCAGGGAATTCCGCGCTTACGTCAAGCGTATTTCACGGGTTAGCGGGGATTTTCGGCTTGTGCGCGTGCGTACTCCACGTTACTAGGCATTCTACGCTTACACAGCTAGCGCAGAAATTCGGCGCTTGAAAAGTAAGCGGAGAATGGTCAACGCAAGCGCAGAATTCGGCGGTAAGCAGAGCCATGAAATTGGGCCCAGATGTTTAGGCTATGGTTTGACAGTGTTTGTGGATGGGGTTTTCGAAAGCAGCATGATAATAAAGAACAGCAGACCGGAACTCATGCGCACAAATACCGAAAGAAACTAATAGTATTCAGCAAGTTGCTGTCAAGATCATTGCTGACCCGATAATGGCTTATTTTTCATGATTTTGATACTTTATAAATTTAAGTAACCCGTTCATCTCTGGTCACAGAACTTTCTATGCAAAAACTAATGATGGAGAAATAGTGTAGATCAGATATGTCAGCATTTTTTTCTTTCACTCCATACATGAAGTGTGGACACAGACAGGCCTAGACTTGTTTTCAAGTCTGAGGTCACGGTTATTTCTCTGGGAATCAGCCACGCAAAACACCCCCACAGGTTAGCTATCAAACGCCCTAACTCGCAATCTCAGACTTGACCCTCTTGTGTGTACGGGATATTCATTTATTCACAACTGAAATTTACATAACAACACTGATACCAGAGAGGTGACCAATCAGGAGGCCACAAAACCAACGTTGGCTGCGTCTAATGCAAGTAGGTTACAATCACATCAGCATTTTCTGTAAAATCTCATTGGTCTCAACTTGGTTTTAATTTTTTATAGTGTTTTGTACGTATGGTATTTGTAATTTATGGCTAAAATAGTACAAGATCTTAACCTGATTCCTACTAGACGAAAAACTGTTAACCTATGGTTTGAATGGAATCGTCCAGTGATTGTTCTCCAACGTTTTTATTTATTTTGAATTTAATAACAAGAATCGATTTGTGTGTTTTTTATTCTAAACTCAATTTGAGTTACTGAGCAGAGGCAGTTCAGTTACAATGTGCATCAATGTTGTATTTCTGTACTACCCCGTGGTATAAACGGTTGAATTTGAATGCATTTTTATTGAAGGCTTCTGCGATTATGACCAATCAGAGTGTTCCGTCCACTTTTGGACTAATTCGCCAGAGGGTGTGTACAAACCGATGAACAAGATTCCCAAGTCTGTGATCGTAGGCTACTGACAGAGGTTAATCCACAAGAGGGCGCTATTTCAGGCAATAATGTATTGGCTATTGGGTAGACTAAAAAGCCACGATCGCAGACTTGGAACCAAGTCTAAGACAGGCCCAGAGATGCAACCAAATAATTTTGCTGTGGGGTCATAGAAAAATGCCAATATTGGGCCCTGAATGTCACTGTGTGCAAATTGAATGCTTTGTTGGTGCAATGAACACAGACCTGAATAAAGGAGACATCAGAAGACCAGTTAAATGTACATTGTGTATTATGATGGATCAGTCACAAAAATCAGCAGTTAAGTTTTATTTAGACAAATAAAAGGTGTGAAGAGCCAGTCTTCACTGCATGGTGGGAATGGTGGCTGGCTGCTGTTAATGGTCTGAGCCAAAGGTGAGGTCCATTAACAGCAGCCAGCCACCAACTATTATGATTATGGTCATAACCATGCAGTGAAAACCCTTTCCTCACACTGTTATTGCCATTAATAGACACCTTTAAGTTTTCAAATAAAAAACAGTAAAAAGTATTTGCAAGAACCAGACTATGAGCGTAAGTGTTTAAAATCAACATCACAATAGAAATACTTTCGTTAGTGTTCGGCTTTATGCTTTGCATTATGTTGGTTTTGTTGCGCGTACCAACTACCTTAAGTTAAACTGATTGTCTGTGCGTTCACGGGTACGCATGGTATATTGCGCGTGTACATGCAGCACCATCTGTCCTCGCCAAAAAAACACAAAAACAATATGCACAAAAGAAAACAGTTGATTTGATAGTTTCTCGCACAACTTGCACAGTGTGCGTGCTGAACTTTGACATAACAATGTGATTGTTCAGGGGTAATTTATTGGTTAGTTCACTGAGCCGGTCTTTATATCACATGTTAAAACACCCCAACGTGACCAGTATTTGACCAATCAGTGCATAAACTCTCTGAGGTATTTATTAATGTCAATTAAAGACAAAGTGCACAGGATTGTTAACCTACGTAATTATCAAATTTGATTAGTTTCAATCAGAAAGCGCACTGATTCTAAAGCTTGGATGTTTACTGCTAAAGTTGAGAATGTACCCACTGGGCTTCACTCGAAAACTGGGCTGAATCCAGGGCAGTAAAATCATTATTTGTCACGATTGTTGTGAGTTATGTCCATTTGTAAAACATCCTGATTTGTCAAGATTTATTGATGGGGTTTCCAGTCAAAACGTCTTTTTGTGGAATTGGTCAGATAGTAAGAAATTTGCAAAAGAAAAAAAGTCTTTGTTCTGGACTTATAAAAATGTAGCTTAAGTGAGGTCTCAAACTTAGGTTTTAGGTTTTTTATGCTCTGACATGTAGAAGCACCTCTAGGTCATAAAAATGTTTTCTGTTCATGAAAATGATGGTCATCTTTACAACTTTACCACAAGGAAAACATCCTGTATAATAAACTCAAATTCTGTGACTGTAACATTAAAACCCAATTGTGTTGATGTCTTCGCCCCATTGTAAAAACACCCCTGAGTTGTATGACTCAATTTAATGTAGTTTTTGTACTAACTTAACCCCTTTTGAAGGCAGTTGGTTCCAAGAAGTGTCGGTAATAAACACTGCTGAACAGGAGTTGCAAGGATTAGGTCATTTAAGGTGTTTTACCTTTGCATGATGTCGCTGAACCTGTTTAAACTTTGATGGAAAATTCAGACACAATGCATTACAAACTTATTGTCTTTTGCCTTGATTTTTTTTCTTTCTAGTTGTGTTTTTTTAAAATGTTTTTGTCATCTATGGACCATTTGGCAGTTCAGTTTTTTTCAAAATCCAGGTCCTTCCCAAGCAATATGTAAAACATCATGGCAACAACAACTATGGTTACACATTACGAGTTGGTCGATTTTTCTGTATTGTTGCAATGACGCATGAGCAAAAACTGTCATAACAACAGGTTCTACACATGTAAGATCACTGCATGTGCATGTTGATGTACATGTACATGTAGTGTGAAATTAGAGTAGTGGGCCTTCTGGAACAATCCACTACAGTCGATGGGTATCATAAACTTGTATTCTGGAACAGTCCAATATTTACAATAGGTGTACGTCGGTACTAGGCAGACAGTCAGACAATTATATGCACATGTGTATGCTGTTGGTACCTTTTGTAATGTGCACAGGCCAGACCCCCTGGACCGATTCTAAGGATCATAAAACACACTGTGTAAACTAGTGCATTTACACACACTTTGCATTTGAATACATTTTGTACTTTTTCATCCTGACTCTGTTTACCACCAAGTCGTGGTCGTGATGCTTCAAGTTCAAATTCTAACAATTGAACATAAACAGTTGGATAGTGTATGTTTTTAACGGAGTACTACATATGAAATGTATGAAACATTTGTATAAAAATAGCATCCTTTTTTTAAAGTACTCAAAATGAGAGAAATTCAATTTCTTGTCTTAATAATCAACCGTACTTACTCACATTAAGGCCAAAAAAATCTCTCTTCACTTTGTCACTGTCCTTTTGCGATGTACGATGCTTCTCCCCAAGCATGCCCTACATAAGTAAGATTCACCTCAGTAAGCTCTGTCACAACTGATCTTTGCCGGGTTTGTTTTGGGTTATCCTTGTTTAGCAAAATAATCTCCTTGCGGGTGGTGTCCATCTCAAATCAATCTTCGGCTGTGGCTGAATTAATGGCTTCGGCAGTAGCCGGAGTACTGAAAAGTTATATTCTTCAATGTTATAATAGCTGCAGCCAACGGATGTAGCCGTAGCTGAAGTCGCTTGATTTGGACACAGCCTTACATAGGCCTAATGAGATTATTTATTTGGGGGAATCTATTTGTGCTTGTCTAGTAATGATAGTTAATTAAGTGAGGTGTGTCGTTACTGTTTTGGCAAGGGACTGCTGCAAATGGAGTGATGGTAACAGAGTGATATCCCATTGAAAAAGACACAGTGAACAGTTGACTACAGAATATTGCTTCAGTTTCAAACCAGTGGATACATGTGCCTGATTCCTAATAAACATAATAATTCAATGTGTAAACACTGTTTTAAAAAATCCACAATACGACAGAAATCTAGCCTTGACAATTTTGTAGTTCTTGCAAAAAAGCTATCCAAATATGTCTGCACAATTCACACACACTGTATGTAAACATGTGTGTCTACATTTGTTGAGATTATGCTAAGTCAAATAAAAATATCGTAAGAAAACTGACCAATACTGTTCTTCCTTTTTTTAGGAACTCTGAGAAGAGAAAGTTGAAATCACGCAATGCAGCAAGAACCAGGAGAGAGAAGGAGACGGCCATATTTTACGAGCTTGCCCACGAGTTACCCATGCCACACAGCATGTGCGCTCAGTTGGATAAGTCAGGCATTATGAGATTACTTCTAAGCTTCCTCAAAATCAGAAAATTCGCACCCAAAGGTAGATATGGCGGACTATCAAAATTTAAATGTAAAGTAACATGATTCCTTACTAGACATGTAAACCATCATGTAGTGGAGAACTTCCTTTGTTGTCAGGAGCAGCTCAAATTCTGTGGTTTTGTCAATATTACACCATCAAATTGGACCTTGACTTGATATTATTCAGGCACAGGTTCCTTGCTGTTTTGCAAGGGGGTGTTGCCAATTAGCTCCCATTTATAAGCTGGGGTTAGATCGTTGTGCAGCTTTTGCTATGTGGTGTTGTCACTGAGCAATGTTTCCATCTTACTTTCATAGTGCGAGGTGTTGACAACATTTACAACATCTGGTTTTGAGGTACATGTACAGTGTAAATGTACGTGTGTAGAAATAAACATTGTTTTCTTGTGGCAATGTTTAACATACTTGTTCAGTTTGTATCTCTAAAAGCAAACGTGTGGAGAAATAATTAAATCAGCCTGAACATGAGTTGAATAAGTTGAACAATAATGAGAATGTTTGTACATGGCTACATTTTGTTGAACAGGAAACAGGAATTGATGTCTGTTTTAACCCTATCCTTGCCAAATACAACAAAATACGTCAATTGGTACACGTTGTTGTAGTTTGTTGCATTTAGTAGTCAACTCAAATCCCATACTGTGTTGCACTGTGTTGTATTTAGCAGGGTTCACCTCACAATGCAACAGAATCCTCAGGATTGCATTTAATGATAATAACAATAGTGGCTTCTTATATAGCACTCAAATCCATCACTCAGTGACGCTCATTGCGCTTCAGTTAGCACTGTTTTCATTTCAACTGTGTTGCATTTAGCAGGATGCCTAGAAAACACCTGATTATGGATAAGATTTAAGTAACATTTATGAACAAGAGCTGTACATTTTACTAAAAAGACCGCAGACCTTGAATCTGACACTTCCCTTGATTACTAGTCACTGACTTGTGTGGTATACGATGTATGTAGTTCTTTTTTCCCTAGCTAGTATTTGTAATCTGGTTTGTAATCTGGCTTATTAATCAATTGTTTCGATTGAAGAAAAAAACAACAACACCAAACCACATGTTTTGTACACGAGGCCTTGCAAGGTGCTAAATGATGTTATTGAGATGTGTATCATGTACATGTACATCCATCATTTCCAACCGAGGAAGGCTGTTGTACATTTGTACAAACATGGGCCACATTGTTCTGAGTGGAATGTGATGTAGCTGGGGTGAAAGAGGTGACTGCAAGAATTTGTTTTTGTCTTGTTTTTAAAGAAAGTCCACTTAAGACTGGAGTGCAAGGTCACATACATTTGTTGCCTAACCTCACATTATTTTGACGGGAAGCTATTTGGAGTTCATGTCTTGTTCTCAAAACTAAAATCTGACTTGGGACAGTTTGTTGACTCCGTCCATTTGAAAACAGTTTGAAAAGTAAAAGTTTTCTCAGTTATAAATCATCGCGTCGAAACCTTTGATTTATTTATTGTTAGTTGCTGCATTTAACAGGTAAGGCGGGTCATTGAGTACAAATAGTTACTGAACAAAATGCTAAGAACTTCTGTTGTATCCTAATTATGTTATTGACTTTCTCTCAAACCAGCCATCAAATCTGAACCAGTCGATATAGAAGAGGAAGAGTCGGCCCTGAGCATTGATCATCTTATCGATAACTACTACCTGAAAGCTCTGGATGGATTTGCCATGACTCTGTCACAGGATGGAGATATCATGTTTATCTCTGAAAATGTGTCGCAATACATGGGACTCAAACAGGTAAACAAGTTGGTCGTTGAACTCTGTGGATGGCTGGGTCTGTTGAGGAAGGAATGCGTAATGGTTGAAGGATCCGTGAACGATCATACTGGAAAGGATTCCAAGCCTTCCTCTAAATACCACATGTGTTTTTTAAAGAGAGATTGCAACATTAAAACCCTTCAGAGACCATACATGTAGTGGCTGCAATTATCAACAGTAACAGCTACAAATGGTGCAATTCAATCAAAAAGGTCATACATGTACAATGATTTGACCTACTTCTATTCAATCAAAAAGGTCATACATGTATTAAGCAATAAAAAAAAGGGTCACGTCCTGAACTGCAAGTTTCCCATATCCATTGGTAACATTTCTAAAGCAGAGCAAAATTTCTGCTGGAAAATTAAGTCGAGAGAAGCACAATACCAGCCATGCCTGGGACTGGGAACATAGTGTTAGCCGGGGTGTCTGGGTATCTTTTGGACACCCTGTTTTATCTGTCATTTACATGTAAATGTGTTGTAAGTGAACAATTCGGACACCCAGATTTTAAGTTTACAGCAAATTTGGACACACTTTTACCAAATCCTGGCTAAAACCTTGAATGGATCATGTTCCTTATTAGCGCCTGTGTCTTTTTGTTGTTGTTGATGAAACTGAATTATACGATTACTTTTGATGTCCTTCACCTAGATTGACCTGATGGGACAGAGCATCTACGACTTCAGTCATCCCTGTGATCATGAAGAAATACGGGAACATCTGTCTGACCACCCCAGATTGAGCACCACAAAGAGTAGCAAATCAAAACACAAACAAGAAGAACGACACAATTTCATCATCAGGATGAAGTGCACCCTGACGGCAAAGGGAAAAATTGTCACACAGAAGGCAGCAATCTATAAGGTGGGATTTTTTATTGTTGATTGTTTATTTAAATGTACTGTTTTTAAGCAAGCTTTTCCCAAACTACAGCTCAGTGGTTTTTGTTTTGTAAATGATTACACAAATGAAGTTTTAGCAGTATGGTTATTTGCATCTGAAGCTTGTCAGACGGTGGTGATGCCCATGGCGTCACAAATAACAACGGAGTATTGATTCCATGTAGGGTAAAGTGTGCTCTGCGTAATCGAATAATTGTTCATTCAAAGAAGATGGCAGTGATTGTTTTGACCAACTTTTGAAGAAATGGAGAAGTTGTGGGACACATTTAACAGCTACTTCTGTTGCTTTCTACACCTCTGTTTACCAATTTGATGCCAGATTTCATTTATTCAGTTCATGTTCAGTTCTTTTTGTTCAGTTCACTGTACAGCATTTGTATCTCACTTCAGGTTGTCTGTTGCCATGGGCTGCTTAAGGTGGCGCCGTCGAGGTCACGACTAGTGGTTATCGACTGCCTGAAGTGAACTGTGTCTCCCTGATCGCCATGCCCATCCAACACCCTGCCAACATTGAGATCCCCATGGACAGGCAGACCTTCCTGACGAGGCACAGCATGGATATGAAATTCACATACTGCGATGAAAGGTAAGGCTGAGATCGACGAGGGCGCTGTTTCAGCAATGGCTCACAAAAAAAAAAAATATTTGATGGTTATCATTTCCAACTCAACAGGTTTTTGTTTTTGTATTTTTGGTCACTTTCATATGGTTTGCATATGATTAAATATGAATCATTCTGGACAACTGAAATGTTTGATTTTGGTTTTTTTAAGACAAGATCGTCAAGGGAGAAAATTGTATTGTAAACAATTTGAAAAAAGATTATGTCAATTCCTTCCCACTGTTGTTAACAAGCCATACCTTGAGTGATAAGGAGTCAAGGCAATATTTCTTCAAAATATATGCATCGATTATTGCTCTTTTACATTGACACTTGACTTTGTTTGTCCCCTTTCAATACTGAAACATACTCTCTGCGGAATTAAGTAAGGGTGGCTGCATGAAATTGATTTACGGACTTTCAGTTGTGCAGAAAGGATTTTTTAACATCATAGCTTTTAGCATGGACACACTTAAGTTGTCTGGATAATACAGGTGTCAGATCACATTACATGGCATCTTAATCATGAGCCTACTGGTTGATGTTTTGGGTTTTAGTCATTAAAGAAGTCTTTTTACCGAGGGGAAATTTATTGACGTGTTGAATCTCCCAGTTTTGTTTTGATTTATGATAAGTTATTGAGGGGGTAGATTTTTTAGTGCCATGTACATGTGCATACTGTATGAGAGCTCCAGTGAATCCTGAAAAGAAGAGAAAGTATTGCATCCTGTGGGGAAAATCTATGTTCGTTCCTCTTGATAAAGTTTTCCAGAAATCACGGACATTGATTGTTGGATTAGATTATTGAGGAAACCACATAATTTGTGTTGAGATTTTAATAGAAAAACAAATAATTAACAGGCGCCGAGCTTCGGTTTAAATTTGACTGTTCAAGTCACTTATTTCCTCACCAGAAACGTGGCTTATATAATTAGTGTTGTGTTTCCCGTCAAGACACATCTGTTATTTCAAATTTTAAATTATAATTATAAATTATATCATGTGGTGAAACTGGAACATTAAGTACAACTTCGTTAAGTCAGTTTTCTTTTTTCAGAGAGAAGTTTCGAAGGTTTAAAGTTAGGATATAGCGTTACTTATTTAAGAAAGCTGATGATGGTATTAAATAGGAATACCTTTCAGTTTTAATTTTAACTTAGGACAGGGTTTAAGATTCATTAAAACATTTCTTCTGTAGCTATTTGTAATTTGCCTATTTTTTTATTAATCAAAGTGAGTAAGCTTTCCATATTAGCACTAGTTTCTCTAATGCAGCAATAATGTCCCTAGACAATTTTGTTCTTTCACTCGTGCAGAATCAAAGATCTTCTTGGCTACGATCCAGATGACTTGGTGGACAAATCATTCTACGACTTCTACCATGCTATGGATAGTCACGTCATAGATAAATGCCATAGAGATTGTGAGTTTAATGTACTCGGCCTTTATGAAACAGAAAGTACAACTGTTCCCTAGAAGTCTGTGTTAACATCATGGAAATATTCCCTCTGTTGACAATCTGAGCATACTGGTTGAAAAATTGAGTTGATATACGTCAGTGCTTTTTCAGAGTAGCCAAACTCTTTGATGTTTCTTTGCTAACCTCTCTCACTGTATTTCCATCATGCAAAGACCAAAATTGGAATACAAACACTGGTTTTTTCAAATCTGCTAGTTTTCATAGATGAGGCCTACATTGGGATAACAATGGAGTATTTACATGAGCATGTGAAACTGAAAGATCAATTGTGATCCTACATCCTAAAAGGTTTTAAGATTTGTGATTTTTAGATTCTGTTTTATTGTTTTCTTGATTGGAACACACACATCCATTATTCTGAATTACTACAATTTTGAAGGCTGTAAAAACGGACTTGCCTTGTCATTATATCTGGGCCCAATTTTATAGAGCTGCTCAAGCAAAAAGACTTGCAGAGCACAACAAATATATGCCTAGCACAGTAAGGTAACCAGCCAAAATACCGTTTCACATGTACCGTTTGTGACCAGTATTCTGCTCATTTCTGCTAATTTTCATTGAATTTAAGGAAATTGTTTAGCAATATTCTCTGCTTAAGCATCTCTATGAAATTGGGCCCTTTTCTTGTTTCTAAAGGAACACAATGAACATGTGGATTGGAATGAAACGGACATGTATGTTTTAATAGATGTTAATCTTAAGATGTACTTGTATGTTGCTGAGCACCAATATTGTTTCTTTCCCCCATAATGTATGTCTTTCAGTCTCCCGATTGTTCCGTTAGAAAACTTGTTGAGTTAACCCGGAACCACCCAACCCCGACTTCTTAGAACCACTTATCCCCAGAGACTTTATTCACCCGTATCCCATTGCAAGTAATTTCATCACAAGTTTGGCAGATATTGTCGCTGTTAATGGTTGCACCATGTGGGGTATCTCTTTTCGAGATAAGACGGCGGCTCACTATCGTTTTGTGGTTTTTTTGAAATGTCCTTAAAAAACATATGGTCCGTCTCTGTATTTCAGGGAGCCGGCTCTATCGAGAATGAAAAGTCTCGTTTGGAAAAAAACATTGGGTAATGTCGCCCTGTTTTGAAACATGATGTTAGTTTGTCTGTGCTTTCTTTCATGCAGTGTTTGCCAAGGGGCAGGCGTCCAGTGGAAAGTACAGATTCCTTGCCAAGAAGAGTGGGTACGCCTGGATGGAGACCCAGGCTACAGTCATTTATAACAGCAAGACCAACAAGCCACAGTGCGTGGTTTGTGTCAACTACATGATCAGGTATTTGTTCATTACAATATGTAAATTTAATGTTACTGTGTCGCCACTTTGAACACAAGATCACACTAAAATGTACATAAATAGTGACTTCAAAAATTGATTGATTCAGGATTCCAACAGTTCTGACAAAAACTGCAAATTTTGTAAATTTTCAAAGCTGCAGTGAAATGCTTTGAGGATATTTAGCCCATTCTCTTCAAATTTGTGGATAGGAATTCAAGTGTTTCAATTCCATTGGGTTAACGTTCTTAAAAAGTACTTTTGTTTCTTTCATAATTTCTTGTAATTTTTCCTCAGTGGTGTGGAGGATGACCAAGCTGTTATTTCCACACATCAATTGGATGAAGGGATGCAGTTAAGCACAGAGGAGATCTTCGTGCCACGCCCGGATGACCTTGAGGATGATGTCTTCCCACTTTACCTCACTGGATCCAAGAGTAAGTCTGATGATCATCATGTAAAAAGCATTTAAAGCTATTGAAACTATTTGTAAATTGTTATCCTCATTTTGCTCCCCCGTAAAACAAGGTGTGGAGAGGGGTCAAATGGATTTTCATAACACCAGATTTTGTTTGGAACAAGATTCGCTTCTCTAGTTTGTGCTTTGGGAGAACCCTGGTACCCTGAACTACGGACAGATTCACACTTTAATTGTGCCATGAGGTCATTGCCATTTTTTTCGTCTTCCTTTTCAACCCTAACTCCCTTGAGGTATTGACTAGGATCCTTCCTCACTTTAAACAAACCACAATACCACATGGTAACTCATGACCCAAACTGTGGTGGTATGCCGGATCCCATATTAAAACGTAATAAGTGTACCAGTGCAATCCTCAATCAGACAGTCTCAAACAAAACAAGCGGTCGGGTTTTGAAGGGTTGGGGATGGTTAGGGTATAATGGATGACATGCATTTCTGGAATATCAACTGGGGAGATTTAAGAAAATAGCGCACCAATCCCCCCCATATGACCTTTCAAGCAGGTAATGTCTGCATATCTGGGGCATGTCCAGCAGTATGTAAACTGACACACAGAGTCTAGATAGATCGAGTTAACTACAGCGGGATTATTCAGTGCCTGGGGGCAGGATGAATATTTCCAATTTGGAATGTGAAGAGGAGTGATTTATAGTATGTGGGGCAAAGACTGGTCGGGGATGATGAATAATGGAGCATGGATAACATTTGCGCGTGGACTCTGGAGAGGGAGATCCAAATGAGTGTTTTGAGTTTGAGTCAATCAATGGGACACCAAGTTAGATTTGTGTATGAATGTGGCATTCTTGTGGCATTCATCCCATAATTCATAATTACAGAAATTTGGCTGAAAATGGCTTACTTTGAGTAAAGTGACAGTTCACATTGTACACATTAAGTACATGTAATGTAAACATGTTCAGAGAATTTACTAATAGTAAAATGGGTAGGATAATGAAATATAAGGTATTGTTTCATTAATCTTTGTGAGGCACCGGCCATTTGTTGGCATCCATTGTGAATGCTTCAGGATTCATCAGTGCCATGTGTAACTCAATTAGCACATTTTTTACTATGATAAGATTGGGATGTGCAACGTAGGCCTGGTTAATACAATACATCCATGGGATTTGCTATGTAATAGTGAATCTATTCGAATCTGGCCTAACCAAGGGACATATTTGTGTGTTGCAAGGGTTAATATTCAATAGTGCAAAGAATTTCACCAGTTTATGTTGAAGAGTTTCAAAATGTTTGACTTTAACTTGGACACCTTCTTTTTCTAGGCAAAGTAGCCAACCCAGAGGATCTGACCTACCTGGCCCCTACTCCGGGCAGTGCCATGGTACCATTGGACTTCACCAGCCCAGTGCCCAACCTCTCTAAGACTCCAGAAGCCCAGGAGCTACAGCCGCTGGTCGGGACGGACAGCCAGACCCAGGAGTTTGTGCCTTTCTTCCCGTTAGCCCTGGACACAATCCCAGAGGACCAACAATCTTCAGATGGAGGAACAAACCAGGTTAGTAAAAACTGCTGCATTTTGTTGGTTCTGTTATTGTGCTTCACTTCTTTTTATACATGCCACCCCAACCTTTCTAGCTAAAACAGTCCCCTAATTTATTACACGGTATGACCAGCTTTCTTGGAGTAAAACCATTTTCACTTTCTTGACTTTTAAGTTCATTTTTACCTGAGTGACATTTACCTCACTCAAGTTTTTTCCACTTCAAACC
Organism: Pycnopodia helianthoides; assembly: GCA_032158295.1. Lineage (NCBI taxonomy): Eukaryota > Metazoa > Echinodermata > Asteroidea > Forcipulatida > Asteriidae > Pycnopodia > Pycnopodia helianthoides. Next base: position 14,280,357 of record CM063243.1, read on the forward strand.
ATGCACCTTCGTCCTATTTTAAACCATTCTGTATCTGCAGGAGTCCTCTCCAACACCAGACTTGATTCTCCCTGAAACCAAATCACACATGAGATCAAACAAGGACCCCCTGTTGTTGGATGGCTTTATGGAGGTAAGACTAAGAGACTAATTTAAACAAAAATAAAAGATGAACGCTTTTACTGATATTTCATTTTTTTCTAGCTAATTTTTAACAATGTTTTAGATTGAAAAGAGCCACTTGTCATTCTTGAGTAAACTCTTCTCATTCACTGGGCCGGGATTTGTGTGAGCACTTTTGCAAGGTATGAGTATTATCCGTTGAATTTAATTTTGCAGAGCCCGGCCCATCTGGATGACCTGTCCAAAAGGGCACCCTACATCTCCCTGAATGATGACTTTGACTTCAGTTGTGACCAACAGCTGAGTGATGCTGAACTCCTTGATGATTCTTGGGAACCAGTGAACATCTTTGGGAGCAATGTGTAAGTACCATTTTAAAACGACCATTAGAAGTGAAAACGGACTAATTCCAGTGAGGTTTGATGGAAGGGGCAACATGCAGCAGTGATGGTTAATGCAGTGTATATATGCCATGTAACCTTTGTATACAAAAGGAGTGACCATGTATATTCTAGGGCCTTTCCAGCAGGCAAGATACTACACTGGCCATATGGGCAATTTTACATTTTGTGTCAAAATTGTCACACAAAAATTCAAGAGTTATAAAAAATAACAGACATACGAGTTTTGAGATGTGTCACCGTTTTTCATATCAAAAGTTGATACAAATCGGGCAGTGCAATCTCCATAAAATATAAGATTTTATGTATTCTTCCATTGCGCTATGTACTAATCGGCTCTTTTGTAAGCATGTGACGTCACAAATTACATGGTCCAAAAATCGAGAAAGCACCAGAGGCATGTGCTTTCATTAAATTATGCTTGTTTTGCATTCTAGGATTCGTGACCAATGTTTTTATATATGAAATTTGTACAGCATGCAGAGATGCATTATTGAGACATTTACTTGATACACCTTTATCGTTGATCAGAGCTGATAAGCCTGGTCCTTTTTTCATGGAATAAGATTTAAATTCACTGTGTGGGTCTAGAAGTCGAATGTCACTTGAGTTTACTTTATACTAGCTATACCAATACCTAAGTTGTAATTTAGTTGTAATAGTGTTTTCATATTGCTGTATTGTTCTGTGTTTTTGTTCTTGTATCGAGTGGGGTCTCCACTCGACAAGCTATGCTTCTTGGAGACCTCCATCCTCACACAATTATCCAAATGTCCTTATGTTTTCTTAATTATTATAATATAATGTCAATTATAATACATGACTATTTCATCACTTATTCCTTGTGTGTTGGAAATAATAAAAATATAAATTATTAAAAATGATGTACCCTGTGCGTAAAAGGTGTATGAGATAACAAACATTGGTGACTGAGCAATGTTAAAACCCTCAATAGTTATCCACTGCTCATTTTGAAATAAACTTTCCTTTTCTTGATCTGATATCCAGTAAAACCAACCCCTGTGTTGTCCCCGTGGGCTCACCATCATTGTCCGATGAGAGGCAAGACTTGCTGAGTCCTTTGTCGTCCGACTGCCACACTGCCCCGGCCACACCCTACAGTCAAATTTCCATTGGCTCACCGATGACACCTATGCAGAAGCTCTGCCAGAGTATGCCCAACCTCTGGGTGACGACTGATGAGTGTGGGGACAGTGAAGTGTCCGGGCAGTCACCGCATAACTACATGTGGCCTAGCCCACCACTACAACAGCCATCTCCTCTGGTCAGCCCCACTGGGTCACAGACTCTTAGCGAGAGTGGCTTTTACATCGATCTGAACCAGAGTAAGCAATATTCCCCGCATCAGTCCGTGAAGAGAAAGCGGGAGACTCAAGACGTCCAGCCTCTCTTCAAGGTGGCGAGGAGGGAAAACCAAGGGCAAGAAGCTGGGGTCTCTTTTGACGGAGGAGGGAGCGAGATGAGAGGTGTGGGATGGAACACCCTGAAAACTGGTGTAGAACTTGATGCGACGCAACCTCCAAGTAAGTATTCTTTATTAAAAGAAAGTTGTTTTGTCTCTGGAATGACAATTTCCAACCAATTTTTTGAAGTGGTCTCATCTTCCTGAAAGTGTATCAATCATAAAACTGCAGTTGTTAATATTGTTCAGAAAATGTAATGTAAATTTACTTGTATTATTTGTTTTTAAGTACATTTATGCTGTAAATTCTTTTAGTGTTTAACATAGCTTTTACAAAAAAATGAAATTTTAAATTCTTCAAACTCTGTCTATACTAGTGGCCAACCTTGCCCTGAACAGAGAAATCGTATCGGTAACCAGGCTTTTTTAAATTTCTGTCAGGTGATGAAGGGATGAGTGATTTCCAGACACTGCTATTCCAACAGGATGGAACAAACATCAATAACTTATTTGGACACTCGCTGCTCCTACAAAAGGTTGCCCAGCAGGTGAGAACTATAGCTAGACCACGACAAGAAATATTGTAGCTGACAAGCAGTGTGTTTAATTGGATCCCTGCGTGCTATTTTTCTGTATAATTTATATTTAATTGCTGTTCCAGCATACTGGCATTTGAACAATATTACAGAAACTGGTACAAACTTTGTCAAAGTATTATGAAGTAATAATGTCTGTGTAAAATGTTTTGCGATAAAATTAATGCATACTTGCTGTGTTAAGAAAAAAACAAGATGTTAGTTTAATTACAGTAACGAAGTTCAAAGATAAATTGTATTCTCATTCGGGCAGGTTGTCAACAAAGCAAACCTAGTACCATCAAGTAACCCGCTCGTGAGCAACCATCAGCTATCACCAGGTGGCAGTGTCAGGCCACAGTATCAATTCCCCTCCTTCCTAACGCAGCCAGTGACTGATGACCCAAAGGACAAAGCATCGGCTGAAAACACACTGATGAACTGCCTACTCCTAACCAGCCAGGACTTGGATGTAAACACACCGCTGCAGGCATCAACGGGACTGCTGCAGGGTGAAGACCTGCTGCGGGCATTAGACGTACCTTGAAGCATCACCAGACGCGGTATGTAAATCAGGAAGATGACTATAGTTTGCCGACCAACCATAAATCCTTAAATATATTTTAGTATTGTTAACGAATTGATGTACAGATAACCCATATTTTGCTGCTGTTTCACATTTGAAAGTGATTCGTTTATTTTCATGAGAAAAGGGGGACAGGATTTGTTGCTTACTCCACAACTAAATTGATGGGGGTTGAAGCTACTTGTATTTTGGTCCAGTATCCTTTGAGATTGTATTTGTTTACAGAGAAAGTTAACATTGAAATAATAAGAGAGTTTGTGGAATTATAAAAAAAATACATAAATTGAGGAAAAGAAAAGTGGCTACTGTCAGCCAAATTAAACTGTGCATTTTGTCAGCGGAGTGATGAACGTCCGCTCATTCATAAATTTGTATATTGACTCTTAGTATCTCAGCACTAAAAAATTAAAAGGTGAAACTTTTCTGGACAGTTTTAAGGTTATTATTTATGAAAATGGAAACAAAAGGCTGACAAAGATGGAAGTTAAAATGGGCCAGGGTCATTTATACCTTTATTTTACGAGTTTGCCATGAGGGGACATTGATACCAGTAATTTCAATTGTGTCTGAGCTTTTCACTTGTTCTTTCACAGTATACCAGTGCGAGTCGGCTTTTTATTATTTCGTTGTGGTGTATTTTGTACAATAATGAGTGTTTGCATAGCTTGCCCAAGTTGGCCTCCCTTTCAGAAAAAAATAGTCAGATGAAGTCCATTATTAATAGATGTTGGGGAATAGAATAGGCTCAGAGTAACGCTGGTGGTTATTTAGCTTCTGTGAAGTGTCCGATACTATAATATGTACATTTGCGTACATGCACAAGACCAAGTAATTTTGTTTGTAATTGACCTGTCTTACTGATGTCACAGACAGCCATAGATCTGTTGGCATCCATCAGTTCAAAACAAATGCTTATTTCAAAATTTGAAAAAAGTAATCTATCATTAAACACACACATAATTCAGAAGTCATTATGATGATGCCTCCATGTTATTTGGGGCAACTGATTGATAGCAAAGCTATCATTACATCCATTTAAAAAATGGTGACAAATATTTCTGATCATTTTTGTAGGTTGATTAATTTCTATCAAGTATTGCCCCCCCCCCAGGGAAAAAAAATATACGAGGGAGGTACTATCGATCCACTTGTGGAAGTTTTGAATTAGAAAAAAAAGAGGAGTTTTGCTTGGGTTGACTCAGACTAGGTGTAAATACACCATACTCGTACAAGTTTTCATACTCAGTGTGGATATGGAACCAGCTACTGAGCTGCCAACTTTCCCCGATTCTAGAGAAAGTTCCCTGAAAATAAACCAATCTTTCCATAATCGGATCAATAAATTTGAAAATCTCCCTGATTGTGGAAACTTGTTCCCCTATTATGTGGAGTGTAAAATTTATAAATATCTCCCTGATTGTTATAAAAAAAATCTCCCTAATTGTAAGGTGCAAATGTTGGCAGCTCTACAGCTACCCATATCAGCAGGGTATGCTACATCTGTTGGTACTTTCCAGAAGCTAGCCCTTCCAGCTCTGGGTGTTTTTACAAATTTAATGTGAACTGCTGGCTCCAGGCTGCTGTAACTTTCAATGATTTTTATTTGCACCTTCACAAATTAGAGCATCATCACTTGCACAAATAACCAGTGATGGCACTTGATGCACCATCCCAGTAGTTTCCTTTGAGAACTGCTGCAGAGATTCCTCTTTTCAAGACCTAAGTAAGGTGCTGACACATACTGGTGCTTGGAGTCAATTCCTTAAATTTGTAACTTTATTTTTTATTACTAAAACACAGTTAGATTTGTTGACTGACATAAAATGCACAAAACCATATTGTATTTAGATTTTTTAATAAAACTAAGCAAAGGCTGAGGTACAGATGTCATCTCGAAGAACAGTCTCACTTCTGACTGACTGAAAATTGAAACTTATGTCAAAGCACAAACTCTTTTTGAGTAAACGTTATACAACTTTGAACAACTTAAGGCTATTTTGGGAAACATTACTGCCCAATGGTGAAAAATGTACAATGTACATTGGTTTAGCACAAACTTTTCAAGACACTGTATTAACTGTAGAGCTGTGATGTAGAACTTGTGCAACAAATTGCTGTGTAAATAGCCAAATATATCTTTTCCATTTTTCCATTTTATTTACATTGGAGAAAGTTTTATTATTTTACGTACAAGTTATGACCAACATCCCTTGAGGTTATTAACCCTATCGAAGGTGCTAAACAGTTTTAAGAAAACAGGACAACTTTTCTTAGATTCTGCACGTTGTTGATGAAACTCACAGAATTTATATATTACAAATGAATTGCCAAGATTGTAAAGAATAGAAAGTGCACAGAAAGATTTACGAAATACTGAAATGGAGAATGCATATATTTTAAACATCTCATTAACAAATGGAAGTATACAATGACAAATGCCAAATGGAAGTATTTACATATAAAGTTAAATAAGACATACATACCATGTATGCAGGGCTTAAATTTCAATTCAAAATTACCTGACAAATTGGCTGGTAACTCAAGTACACATTTCCAGGAAAAATTAACTGCTTCAGTTACATAAATAGATAAATAAACAAACAAGTCACATAGATCAGTTTTAACCACTAAACGCACTCCACACAGTTCAGTGGGTATTTTGAACCCCCATACCAGTATGTCTAGTTCACGATGCAATAGGTTGTTTATCTTCCGATAGCTGTGAAATCAAGAGCCGATAATCACATGAATGATTTCCAGCTTAGTTTTGGATTAAGATTAAGATGTTGGTAAGATCATCTGCCATGAATTGAAAAAAAAAAAAACGGATTGTCATCGGCAGATGCTAGGTTGATTGTAATAAGGGATATCAGAAAAGTGTACTTGCGGTTTATTAATTAAAAGAAAATCTTGCTGTATTGATTGATTATGGTGTTTAGTTAAAACTAATGTATCAATTGCTCCTTGGTTTGATCTTCCCATTTCTTTGTTTAAACTACAATTAACCAAAATATTCTTTCAAGCAACTTAGTATCATCATTGGAATGGTGGTAGATTGATAATTCACATTGAATTGTTTTAGAAACATCTTTGATATTTGGTAGAAGGGAGCTGACAATCACATATTTTCTATTTTAATAATACAGAAACAAATTAGTTAATGATAATTTTGATGTTTTAATGAAATTCTGTATAACAGTGGGTATAAAGAGGCAGTGCTCGGCCATGAGATCCCACCAGCTTGCAGTCATGGTTAAGAACATCCTTACTCCATTAATTACTTCGAAAGTGTTTAAATCTGAAATACTAATAATTGAAAATAAACATAACAGAAACTCACAACAAAGAACTTCCCTGGAACTGATATGGCTACACCATTTAGGAAGTACTTGTGTAAATATGGAGCTGGAATGCTCTGCTACATTTTGTACATGTAGCTATCTGCTATTTTTGTTCCAAAGAAGATTCGGCTTTGAACTATTCAACTTACTTTTTTTCGCAAGGGGAGGGGGAGGGCTGGTGCTGATTGCTACAAAAACGAGCCTCCTCTTTGTTTTTATTTGGTTTGAATAAATACAAATTAAAGTAAATGAAGAATGGCTTTCCTTGGTTGAATTTTGTCCGGATAGTGATTGCATGTATTGTCAGTCACAACATTTTAGGTTGGAGTGTATTATGTCTTGTAGTGTTACAAAGTAATTAAACACTGTGTCTTTCCTGTAACAATTAACTTTAACTTAAAGGGTATGCACAATATTGGTAAGATTGGAAATATAAATGTTCACAGATTTGCACATAACTTACGTGGTATAAAGAGGTCATGGTGGAAAACTTCCCTTTAAATAGTTTTGCTTGAAATGCTACAGTTTTTAGGAAAATGAGTAAAACAATTAGTTTTTATCTCGCGTGTCCATAACCCGATGTTTGAAAACAGTGAAAACATAATAAGGTTTTTTTCACTATTTTCTTGTGACTCCGATGACTGATTGAGCTTAAGTTTTTACAAGTTTGTTATTTTGTGTATATGTTGGGTCACATAAAGCGCAGATACTGGTTTTTGACAATATTACCAATGTTGGTGTGCTTTAAGTTCAGATGTTTTAAACATTACTTCTTTGCATAGAATGCCTCAAATGACCACCGTACACCCACAATTGAAGGAACTTTGATGGGGTGTACATATACTACAAGAGTGTCTAATTAGAAAGATGTTGTCTGCAGCTGATATACCCTTGGACCTTTCTTAAGCAGGTAGTTCTGGTTGTTGAGAGAGGCAATAAACCCTTCAAAATCTGGAACACTAATGTTGGCATCCTATGAGAAAAAAAGTAGATCGGAAAGTTATGGTAACAGGAAATAAAACTTGGCAGTGGAATTTGATGCACTAGCCTAGAATGGTAAGACATGTTAAATGCTTCTGTGGCACCGTGGTCAAATGGTTAGATTGACGGACTTGCATTCACAGGGTTGTTCATGTAGGTTTGAATCACGATCTGACCGCTGACTTTCACAATGCCTACAACACGCAATGTCTAGTTACTGAACCACAACAACCATTTGTGCAGTTCATAACAAGACATTTAACCAACATTTGTAATTGCGGGATTGGTTGCTGCCTTTTTGGCATTTCTTGCCGCGTTTCCTTGAAAGGAAGTTCATCCTTGCACTCAAGTAACCTATACACATGTACATGTTGACAGTGAATGTGCAACATTTCACAAATCCAGTCTCGAATGACTCATTGATAGGTCCTTTAACTACCAAATCAAGGAGGGTTAAAGGCAAAGATTGTTGAGCGCCGAAGGCACAAGACGGGGATCTGGAGCTCTATTTATTGTTTGAACATGAGCTACGCCTGGGCACTGTTTCAGCAAGCAAATGTTTGTTATATCCTTGACGGCAATGGTCATTGTCTGTCCTGATCTATTGTTGCATCGAAAGAGTTGCTTGCTGAAAATGGTGTCCAGTGCACATTTCACATTTCAGCCCAAGTACCCCATCTTGTGCCTTCGGCGCTCTGTAATCTTTGGTTAAAGGTGATGTCACTTTGGGGCCTGGGCATACTTTTCTTTCATTTGCTGAAGCTGGGAAAGGGCAAATAAGTGCCTCTGAGTTGGATTCAAGTGATCGTATGCAAATTGAAGAAAATGGTTCGATATGCCAAATCAGTCAAAGCAAGGTATTACGAAGATTGCGATCATAATAACTTACCCTTGCTACATCTCTCATTTGTTGCACGGTAAATATAGAGTTGTAAGTTTGTTCAGCAACGCGATTCAACACTGCAATGAATCGTTTAGCCTGCAAAGGAAAATATGACAGAAACGTGGTGGAATAAGGGCAGCCCGTGTAGAAGCTATGATTTTGTGTAGATGTGTAAATTAGTACCTTTGAGCGACTGCTCATTCCTGACCCATGCTGTGAGCGTTGAAAGTCCAGATGCCCAAACTCATCGGAATAGGTGTCGATCATACTGTGAATGAAGCACAAAGCATTGTATGTCACGTTTATGTACCCCATAAAAATAACCAGCTGGTCTTATTGGGCTAAAATCAAAGATTGTATAGCATCGCAAAGCACAAGATAGGCAACTGGAGCTCTATCTGTTAACCCTCTTGCTGTCTGACCATTCAATACCATTCACTGTGGTTTGGAATAATAGATAAACTATGCCATCCTGCAATATGATACCATGAGGGAATGCATGTACACAGTACACAAGTTAGTTCTGTGCACAGTTGTGCCACCGTACACAACCTTGGCAGTCGAATGGTTTCAAATGGTTGGTCAACTCACTGGAAAATGTTGCCAAGAGTCACTGAGAGTAGGAGGGTTAAAAGAATGTAAAGTACGGCATGGGCGCCATTTTGGTTCAGAAATTATTTGTTGTAGCATCAATGGTCATTGTCTGCGCTGATCTATTGTATCAAGAGTTGCTTACTAAGATGCATCCAGTGCATACTTCACATTTCAGCCTGAGTTGCACATCTTGTGCCCGAGGCTCTGTACAATCTTTGGCTTAAACTACTAACCTAACATCAAATGGAACCTTTCAGTCACTGCCATAGCAGAGGCAAGACAATTGAAACATGTGTATATGTACATGACTGATACAAGGCACCTCATTGAGGGTGCTGTACATGTATGGCCAGGTCCAAATTTGGCGGCCATGGCTATGGCTATGGCTGGATCAAATGCATAGGCTGCCCTAGAAAACGCCCGTAGTAACAGCCGCAGCCACCTATACTGGGAGTGAAAATAGTCAGGTCTCTTCTTATTGTTATGATGAGGGTCAGTATCCCTGTAGCAAGTGCACTCGGTCGTCAAGGTCTTTTAAAGATTGTTTCATCTCTGAGAATATAAGGAGTCAATATGCCACTAATGGAGAACACATTGTGAAGAGTAATAGGTAAGTGAAAATTATTGTTTACCTACAACAATCTGAACTTTGCTCAATGCTTTCTGTGCATTCCTTCATAGGTTCCTATATGAAACTGTTAGATCAGGTTTCCATGTAATTACTGCAAGAAAACCATTTCTGAATACCAGCCAATTTGAAGACGATCTTCTCCCTCTTCTTGATTCAATTAGCTGCTTATACTAGAAATACTTCAAAACCCTGTCAAAACGTCTAGTACCTGAACTTCATAAGTTCTACTACATCTTCTGCATCCTGTTGGTTGGCCTTCTCTCTCATTTCTAGTCTGGCCCTTGCCTCGGTCAGTCTTATGAGTGATTCTAGTTGTCTAGTGGTGATTGGGGTGCTGTCACGGCTCTTGTGCTGACTTCGCAATTCTAGATAAAAAGTCTGAAAGAACAAGTTCATCTTACCGGGTAACTCTCAGTACTTTTGTGTGGAGATATCCAAGTCACTTAAAAAATATCGTTCCCTCAATATTGGCTGCATTTCTTTAGGCTATTCACTTTGTCTGAACACCACTAGCTCATTTCAGAGCCTCCATATTACAGCTCTACCACAACCTCCCTGACATGTATTTTCTATGCAATAGTTACACATCTACTTTGTTTTGTTGCTACAGAAATTTGTTGGACACGAGGTGCACAGAATGGGAGTCGTCATGTGTGTGATTACCTGCAACACAGACGCGGCCTCACTGGTGAGCTTTGGATGGACATATTTTTTTGCATACGCAATGTACTTTCTTATCAGTTGAGGCGGAACGGCATCAAAGTCTTCACCCCTCACGACTTTAAGACGTTCTGTTAAAGGCTTGTCGGCCTCGTAGAGTCTGAGGGCCTCCTCTTGCTCCGGGTTCAATTCATTATCGGCTTTTGATGCTCGAACATTCTCTCTTCCACTAGACACAGGCAGAAAACAAGACCTGATTGACTAACAATTATGCTGGATTAAGCTCTTTTCACACGAGGCAGGGAGAAGTTGTTTGCCATCCTTACACTTGAACTGCTAACCCTGGCAAACTCTCAAAAATGGTTATTTCCTGAGAAATAGCTACCCCCAGGGCCAACATACACACATAATTAATCATTCTTCCTGGGCACATTGCAGCAAGTGTGAACAAACACGGGGTGTTTGGTGGGTGGAAATTTCCCAGGTAATTCCTGTTTTTTTTTATTTCCTTGAAAATTTGCACTGTAGTATGATAAGGGCTTTGGAGGGTATTACACTTTACATTTAGTTGGTATTTGTGTCTGTTGGTAATTACTAAACTGTATTAAACTTGAAACACTTATGTTGCTTTATGATTGGGCCTGCTCATTTGTGGTTTTGTTCACACTAAACGTCTGACTGTTTTTACCGTTTCCTGCCAGCAGCATGGAGTGACATGACGTGCTCTGACAACATGGAGTCCATCTCTTCATCTGGTTTATCCAGAAGAATAAAAACCAAATCGAATCTGGACAGCAAGGCACTGCCCATCCTGATCAAGAGGAAATCAGAAAATCAAAGCATATCACTGATAATCAATACGACCTTCACAATAACCCTGTTGGTAAGTGTGACATAAACTCACTCCCAACCATGCCCATTTATACAAAATTTTGGCTCCAAAAATTATGAGGAGGAATGTATTGAGGTAGTTTTTACCCCTCAGCTGAAGGGGTATTGTCATTGCCCTTGGCGGACCATAACTTGAGTTAGAAGTGACATTTGGACTTGTAACTTGGGTGGGGGTTGCCCCTTGGGGAAAGAAAAGTGGGGACTATTTTGGGGGTAAAAAGGTCAAAGGTCTAGGTCATGGTGGCGAGTGCAAGTCAACAGATCAAAATGTCAAGGTCACAGTGCTCGGGTTTAGGAACATGGTTTGGTGACGTCTTTAGTTCGCTAGGATGTATTAAGGGCTGAGGGGTTTCAATGGCATGCACTGATATTTTTCTTCTACGGTTTACTCATGGAAATGACAAGTTTTTGACTTGCCATTATTTAAACTTTGTTGAATTTTTGTAAACCTCCATTGGTCAGTATTCTAAATGAAACAAACACAAATGTGTATGCTCTTTTACAATGAATCATATACTCTAGTGGGTTTGTAGAGTTTGAATTGAATTAGTAATTGAAAAAAATACCTCTCGGTTTCCCCCCCCCCCCACCTATTATTTTTTGACACAAAGGAAATTGACTCCCAAAATGGTGGAAATGGTAGACCCGCATTGTTCGGAGGTGCGTTCTGCATCGTGCAAGGGTTCAATATCTTGATAACTGACGAAACAATGTTTAAAAATCCAATACGTACTTGAGGTTTTCAGAAACGGTCTTGGCCTTGTTATAGTGTCCTCCCACTGGGTTAGCAGCAGCTAGGATTGAGGTCCTAGCAGGAAGGCTGCACACAACACCAGCCTTAGCAATACTGATGCTCTGTTGTTCCTGTGGTTATGGGTCATTAAATGAATATAGTAGTCAAAGGTCAAATGGAGTTACTGACATGGGTCATGGGGTCAAATGAGAATAGGAAGGCCTTGTCCAAATCAAGTGACTTCAGCTACGGCTATGGCCGTTGGCTGCAGCAACAGCTCTGAGATCTGGGCCCTATATCATAGAGCTGCTTAAGCAGCAAATATTGCTTAAAAATTGTCTGCTTAGCATAAATGTGCAGGATACCAGACACAAATCATACATTTGGAATAATAATTTGGCTGGTTTCCTTTTTCTGGTAAGCATTATTTTGTTGTGCTTAGCTACTTTTTATGCTTAAACAGCTCTATGAAATTCAACCCTGGTCATAGCCACTGCTAAAACTATTGATTTGGACAAGGCCTATTATGGGCCCAAAAGTAAGAACAACCTTGTTCCCATGGGCAGTGCACTGTATCAATCCCCTTTCATTTAAGTCTACCAAAGCCTAAGCCGACACCAGGGCTTCAAAAAAGGGCCTTGGATTTTTAAGAGTGCTCATGCCTTTATGTCATAGCATGCTTAAAACATTCAACATGGCATTGATATTTGCTCAAGTGCTCCTGTCCAACTCAGGTTTTTTTTTTCAATAAATATTTAAACAAGGCCTTGAGTGTAAGTAGCTGTTTCAATCAAAGTAACATAAAGGTCATTCAAAGAACAGTGTTAAATTCTTGTTTTGCAAAATCTAAAACTAATTGAATAGTTACATTTTGACCTTGGTGAATACGTACCATTGCCTCTAGCAGTGCTTGATGCTGATTACCCATCTTATCAAACTCATCGATACAGCAACATCCTGTCATAATGACAATGTAACAGCCCTTAACATTGCTATCATTAAAAACTCTTCTTTTTAAATTATCGACAACTGTAATCACACCGATTATATTCTTTTGGTTTTACCAAAAAATATATTCTTTATCTCCGATGCAAATACATATAATTGTTGCCATCTGCTGCTAATTGCAGGATTGGGGCACACTCGTTGGTCTAAGCGGTTTAGACAACTGCTCTAGAATGTGGGGATGGTGGGTTTGAAATCACACCCGAGAAGTATGCCTGTGGATCCCCCCCCCAGGACCCAGAAAGCAATTACTTATCACACATAGGTGGGAGGATAAAACCAAAAAGATATTCTTTATCCTGGATGCATTTCTTACATCTATTAACTCTGAGCATGGAAAAAGAGTATGGCTTTAAAATTTTGGAAATTTATCTGCTAAAACAAACCTAGCAGGGCACTAGTACAAACAATAAACACTCTGTATATTGGCTGGTAACCTGTTTCTGCTAAGCAAGACTTTCTTTACTTAACAAATTTAAATGCAGAAGATGTTCAAACTGGTAGTTTTACAAGAACCACATTGCCTGGTTGACACATGAAGAAAAGACTAGAGATGGGCACCACAAACTCAAAGCAAAATTTCCTTGAATTTCTTTACACTTTTTGAGCGATGTATAAGAGATTTAACACTATCAAGGACAATGATTGACATCTACCTTGGTCTCCAAGCACCAAGGCACCAGCCTCTAATGCAAAGTCCCCAGACCCTCCGTCCTTGCAGAGAGTGACCGTCAAGCCAGAGGTAGTAGTGGTATTGCCACATACATAGACACCCCGTGGAGCAACGTTAGATACAGCCTGAAGCATCTGTGGGTTGAGGTGAGGAATTCATTTAGCTTGTAATTTAACCCTTAAAGATGACAGCGGGCCGCTAACACACGGGCTACTTATTCTAAATGCCCCGCAAGCAGGCAAGATAATCCGAGCCGTTTTTTTCCACTCTACCTAAAATTGTCGAAGGTCATACCCTAGTTTGAAATATTCCAATGTTTCTCATGTTAAAATACTATCGACAGTTCTAAAATAAAAACACTTTTCTGATTTGTATAATTTTCCAGACATTTTAACTGGAAAATTGTTTCAAAAATCAACAAAATAATAGCCATGTCTTGGCATTGGTGATAATTACATATACAGAAGTATGGTCTCTAAAGGGTTAAAGAAAGAATTTGTAAAAAATTAATTGACAAAAGACCGTTTGGGTATGCCATAGTGGCCTCAGATCTCTTGATAAAAGATTAATATTAACTAACACCCCTGACTTTTTGCCGAGTCCTGGATCGCCTACCACCAGAATGTGTGGATCCCCTCGTACAGGTATTCGATTCTACACCATCAATGAGGAATCATTTTAACAATATAACTATAAACTTTTTGAGAATGCACTGCTCATGTTGCAAATTTTGTTTCAATCATGTCGGTATTATATATGGAGTATCCCACAATCGGAAAGTGAAGTTTCAAACATTGTATTGTTTGAATCAAGCTTGCTTCGCACATTTGCTTTGCATAACACCATTGACCAAGCTTTTAAAAATTGTGTATTAACTTTCCACCCTGAAAACAAAGTCTTTAATAGTAAAGAAGAAAGCTGTCAAGTAGGAAACAATAAGCAGGAGTCAAGTTTAATTGTTGTTGTAAACCAATTTGGCAGGAAGTTGTTCAAATATTACTTTTTAGAGAAGGTTTGACACGGTTTCTTGTGGAGAGGCAGTTTCCCCCATCAACTTTACCTTGTCATTGACTGTATTTATGAGTTCCTCCAAGAAGGCCTAGAATGAGGCCAGCTTTGACCATTTCATGACCATAGATGGCTGGACATAATGACCTAGACAAAGATAACGCAATTGGAATAAAGAAATAGATCAGTTATTCCCACTCAATTTTTCACTAAACTGAATGACATTGGAAAGTGTGGATGCCTCAGATATAAATGTCAGATACTCAAGTTACTGTTAACATAGCTCTATAGACACATAGCCACTCTCTTGTGTTCAGGAATCATAAATCTTTGACTTTGACTTGGGTAACAGGAGTTTTTAAGTTGGTATTAATATACAGCAGAAGCAGTGACTAGCCATAGCTGTAGCCAGACAATTTCACATCATCACTCATTGATTGGAAAATGGACCTCCAACTGTCAACACCAAGTCTTTATTCAAGTCGTTTCTGGCACCGAAGATGGAAGTAGTCCTCTCTGTGCTAGATGTAAGCAATTAGTCCACATTGACTAAACATACCCAACCAGAAGACGAAAGAGATTCTTCTGATCCTGTATCTCTTGAATGGCATACAACTCCTTGAGAGTAAAGTCCATGGCTATTCCCGTTCCAGTGGGCGACCTCTCACCACCAGAGGAGGAGTCTTTCTTGCCTCGTTTCTGATTCTGTACTGAATTTGCGTAGAGGTACAGCAGGAACATACACTTGTCCTTGTTCCGTCCATGACCTGGGGGTGAAAGAATGATACAATCCATTTCCGGAAATAACAACTTTTGATGATATGATTTTCATGTAATTTATGATATTTTGACAACAGTGCTGCTATCAAAGGGTCTTCTTTTATCAAACAGAATTATTAATTAAAACTGCATTTTTTCCCCTTTTACCTTCATCGACATTGGATACTTTTACAACTCCGCCAAGAGTGACAATATCTCCTGGAAACACAACTGTCAACTGCAGAAAAATACACCAGGGGAAAAGAAACAATTCTTGTTAGATAATTCCTGGACATTCAGGTTGGCTCAGTGGTTTCTTCCCAGCTGTTTACCTCTGTAGACCCCAGTTCGAATCCCGAACCAGTTCATGTCGATTGGGTTTTCAGTCCCTACCTGAATCAGGTTTTTTTCCTGATTTTGGATTTTCCTCCCACATCTTAAACTGACATTTCTTCAACATCTTCTCGACATAGGTATCTTTAGGGGTCAGCATTTGTAAGGGTTCTTGGCCTTATTACCAGATAGAAATAATAATAGCAGTAAAAGAAGGTCTTATCTGTTGGCAAACTGAGCAACAGTAGCCAAAATGCTAACCAAAATCAATAAGGAAACAACAGTCGAACACAAATAAACTGAGTCTTTTGCAATCCAAATTTGTTAATGTGTACTTTTTCTTTCTTCTACCCTAACTTCCAAGGTGTTCAAGACAAGAGGCAAAGAGCTATCCAAGATTCATCTGAATACTCCCATTTTACATAGGTTCTGCACACCCACATGTTTGGATTCTGACGTCTGATGAGAATAGTGTGCCTTGCCTCATACTGACAGTAAGTGTTTTTTGGGGGTGACAAAAACAAATCCATCAAATTCAAGCAAACTGGATGGGCGTTTGAGGGTGATTATAGGATTAAATGATTGAAAAAAATACTTGAAGGTACCTAGATCGCATGTGAGCTCACACTCAACTGTCCGAGGGATCCTCCCAGACTCTCTCTGTCCATCCATCATGATTTCTTGTACCTTAATCATCTGCCAGTCTACGGTCTCCGTCAGGGCTGAGCTCTGCTTGGGCAGGAAGGACCGCCCTCTGCATTGTGGAGCTAGACACTAACAACAGCAACAACAACAATAATTACAGCATTTATATCATGGTAAACAAAGAACAGAGTGCCTTTCCTGCAAGATGAAAAAAAAATCCCAAATCATAGCAAGCATGAATTATACCTAAAGTCACAAAACAGCTCCTCTCAGAAGCAACACTACCCAAAAAGAGATCTTTATCACATTGTGTTACTGCAAATTTTACTCTCTTTTTTTTGACAAATGTGTTTCACCATTTTGCTTTTTTGTGAAAAATATGCAAGCTTGATACAAATTAAATAAACAAGCTTCGACTTCTAGTTATATTCCACAGTATCAAATATCAGAACAGTTTATAGCTAAAACAAAGAACAAGTATTTGGCAAATGGATGATACTGAAGAGGGGCCCATAAAATGTATGTGTCCCTGAACAAACAACTCTTTTGTGGTGCTGGGACAGGGGGGTCATGTTCATAAACTCCCGTGTGATTCGGTTTGGACCAATCACAGTCTACATGTTCTCCAACACATTTATCAGTAAATAGATCATTGGTTGACTCGACGTGAATTACCTTGGTAGGCAAGACGTATCTTCCCTCAGGTAAATTAACAATCTGCAGGTAACAAAAACGGAAGTCGACTTATCAGGCATGCATGTAGAAATGGATTATTATAAGTAGTACCTTTTTTAAAGATTTTACAAGTTATAGGAAAACTACACAAGAATGCTAAAACCTTGGAGGAGGCAAGTTTATACCAATCCATTTTGTTGTTGGCAGCCAATGATGTGTAATTTACATAGCTATTTGTACTAGAATTTTGTAATTTCCCACATACGTTTTGCTTGTATTTGTCATCCAAATCCAATCCAAACTTGTCTTTAGAATCTATTATCCTGTAGTACGGGTGCAGCCATCTTAGTTTCTTCTATTGAAATCATTGTTACCCAAAGTGAGGCGGGAAGGGGAAAAAAGTCTGGTACCTATTTGTATAATGAAACTCAGTGCTTATTATTGGTACAGTAAGTGGGGAACATGACTTCAGATGGCTACATCATAATACAGTTGTATTAGAATAAATGGCATATTAGAAATTAAGACACTTTTAAACCAATGTATTAAAATGCCTGTTACTATTATTTTCCTTGTTCAAAACCATCTCCAACTCCTTAGGAGTATGCAGCCCGAGCTGAACAAAATGGCACCATATAGCTGATCAACCACCCAGAGTACCCACCCGTGGCATGCTGGGGTTGACATACCTGTATATCCCCACATGTATTGCACTGGAACGCCATCTTGGTGCAGTATGGCTTAATGTTGCTCACTCTCACCACTGTGCCTCTGACAGAAACAAACTTTCCTGCATGCATACAAAAATCGTCAATAAATTGTCATCAGTGTGATAGCCAACGCTGCAGTACAGCATCAGTATTACTCAAAGATTGGACCAATTTCAATGCAAAGAACTTCTTGTTACTTAAAACGTAATACTTGTGTCCTACCATAGTAGTTGGCTTTAATATTCTTCAGTGGCGTAACAGGGTCATAGTTATGCAATCTGTAAAATAAAAAAGTAAGACAAAAAATGATTTATGAAGAAAGAAACTTACTTGACCGTAGCCTTTTAGGGCTTCTGATGGGTAACTCAAAATTCACTTGCTGGAAAAAGATTGCTATGTAAGACGCCATGCTGAGTTTTCCTGACTAAGTCAAAACCTGGCCTTGTTTTTTAAAGTTTTAAAACGGTTAAAGGTATTGTACACTTTTGGTAACAGCTCAAAATCAGTGTCCACATTTTGTGTGATTAAACATATGCATGAACAAACAAACCTGTGAAAGTTTGAGCTCAATTGGTCATCGAGGTCACGAGAAAATAGTGAAAAGAGATCTTATGTGTTTTCTGTTTTTTCAAATTATCCCGCACGATAACTACTATTGTTTTACTCGTTTCACAGAAACGATAGCAATTTTTTGCAGAAATATTTTAAGGAACCCTTTCTACCATTACTTACTTTAAATCATGTAAGTTATGTGTGAATCTGTGAACATTGTGTTTTTCGATCTTACCAATAATGTACAGGGCCTTTAAGGTCGACAGGATTTTATTTGTCAGTTTATACAGAAAGAGAGCTACAATTAGTACTCGCTTCACAAACTAAAAGCTTATCATCTCTTTATCAAGGAAAATGACTGAAGACTCTGATACTGACCTTGCTCGTATGACCGGCACACTGACGAGGATTGAAGGCACCTGTACATCCTGTTGCCCAGACTCACTGGATGCCTGCTGCTGGAGGACCACAGCCTGGCGCTCAAGATCACGTGTCAATGTCTTCAAAAGAAGATGAACAATAGACCCCAAGACATTTAAAATCTTGAAAAATAATCTTAAACCTAGAGTGGTCTAGAGCATCCAGCTCAAGTTCTGAAGGCCAAGTACCATCATGGTGTGGCCGTGACACTTGTGTTCTTGAGTAAGACACTTAACTATAGTTGCTTCTCATCACCTAAGAGTAATGGGTACCTTCGAGTGTAGAGACTGTTGGTGTGGTGAATGATTAGCTGATGTGGTGAATAATCATCAACCTGTGCGCCAACTTGGCTGCCGGTGCTGCATACCCCAAAGGAGTTGAGATAATTTCAGGATTGCTGAATGGCCCAATGAACAGGGCTAGTAATAGTTTAAGGTCCTTTAATACAATGTTTAAAAGCGCCTGATAAATGCCCAATATTATTATTATTCTTTTTGTAATCCTCTTTTGGGGTACCTCACCTGATGAATGGCTAATCCCAGGCAGTTAAGAATCTTCTCCGGCATCTCTTTGATGTTTGTCCTGAGTTCAGGTATTGACTCTATGACCTTGCCATCCAACATCAGCTCCTTGTAATCTACGGTAATACATCCCTTCCTCTCGATCTCATCCTGAGAGTGGATCAAAAGAGATCTGTTATTCTGCCCCGCCTTTGAAAAATACACATTTAGCTTGGCTAATTTTTTTCCCCTCCAATCAAATGTGGGCGTTATGCATATTCATAACTTCAAGGTATTCATCAGGTCAAGTAGCGTGCTAATGACTGGTCAAAGTAATGTACACATGTTTGTGTGATGCCACTGAAGTACCGGCAGTATTAAGTGCTGCCAGCAAGCATCTTTATTAGGTGATGAATTAGTCTGTATAGTTAACGAGTAACAGAAATGCAGGGATTTTATTGCACAAAAAAGGGTAAATGGCTTCGAACAAAAAACTTCAAACAGTGTTTTACAGTTTTTTGAAAAAATGAAGAACAAAGAGGAAATCAGCTGATCGGGTGATTAGCTGCATACTTGGGGTAAAGAGCATTTGTGAATATTTTCACTTTGTGTTTGAATCTGTCCTTTTTTTAAATTTCAATTAAATACAGCATTATATTATATAAAAACAAGCTTGTGCTGGAGGCTGTGACAAATATGGGACAAGTGTATCTGTTAGCATTCAAAGTGGTATTAAAGAAATTAAACAATTTTCCTTGGCTATTTGTATTGTACCTTGTCATATGCACCCAATCTCGACACAAAAAACTTTTCAAACGTCTTCACTTTACAGACTGTTGGCGACTCTTCAATGTAACCTGCCAAAAGAAGTAAGTACCAGAACATCAACAGATGGAAAATTATGTTTATCACATCGTGTGAAGAGGACAAAAATGTACACAGTACAATTAACCATTTCCAACTAGAAGTTTGCCCTTTTGCTTATGATGGATATAAATACCTCTAGATTTCTTGGCAAAATATTTGAAAATATTAAACTGTATATATTTTTTATATATAAAATTGACCATTGCAGTGTCCAATCCAATGGGAAACTTTGGAATGAAAGACTTACCATGTAATTTCCACTGTTTACGTACTTCTGAGAACAATGGATTTACCTGGCAAGTCATCCCCCAAAGTCTTCCATTAACTCCCACAATGCCCTTAACTTCCACAATGCCCTGTATTAATGTTGTATAATGCTGAGCAACTTAAAATGTTAAATTGCTACTTTTGTTTAAATTTCAAGACACAATGACTGCAGTGAAGGCATACACAAGTTCAAAGCTGACTTCCTAAACTGTCTTGACCTTTCTCAAAGGTCATTTTGAGGTCATGTGATGTGTTGCAACCAATACAAATGCATTATAAATAGGGCCAATCTAATTAGCCCTGGCAGGACACAGTAGCAAAAATTGGGCCAATTGAACAGATCTGGAATGAGTCACTGCTAGGGTTCAGCACAATCACAAGTATGATTTTGATGGGTGGTTGAAGACTCAATGAGCTGCAAGTCTCTTTACTTTCATCTTTGAAGTAGTACTTCCATCCTTTGTATGGAGTAACAGCGTCAGCTAATGAGCCACCGGCATGACGAGTGGAACTTGTTGGCCCTCGATAGTTGGAGTAGTTTGAGTTCCCTCCTCCTAGTTTAGAATGTGAACAAAGAGAAACTAATTCAACTTAAATGTTTGTACTTTAAATTAAAGCTTTTAAAGAATCAGACCATTTGTTTATCCAAATCCGATATTTTATTATTTTTTATTATTACAATTAACAAACGAAAAACTCTCATAGAAACATTACATAGACGCAACATTTTCGATCAATTTTTTTTCTCAAAATACCCAATGGAAAAACGGCTGCTTGTAGCAGATAGTCTCTTAAGGGAAAACTCACCTCTGTTTCCATAGTGACCCCTCCATCCACGTCCCCTTCCACCTCTGTTGTAGTTATTGGAGCCACGTCCACCTTGTCCCTTCCCCTGACCTCTCTGCCAGCCACGCCCCCTACCTTGGCTTCCACCTGAGCTGCTACCGCAACACTCATTTTTCGATGAAAGGGTTATTGAATTAAGGTCTGTAATAGTAAATTGAAAGCGATAAAATGCAACATTGATTCAAATTTTATACATTTATTGTGGGGAGTTGTTCAGATGATATGCTGACAATTTACAAATCGGTCACGTTTGTATAGTATATACTTCAAGAAGAACCTAACTGCTTGCAGGTATCTTAATGGGAAATATAAGATTGATTAGCCAGCCACTGAGTCTGAATGCAGGACGGACAAATAAAGCTACCATAATAATCGAAACCAGCCAACAGTTTTATGAGCTGGGTTTCATACACCACCAGTTGTGGAATGTGGATCTGCTGTCAAAATGTCTCCAGACATTAGCTAGGATTATGACAAGCAACTGTTAAATATGCTCGATATAAAGTCATGAGTGATGACCCTTGACCTGTTGAATTTATGTTAGTTTACCTACTAACATGGGTCTCAACTTGGAGATTCCTTTGTGGAATTACTTGTGTTGTCAAACTGAGTAAATGGAAAGGCGGCTGTACGTGACCCCCACTGACTGTTTCACTCCTAATGACTGGAAAGAGTACTCTATTCTCCCAGATATGATCTTGATTGGTAAGATTTAGAAGGCCAAATCCAAAGTGTGGAGCTAATCCAATGCATGCAATAGCAACATGAATGAAAGGAGAACATGTATGTATTCCGCACCACTTTTTCATTCGTTATGAAATAAAATGCATGTCGATCCAAACGAGATATTCCTTTTTGGTAAAAAATGAGTGAAAAAGTGGTGGCAGGATACAGACATTTTTCCAGGAAAAACATTATGCATGCATGACATTGATCATTTTGCCTTAAGAAATAAAACACACAACTTCTTCTACCTCCATGCTTCAACTGAGTCTGAGTCAAGGCCGAAGTGACTGATTGATAGTCATCACAGTCACAAGTTACTGTCACGACACTAGTCAAAACGATCGTAACGTTATTGTCATTTGATGACTCCGAATGAACGATGAGTCTATGTCACGCCTCCCTTGATCAGTGATCGTTTGCCTAAACCATCATTATAATAATATGAGTCAATAAAATAATTACAATACCTGTAAGACATAGATCCTTAAGCCATCACAAGTAACCTATTTACAGACGTCGACTTGAGAGGTAATGTAATTTGTAAACATTGCAAAATCATTGAATTTTCCCGCTAGCAGGCAATAGCGCCCTCTTTGGGTCGTCATCCGTACGCGGTGCGATGAGATCCTTTATCTCCAGAGCGATCTGCAGTTGGTAAGTTCAATCACCATGTTGTGTAAGTGGGAGCGAAACAGAACATAAGAACGAGGTTGCAATAGTACGGGAAAATTACGCATGCGTGTAGATTGCATTTAACGAAGTCGTTTCCTTCCGTGAAACTTTACGTGCGGCCTGAGAAATGAATAAGATTTCAACAAAAAATGTGCATAAATGTGATCTACAATGGAACAAGCTGTTAGCAGACGACAATATTGAGTGTCTAATTTAGACATCTGAGGTAAGTTTGCAACAATCAATATGCGCCTTATGCAGCAATAAAGATTTTAGAAACGGGCATATCATAGGTTCCATCGTTGACATGTTTTGACTGGTGTCGGTAAATCATGTTTGTGTAGTCGTAGTGGGCCTGCTCCGATTCTCCTTCCTTGGGTAAGACAAGTCGACCTTCCTGGTTACTCGTCTGTGACAAGTCGACCTTTTGTAAAATCCGAAATCTTGGATTACTCGACCTTAAGGCCAAATCAATTTTATTCTGTTTGAGTTTTGTTTTGACCATTCCTGTAGCCAGGACAAACATAAAACAAGCACACGTATGTTGTGTGGACTTTCCCATTCAGTCCACACAAGTGACAAGCAAGAAATTGTTATTTTTAAGGGGGGAAAAATAAAGAAAAAAGCTGCCTTTTTTGGGAAAGTTAAAAATGTTGACCTCACTCGATGTCTTGTTTATGTTAATGTTAAGAAAGGAGAAAGAAAGTACTGCAACACAAACTGAAGCAAACAGTCGGTCACTGTGGATTCAGTGAATATGATATGGACAATAAATGATTAATAAAACTAAGTTTACTTAAGGAAAAAATACCCAACCTGATCTTTATTTTTTTCACTCAATATTCCAATATAATAACAACAAAAATTTGTATCTTATCTTATAATTCTTACTTACCTTTAACAATTTTAATTAGAGGTTATGTGTTGACCATCTCATACACAACTTAGTCATAAACTGAACCAAGTCAGTGAAAAAAGTGGTAGCCGGATTTCAAATCTCGCCCAAGTTTGAATAATAATTACTACTATACTTTGGTGCATTGTTTACTTCGAACGGAGATTTATACGATTCATAAATTCATGCTTCTCACGCTGTGCGTCAAGTGGGGTTATCAAGTAACCTAATCAAGTTGCAGAATTCAAAATAAACAACACCATGGTGCACACGGGGCCCAATTTCATAGAGCTGCTTAAGCAGAAAATGTTGCTCCAAAGTTTTCTGCTGAGCAAACAAAGGCAGGACACGGTCACCCATTGTACATGTGAAATGGCATTTAGGCTGGTAACCTTATTCTGGTAAGCATGATTTGGTTGTGCTTAGCAACTTTGAGTGCTTTTAAGCAGCTCTATGAAATTGAGCCCTGGGTAGATTCAACATGGTGCATATTGTTGAATCGTTCATATTATTAGACCATGTCAGTACAGTGTCAGGTAAAGTGGTTATGCACACGTTGCTATGCAATTTGGAGATTAATATTGGGTTGAACAAAGACAAAATGATTGAGAGTGGAATTTGAACCTGTGACCTGTGTGATTAACGTGTCGGTGCTCTACCAACTAAGCCATGTAGCCCATGTGTTGGCAGTTACCTATTTTGTCAATATCTTTTTTTCGGGGTGCCAGTAAGAAGCCATTCACCCTGTAATTGCTGTATAACCAGGGATCACACCCAAGCTTACGATGCAACCTGGAGAGGTACCACCTTAAGGGGATGTGCAACCTTATATTTCAAATAAAAAAAATAATTTTCTCAAGCGTGATTCAAATCCTGCCCTACTCAATTTGTCTTTGTTCAACCTCAAATTAATTCAAATTTACCCTGTCAATTTCCCCTGTGGTTTATTACTGCTTTTTTGAGATTCACACATTTGTCATTATCCATTTATTAGAACAAAACAAAAAATGTTGTGCATGCATCGCTGAGTGTCCCATGCAAAGTTAATGAAACTTGAAAAACTTTTATTTTAAATTTGTACAATAAACTGCATGGATGACAAGCAACCATCAAAAGACTTGCTGATTAGCTAAAAACACATTGAGTAGGAATGCGTGTGCAGATAAGATCAAAATCCTCAAGTATCGTCGAGTAGAGATACCCATGAAGAGTGTAGGTAGCTACTTTCTGTAATGATTGTGTGAAAAAAACCTCACTTCACAGTTTTGGAACTCAATTTGGAGAATTGGGGCACATTTGACACTTCCATATGAAAGTATTGGGGATCCACAACTCATCAGTTGGTTTTTGAAGATTTGGTCAGAATGCACCCAGCATAAACTCATATTGGTTTATTTTTGAGATTTTAAACTATTTCCAGCAGAGAGTGTCATGGGGTAAGGGTTTTGATTAAAACCTATAGACTAGACAGTATGGTAAAGAGTGCAGCCCAAATCCTTCAGTTTCCTCTTCCTCCATGTCACTCCTCACCAAGTTGTCTAGACTTAGATAATATTGGAATGCCTGATCCTGTGATAGGCAATGGCTGTATGGGAATGCCAGCCTACAATGTAAATCCTTCTGAATCCTCCACTCAAGCAATTGGATATATATAGTCCAGGAATTGGGACTGTAAGGGTTTTACAGCTGTATGGTTAAAAGAGTTGTCAGAAAAAGTCCTTGAAGTTTGATAGTTTTCTGAAGTTTTCTGAAGTGTGTGCCACCTTGAAAGGATGTTCATGTCAACATCATTTGAGTACCGGTAAACAAACAAGCTAAGCAAAATACAGTGTTTTTACTTCCAAAGAGCATCTATTTTAATAATTTATTATGGTGTTGAGCAACATTTGCTTGCTTTTTGATGTCTTTCTTGGAAACCACAGGATCAGAAAAAAATGTAAATTCCAAAAACTTGAGGATTGTGTCATTTAGTGAGTGTCATGATTTACATACTAAAGAGAAAGGTCCCCCCCTTTAATTTGAAAATACCTCAAGACAAAATTAAGTCTAGTACTGTCCCTTTAAGTTAATTACCAAAGGGTTGTTCCTGTAGCCAACCTTCATCCCTGGTGGCTATTTAACTCACTGTGGGGGAACAGTCAGTGTGGGATGAGGAAATGACAACTGATCATAGTCTCTCAATGGAAGAGGACATAAGCTGACCTGGGCCCAGTGTTATGGCTCTGCTTACCGCAGATTTCTGCGCTTACGTATCATAGAATTATGTGCTACAAGGGCCCGTAAGCGCAGAATTCCGCGGTAAGCAGAGCCATGTAATTGGGCCCTGGTTGTAATGGCCAATTGGGCATGTTGGTATCTTTCACTGACTGGTGCCAATTCCCAGAACTCAGTCCAAGTATTTTGACAGTTTTGAAAGAGTTTTTTTGTTGTATTATAGTAACATACCTCATGCTGCTGCTACCATGATTACCAAGGGATAGTTCCAGACATGCTTTATGCATGTAGAAGAATTTGCTACAGGTGTCCATGAAAACATTAAACCTCAAAATGAAAGACCTTTTAGCCGACGTACAGATTTAAAAATGCTATACAGTTCAATTCTACTGCAATGAGATAAATTCCTCTTTGCCTTTTTTTTCCTTCGCCTTGGTGCCCCTTCAAATAGATTTCTGCTTAAATTCCTACAACTTCTCTCAATCACAATGGTCCCCATTACTTCTGGAAATTTGTTTGCCCTCAAATATGAAATGCTTACAATTTGTTTTCTTCCTTTTCTTTGCAGTCGCACCGAGGACCACATTAACTATGGGAGGTTATAATTTTGAAAGTGACGAACGATGGAAAGGGCTTTTTCTTGCAGCTCTACGCAAGGTAAACATTCTTAAGTGGCATGCCATTAAACCTACATATAATGATCATCATTTGTTCTGAAAGTTTTTGGAGGATTACATTCGTCTAGTCCTCAAGTTTTCAGCAAACACTTCAGTCGACCAATCAGTGAAACTTTCATGTTTTTTTTTCTTAAAAAAGAACTTTAATACTACCACAGCTTATGTGTTACCTGAACCAACCCCAAAAGTGTTTGAGTGTACAGGCTGGAAACAGTTTGAGTTTATTATTATTATTGTTATTTTATATATTTATCTATTTTTAATTGCCCTGAAATTTCTTTACCCAGGCGAAAAAATTAGAATACTTCTTTTGTCAATTTGAATGTTATTTAAGACCAGCAACAACAACAAATGAATCAACTCAAATTATTTTTAGTATAAGCCTGCATGTTCCTTCACAGGTTAACTCGTTGACTGCCGCCTACGAGTATATTCGTAGTAACAGGTTAGACGGATTCTGCCACTACGAGTATACTCGTAGAGATTGAAAGGGCTTTGTATTGTTATTCAAAAGCATATACGCTTCTGGCAGTGGTGAGGACATCGACCTTAGAATGTGCATGTTAAATTTTTTATTTTTTTGTATAGTACCTATTTGGTATGCGCGCATGTGCATCGCACTTATGCGCGCATGCGCACTGCACTTGGCAAATGGGAACGCACTACGAATATAATGACGGCAGTCAATGTGTTAAAAATTCTTTTTGGCTGGTTTCAGGTACTTAAAAATATTTACAACTATTGGAAAAACTGCTCATGTTATGGATGCAAAGTGGTACCCATAATGGTGTTTCTTGTCAAAAACAAAATGGTTCTTCTCAGAGCAAATACTCCTATCATGAAGATATTTTGTTCATGGTTTTATCTGCAAAAATTACTAAAAGTTAAACACATTCCCTTTTCAACTACAAATCAACCAGAATTAAGCAATCTCGTTAAGTCTCTTTACTGATATTACGACAAAACATGAATGTGTCAACCTCTTATTGACACTTTTTTCCAGGTCCAGCGAGAGGTGCATCCCTCCCTCATCGTGGAGGAGGCAGCCCTAGAGTACATTGAGTCCCTGATCGTTAGACTACTGTCCATGCTCTGTGCTGGTCAACCCCACACTGTCCTAGACGTGGAGGAACGAGTCCAAAGGGCTTTCCCTCATCCCATAGACCAGTGGGCCATCAGTGATGCCCGTAGTGCCCTGGAGAAAGGAAAGAAGAAGGCCCCACTTGTACTGCCTGTTGATAAGATCCATCCTCTTTTAAAGGTAGGTGTGGAGAGAGCAGCTTCTTGGAACAATAGACCGATCCATTAAGCCCCACCCCTTTAGCGTATTGACCAATCACAGCATTGTCTGCCTCACCACTGCACACGTGTGCAGCACATGTGCGTCTCTCCAATGCCACACTTGCGACATGAACGTGCGCGCTTTAAGTACGCGCGCACGCATGTTTACTTTTCTAATGGGATTTTAGCGTGTCGGACTTTGTCGGACTTTCGGTGGCGTATAGCCAAGGTTGTGATTGGTCAACACGTAAGGGGCGGAGCTTAATGGATCGGTCTATTCCAAGGGCTGTTTAGCAGTAAAAGGTATTATTTTAATACCCATCTAACGGCGCAATGAGCGCCACTAACAGGATGGATAGGAAAACGAGAAGGAATGTCCAGTTTTAGATGTGGGAGGAAAACCCCAATGGGAAAAACCCACGCAGTCGGGAAGGGACTGAAAACCCAATCCATATGCAAGGCTCTTGTCTGGGATGGGATTCGCACCCGGGGTCCACAGAGGTGAAAGGCAGGGAGAGAAACCACTGAGCCAACCTGATTCCCAAGTTTGCTCGGTAAACACAAATGTGTACATGTGCACTAAACATTATAATATCGATCTCGGCTATCGAGGTATTTAGTTTAAAAGCAAAAAATTGTGCTGGGGATTTTGTTGTTTATCTTCCTGATGTAGGCTGTGACTGAATTGAGAGCTTCGTCTACATCTTTGCGAAAATCATTGCATCAACCCATTTTCCAACATTGGCTTAAAGATGCTACCAACATCCCTACCCGAAGTTGCAAAATGGACCTTATTATTCCACAGGCCTGATGCCTTGCATTGGGAAGGGCAAGGGCACTAAGGCATTGGTCACCTCTATTTCTATGGGAACATTTCAAAGGGCAACAGAGGCAATTTGCCTTCGTTGCTTTTGCCTTCGTTGCCTCCATTAAGTATTAGGCCAGATTCAATTTTACATTGTAGAATGTTAGTTCCCTACTCAATTCCATGAATAACCCAAATCCATTTAATGCAAGGTTCTTTGTTTTGTTTTTTTTTTCGTTTTTTTCCTGGACATTTGCCAATTTGAGCTCCAGCTGCAGTCCTTGCTTGAATAGCATAGACTGTTTACATGTATATATAGGATAAACATTTTGACAGCGCATGGTTTCCAAAGCTGCCAACAGCACCTTAGTGGGAGCCAAGGTTTAGAATTGCCCTTTGTACAAAATTATTTTTAAAAAAAGTTCTAGATGTTTGCCTATTTTTGTTTATGTTTTTCTATGTATTCCCATCGACTTGTGCACAATTCTGATCTAAGAATTTTTGTGCAATGTTCTGGTTATTATGTTGTTGTTTAGATATTCATGGTGGTATGGTTTTAAAAGAAACCAAAGGTTGTACACTAAGTATCTTTGTGATTTTCCCACATCAGGAAGGCTTGGGGTACCGTATTGACAGTCAAGTTTCCCTCTATCTAGTGGCCGTAATGGAATACATAGCTGCTGATATCCTAAAGGTAACCCTTTAATATTTATCCTTTTTTTTTTTTTACTTACACTGTACATGTAATTAAAAAAAAAAAATTTTTATTTTCACGACGAGCAAGATTCATGTCATTATGTACATCGACTAGCCTACAAAAGTTTCACAGTTTTTGCATCATGGTTTTTTTTCCCGATTAATACTTAAATTTAAGTTAATACTTAAGCTGAAACTGCAGTCACGTTGCAAAATTTAGAGAGACTGTCCTGGACATTGAATTTTGCAATTAGCATAAAATTCCATCAACAGAGTTTGATGGACTAAATGCAACCAAATGTGTGTTGAAATAGATCAGGGAAACTAATTTGAGTTATTTTTCACTTCTTTGGTTGTCAAGTACAAAAAATACTGAACTTTGATTTTGATTAATTCAGGGGAGGTTCCAAGCAGAAAATGCCTTTAGGGTCAATATATTTTGCTAATCTTTAAATATCACTTTCGCTAGTAGTAAACCAAAGAGAAGTCCAGAGAATACTTGTAGGATCAGCCTTGCTGTCATGGGCAGCGCGCCGTATCAATACCTCGCATCACTAACCCCTGGAAGGGAAGTGCTTAGAAAAAGCGCTGATTGGCTAACCAAAAGTGACTGCTCTGCGCACACACTTGTTAAAAACCTTTGAGTCACAAGATCAATGAAGAATGTGAGGAGACCAGTTGACCTATGACTTGGTGCATCTTTTGATAGCACGCTCTACGTACGTCTCTAACACAGAGTGGATCAACCACAGAACCAACTAAACTATCCACTAGCCTATATTTGGATATTTCAAAGTCAGAGGTGCGTTTCCACAGCTGTAACCAGTAACTGTTTCGGTTATTGGTTTAAACCAATGGCCAATTCAACTGAAACAGTTCTTGGTTATGACTGCAAAAAACGCACCCCTGGGGTTATGATCGAGCAAGGCATTCTGGGCAAGAAAATGGAATGAGGTTGTTGTAGGATCAATCTTACTCATTTTTGTATGCCACTAAAAATCAGGAAAAAAATTAAATATTGAAGAAGGACATAAATGAAAAGCAATAAGGAGCCATCGGGGAAGGATACCACATGTTTTACAATTGGAACTTAAATGACAACCGCTTGTAAAGTTGACAAGATACCTCGTACAATGAAGAAGAAAAATGAATGAGTGAGAGATATAGGCAGATACTATGATAAAACCACCAACCATCTCCCCTGGCCTTGTAATATCCTGTGCAGTCCAACCATGCCCTCCCCCCAGTGCAAAGATTGTCTCTTCTGCTCCAATCATTGAATCTAATGAGCCTCTTAGGAGAGGTATTGTGTAAAAGGTGTCTGACTTGTACCATTGTACTAACTCCTGGTGGAAAACACAATGTAACAGAGAATATTTAGGCGTACTTACTTTAAAAAAAAATCCCACATAAAGCACTAAAGTAAGTAGGAACAAAGGGTTAGAAACAGATTAAAAGCTTATAATCCCCTTGAAGTTACAACATCGTTGGTTTTTGGATTATGAGTAGATTCAGTGTTTTTCTGTTTTGTCAGGATTTTTGTGCACGTCAGCTTGTTTTGCTTGCGGCAATCAAAATAAGTAATTTGATTTGTGTGGTCTTCAAATGCTGTTTCCCTCGACTCTGCAAGATTTGAACTGTTATTGACAGATTGAGACTAATCAATTTATTTGTTAATAATTACCAATCCTGTACTTTGTCTTCAAGGATTACTAAAAGAATGTGAGAGAAATTGTTGATAGATTATATTTTCTGTCGCCGTGTAGGTGAGCTGTACATAAACCTTTTGAAGAAAAAACAGTTGTGAGAGTGCTGGGCTGTCTTACACTAGCAGCATCTGCCATGCAGTCTAAACTTTCCTTTTAGTCAAGTGTCATAATTATTCATCAGTTTTGTTCTTGTTTCGCTGTTCCTTAAAGGAACATTACAGAATTGGATTTTGCTAACAAAACAGTTGCTTGCAGTGTAAGCACTTTATGTAATCCTCCATATACATAAACTGACGAACCTGTAGAAGTTTGAGATCGATCGGCCATCTGGATCACGAGAAAATAGTGAAAAACCGATTACACATTTGCATGAAATCATATAGATTCAACAAATGAAAAAAACGCTCACTGAGCGATTAAACTCCAATCAGAAAATTAGTTTATTCATTTCTCATCAAATATGGCATTTCAGACAGAAATATTTCAAAGGATGTTTTCTACTACATCATCATCATTAGACCGTTTAAGTTTTATGTAAATCTGTGATCAAAAAGTATATTATACAAGTTATTTTCTTACCAATTCTGTAATGTTCCTTTAACAATTTGATGCATTGAACTCTGCCTGCTCTGGAACTTAGTACAAGAATAATGAATTGTGCACAAAACAGTATGCCCAATGTCAAGGCACACAAACAACCTCCACCAGCTTTTTAAATTGATTTAAGTGGGTCAAACAGTAGGAAAGAATTTGATGTCCTGAGGGGCCATTCAGAAAATTGGACCCACCCTTCCACCCCAAATTTAGGTTTTTAAATATTGAATGACTTAATAATACTTCTGATTGGCAGCATATTGCGCCACAGCACCTTGTAAACCATT
Organism: Pycnopodia helianthoides; assembly: GCA_032158295.1. NCBI lineage: Eukaryota > Metazoa > Echinodermata > Asteroidea > Forcipulatida > Asteriidae > Pycnopodia > Pycnopodia helianthoides. The sequence goes on from CM063243.1 coordinate 14,311,995, forward strand.
ACTTGGTGCCATGTAAAGGAACAGGTCTAATACTTCAAAACGTAGCTCCACATTATACCTTGCAGGAAAAATACTGAGCGCTTTGAGACGCCCATCGGACGTGATAAAGCGCTATATAAGAACTGTGTATTATTATTACATGTATGTCCTATACACTGCTGAAGAACAAAGTAATACCTCAAATGATGCAGATATTTTAGATCAAAGGTCTCCAACATCAGTAGTTTTCAATGGCTTTTCCTGGCTTAAAAAAAACAACGATCTGGGCCAGCTGGGTAATTTTTGTTTTTTCTTTTTAATTTTTGGGGGATTGTTTTCAGTTATTTCTTTTGACCCACCATTCCACCATTTCGAAAAAACATTAACTACTCTGAACATGCTAAATGGCCCCTAATACCTTGCATCAACAAATTTGTTTGTGGAACAACTGAAGAATTCACCCAAAATCTTTCCCATGGTTTTATTACTAGAGCTTTGATGGATTCACTCACTGTTGTAACACTAAACACACCATGCATATCATTAGGAGACAGGTAATACCAACATTAATATAGCTGAAGATCTACAAATTTTGATGTACAGTGTGGGTTTCGATTAGACAGTTTCTCAGAACCCACATTTCTTCCTGGAAGAGATTAGTTTCACTTGCTAGTTGCTGTTACATTGTAAGTTACTTCAGTAACTAGCCAATGGGGACCAGCTAGCCTGCCATTTTGCTAGGCAGCCAGCTTTTTCACTAGTCCATATTTTATATTAAATACTGATGTTTTTCAACATTGAACCAGTCGGCGACCACTTAAAGAGAATGTTGACTGGTCCTCAGGTGTTTTAAAAATATTTTGCCAGCGGACTACTGTTAAAGGAGAACACTAACTCACTCCCTGCACCAAGCAAAGCTTCAAATCTTACATATAATTCAAATTGTTGAAACAGTTGTGACAAACCACAGATTTCTTCTGTCAAGTGTAGCTATTGAAGTGAAGAGGGAAGACGTAAAATTTATAAAAAATTATAATTTTGTTCCCATTTACATTTAAGGGAAGTTGATTTACAGTGGTGGGTCTAGAGAGTCATTATACTGGTTGTCAGGGGTAGGGGTTGGGCTGGGGATCCACTGTGCAGTGTTTCCTCACACACGTGTTTAAGGACACAATGTTTTCGGGGTTGAGGGTGACATCTCCACACCGATGGGATCTGCTGCTGACTTTTCGCCTCTTATTCAGTTGAATTTTGTTTAAAAAGAAAATCATGTTCAAATTTCACTGTTGATAAAGTTGAAGAAGTTGTAAAATAATTGTAAAATTTGTGCTTTTGTTTGCCAAAACTGCTCGGTGGCTCAAAACAATTGAATTACAAATCCATGTTTCAGAATATATGGGTGTCCTACCAAGCTAAATATATTGTTTTTGTGTAGGAAAGCTAATGTTTCAACAGAGGAAACCATGTTTTTCTCACGCAGTTGCAATTAATTTCCATTATTTTTGCAGGTTGTGTAAAAAGAAAAAATCTGTTTGGTTGGATTGCCTTGCTTTAACACGAATGTGTTACATCATTTTGCTAGTTGTGTTAAAATACTATGTACACTTAGATACGTGTACATTAAGGGCTGCACAAAATTGCAGGGAGTTGATTGCCCGAGTTAAAAAAAGCGTACTGTTATCGTGATGTGATGTTACTTAATTGTGCTAAGTAAATACAGACCTTGTAATATTTGCTGGTTGTATTTGGCACTCATTAAGTTTGTCCAATGGACTGGTATGTTTTACGATAAAGTGTGTGATATAGTCTTGATGTAAGTTAGAAAACATTTCTTTAGTGTTCAGGGAAGTTATGTGAATTTCCATGTTAACCCTTTAAAATTGTCTGTTTTGAGAAAATTCTCATGTAAAAAAATTGTACTTCCCATTGACGGAAAAAAGGAAGAACATTGACGGGTACGAAGAAAAAATTCTGATTGAGATAGCGAGGGATGTGAGGAGATATAAGAACAGAATATTTGTCTTCATGTCTTTATCCGTAGCGGGACTTAGAGTCAGTTCTTTAAGAGCTGAGCCTTAAACGTCATCTCTCACACCCAAGAGGCTGAGACTGAAATGTCAAAAGCTTTTCTGGGAGCCATTGAATAAAGAGACACATGTACAGTCACTGTCCACACGACCGTGGGTTAAATCCCATTTTAAAGGGTGTAGACGATTGGCTATTATCAGGAACATATTGATTTGAAACAAACCTGAAACTTTTTCTGGGCAATTTGTCATGTTACACAAGACGACAGATACATCAGATTTTTGATTAATATTTTTTTTGGAATTGATTTTCTTGGAAATTTGTTACTGTTAAAACTTTCAATTAACTGTGTTCCTTATGGTTGACCAGGTGGCCTACTCTGGTAATCAGAAATTGTTCTATCTGATATAATTTTTGGTCCTAGCATTCATTGTAGTTTGTCTCCATGGAGAAAGTGTAAAATTAATAGAAATGGATTACTGAGCAGTTTTTCAATTCAGCATTTATGTGTCTGCATGCAATTTTTAAAACAAATTAGCCATGCGCCCACCTCCACTCCCCCCACCACCCCAAGAAAAAATAAAATATAAATACAACAACAACCTGTTATTAACAAGGGTATGAACTTTCACAGGTTGGCTTCCTTATATTAGATGTCGCTGTGCATAGAAATTGGTAAAATTATAAACATTTGAGCAAAGGGCAACACACTCTTTAATACGAAGCACCCATTAAAGGTCAACAGATTCTTGCTCACCTGTCTTGCAGCTCCTTGTCCTTAGTTAGGTTTTCGAGACAAGAAAGCAAGGAGAGTCCCACTTGCATTAAAGTCCGAAATCTTTGTATTCTAAACGTGGGTTTGGCTATTGCAAATGTCAGCTTATTTCTTTGGGATCATCTGTTCGGACAAAGAGTTAAGTTAAATGTCAGGCTTCTGAGATTAAAAAACCTCTTTTACCCACTCAATAATGCCGCAGACGTCCGATTCTGTTGTTGTGTTTTCTTAGGTCAAACTTCAAGCTTATTCAGGCCTGGCGCTTTGTTCTCGGATGAGCGAGGTCAATTTCTCCATGGTAAAGGGCACCTCTATGAGGGATTATGACTAAGATTATGGAAGCAATTACCTCCATTGCCTACTTATTGAAAATAGATGTCGCTTTCTCAATGTGGGATAAGATGAATGTGTTGATAATTTTTTTTAATCTACAGTACATCCTGCAAAATGCCATTGTGATGTGAGATAATTTTTAAAAACCTTTGACCAACTCTCTAAGTCCAGTGCGCTTGAAGGGGTTGGCGCGATGTTTCTGGCACGGTTGGCAATTCCAGGTGCACAACCGACCCTGCCCATGTGATCCCTGAGAAGGGGTGTTTGTGCAGTATCCATCAAGACAAGACAAGACATTTATTATGGAAAATTGTAGAATACTCTGTCGACATTCAAATTTAATATGTGCATGTAGCTCTTTGAAAATATGCGAATAATGCACAGCTTATGCACATACATGTAGTTCATGTACCTGCCATCAATGAAAAGCAAAAAGATTTTAACCTTAAATTTATGGAAATTTGAAATTTGTTTTTATAGTAAATGTACATTTGCTCTTAAACACATGGAGCATTTAAATGCTTTAAATTTAAACATTACAAAAAAATATTCAGAAGAAGCACCAAGTCTTTGCTTTTACATGTGTGCATAGTCTCTCGCTTTTTAAAAGGAAAATCTACACAATTTGCTTCAAAATCAAAGCCGAAGCACATTCTGCATTAGCAGTGGAATGATTAGCATTGGCAGCTGTCCCGTACTATGCTACACAAGATAAATTCAACCCCTGGACCACCACTCTACTTCCTGGTTCGCTCAATTACAACCCTGGGACTCTGACTGACAGAATGAGAGAGACGTCATTGCCGTAGATGATACTGCTGCCGTAGCCCTCAATTTCCTTAGAAATTTCAGTTTCTTTGTCATGATTTGCAATAATCGTAATTGTTGGAACTGGTGTTTTTGTTTTGGGTTTTTGTTGTTTTTTTGTGGTTTTTTTTTTTTTTGCACTTACAAGCTCTGGCCTTTGTGCTGCTTTTTTTTTGTAGTTTTGTATAATGGCAGTGCAGATCTGATGTATAAAGGAATTGCTTTTTTTTCTTGATGTCATCAAATTTTATTTGGTTTGTGGTAAAAAGAATCTCTTTGTGGGACAGAAGGTACATGTACGTGCTCTAACTTAAATGATTAATTGAATAAGTGTGGTGTAATAAAAATAAAAGGGGGCACAAATCTATAGAAATTTACTGACTCTAGTACAGTGTAGTAATGCACAGTAACACGTTTGATATGACATTACGTACTAATGTATGGAAGGATACAATTTGTCATATTACAAATTATTTTCTGCAGATCGTGTACATTTAGCATAAATGTTCATTGCACAGCAATTAAAAACTCTTTTTAAATATTTGTACCTGGCATATTTTTAATGAGAACCATAAAATGAGTGGAGTGAGGGCTTCGTTAGGACAAAGCCTTCCTATTTTAATTGCAACCATCTTGTAGGTCATGTAGTCTTTAAATGTACATTCACATAAAGTTCCTTTGTGCAAATGTACACGGTCAAAGCTCTGACACATTGCACTGTCAAGTTGGGAAAATGTCTGCAGATTTTTTCTTCTAAAAGCCAATTTTTTTTATATAAAAACTTGTACTTTAAGAAACATAAAAAAGAAAATATTAGAGATATACACTAGATCTCATAGTGTTTGTTCGGACTGCCGCAAATTATCTCTGTAAAAAAAAACAGATCCTGACTAAAAGATTTTCAACCATGTTTGGCTCAAATGAATTGTTCTGTAGATTTCTGAAACAAAGATCGCTATTCACCGAAGACCATCGAGATATTTCAATTGCTCTGATCTGAGGTTGATTTTATTGAGCTGTCATACGATGGCGTCAGTTACATTAACATGAGTGTTGCGGCTAACATCCACGGTGCATCCATGCCACTCCGCCACAGATACCATGTGTCTGTACGCAACATTAATAATTAATGATAGTCAAACAATCGTGTGCCCTGCAGTAGTTGTGCCAGGGTTCTCTGGTTCAGCTTGAACCCTTGTATGTAAATAAGACCTTCCCTAGATTCAGGTCCCTGGCCTGGTGCCAACTTCTGTGAGCAGTAGTACATTTATTTATCTTCTTTTTTTTTTGCTGGAGAATCGGGAGTTTCGTTTTAAAATCAATTTATTTTGATATAAGTGATTTTAATTGTGTTGAAGCTGAATGACATGAAATAATATTGAGTTGTTTATTTTTGACAAAAGATTTTAACTCGTCCTTCTCAAGGGGATGGGCTTATAAGAATTGTTGCATTAATTAATTTGTATGGATGGCTCAAAATTGTGCGGATCAAATCAAGTTTTGAAGCTGAATTATTCCCGTTTGTTTGGTTGAATTGGTCATATGATTTAGTTTGCCAATGGCCCCTAGTACTCTGCCGGTTGCATTTACCTTTGAAGGAAATGAACTTTAAAAATTACACCTGTAATCAAAACATTTTTATTGCAGAGATTTTATCATCATACGAGGGTGTGGACTAAATGTTTATTGGATACATTTTTCCCATACTGGCCTATGATTTCATATGGGGCAATTCCACCTCTCATTTGTATCAAATTTCACACAGCTGCAAAGGGAACCGGTCAAAAAAAAAGTAGTTGTTCAACCACAAGTACCACGTTAGCGAGGGCATTTCAGAAGGCATTATAACATTTCTGATGATTTTTGGTAAAGAGCAATGTTTCTATGCCAAAGGCTTTTAAATGCAGTTTACAGAGTTTTCAATATGAATCTTCTCTAACTCGTTTGTTCTCTTTTGTCTGTGAAACACACTCAACGCTCACAAAAAAAATCTTGGGAAGATGTCAAAATATGTCCTCAACAATTTTTACTTGTTAAAGATTAAAAGTATGATCACTTAAAAAAACATTACAGAATTGGTTTTTGCTTACAAAACAGTTGCTGGCAGTGTAAGCACTTTATGTAATCCTCCATATACATAAACTGACAAACCTGTACAAGTTTGAGATCAATCGGCCATCTGGGTCACGAGAAAATAGTGAAAAACCGATTACACATTTGCATGAAATCATATAGATTCAACAAATGAATAAAACGATCACTGAGCGATAAACTCCAATCGGAAAATTAGTTTATTCATTTCTCATCAAATATGGCATTTCAGACAGAAATATTTCAAGGGATGTTTTCTACTATCATTATCATTAGACCGTGTAAGTTTTATGTAAATCCTGTGATCAAAAAGTATATTTTACAAGTTTTTTTCTTACCAATTCTGTAATGATTAAGAAGATTTTTGTTTTATGTTTGTGAAAGGATAAGTCTAGCATTTTTGTCTGCATGCACTGTGCAACACATAAAATCATGTCGGATCTGTAACACACGGAAGGTGGAATGGGCCAGTACATGAAATGATATTTTGGCCAATACACAGAATTTGTTTGTGCTTTAGCTTGTTTTTGGTTTTGGTTTATTTTGCTCTGGCATCCTGATGAAAATGGGTCAAGGTTTTTACTTTGGTCCTGCTGAATTCTCTAATAACTGCTTTGAATACAAAAAGACTTTATAATCACTTGAGTAATTTGAAAATGTTATTTGCGAAACAGAATGCAATCATGTCTAGTTACCAATTCTCTTTGTATCTTCAACTACCATTGATAAATCTTAATCCATTTTAGACTCGCTGAAGCTCAGTAATTGAGGTTCATTTGTACTTCACTGCACTGCTTCTAAACCTCAGGTGTACCTGCAGTAGGGTCTGAAAACCTACTCAAAACCACTCAATTTCCACCCACGTTCAAATCCTAGAATGACAAGAAAAGGTGAAATGAAATGAAAGATGCATTTAATTTATTTGTTGCTGCATGATGTTTCTGTTGGGAAAACATGTTTGTCTAGGTATACATACATAAAAGTATTTGTTCTGAAGTTTTGGGAACTTTAATGTGCTATATTGTGTGGAATGTTTCCTCAAAAACCCAGTGCACCACATTCTTAGCTAGCCTTTGACCTGCTATTGGCTTTAAATGAAATGTGTGCAAATGGTGTGCTTGCCCGAACATCAGAAATCACACTTGGAGGCGTGTGAATAATGCCAGTAACCGACCTTTAGAACCTGCTGATTGCCTGCCAGATGTACGTACTTATGTTGCATGTACACCACACAGTGTGACAGTGAAATGGTCTATCCTACATGTATGGTAGATCTAATGAAACGATTGGGTTTGTAAGACCAGTGCCCAAGCCCCTCTTCATGCCATATCGATACGTCTTGTCACTTACCCCTAGTAGGGATATACTGAAAAACAATGCTGATTGGCTCCCAAAAGCGACTGCTTTGTGCACACGCATGTTTAAAAAAACTTCCAAGCGCTTGTAGGGTGCTTGTATGGCGCTTAAAGCGCGCATGTCAAAATGCAAGTATTTTGACATTATCCCACTTCAAACAAATCATGTTTTTACATGGTCACTCTAAGCTGCATACAGTTTAGACATGTCACAAGATCATAGGAGAATGATAGGGGACCAGTTGCTGTACGACTAGATGCCTCTTTTGCGGGCTTACCATACTTGAGCGTGCATGTAGACTGGATCGGCCACAGGCCTAATTAAAATGTGACATTTTTTTGCAAATTAACAAATTCCAGGGATTATGATCGAGCAAGGCATGCTGGGGAGAAATGGTGCAGCAAGATGGATCCTGCCTGGGAATGAGGCTGCCAGTGCCCATCTTTGTCCTTAGGAATAAAAGACAGGGGACCAGTTTAATGGTGTACATGCATGCATCTCTGAGTGTGAGATGGTGAGACTCTAGGTGGCAGCAGACTTAGCAGATAGTTTCTAATTCTGGGACATGCGCATATTTGCAAGAACAGGGGATTTTACCTGGTACACGTAGGTCTGCTCTGCCACCTAGAAATGGCAAAAGTCTCCCCAGAGGCCTGCATAATCATTTGCAGAGCTCACCATCTTACATTTGTAAGTCTTAGCCCCTGAACACAGAGATTCTATTTCTGGTAACCCTGTTTGGTGCGTTGGGAGTAATTCCAAGTAGCAAAGATTTCTGCTTGTGCAATCATTGCGTGCACATTATGGCCCAATGACTTTCCGATGTACTCACTGAGGTAAGCAGACTAATTTTGTCCGACTGCATCAGCTGCAACAGTCTCATTTAGGCGAATGGTAATGAAAAAAGCTGCAGCCAGTTCTTTAGTCATGATGTCAGGAATTTAGAAGTGCTGGGGTCGATTTCACAAAACTCTTCCTAACTTAGGACTAGTCCTAGGCAATGCTAAGAGATAGGACTAGTCCTAAGTTAGGACCAATACTTAGGACTAGTCCTATCTCTTAGCATTGCCTAGGACTAGTCCTAAGTTAGGAAGAGTTTTGTGAAATCGACGCCTGGTTTTACTATCAGATTATGGTTAATTTTTGCATCTTCAATGTGTTCATAATTTAGCTACAGAAGGGGATGCGGTAACTTTAAAAGCCAAATATATATTCAAGTGCAGGTTAAAGATAGTTGATGCTGGGAATGGGTCAGGGAAAGGCTAAGGAAATATCACCTTTAAACAGTCATGGGATACATGTAGATGTGCAGCCTGTAATACAGGGTACATGTACAAATGTATGTGTGTATAGTACGTCGTATGTATTACTCTAAGCAGATAAATGAGATGCCACATGTGTACTCATGTACATCAGGCAAGAGATCCACGATATTATTAACCCTGGTGGTTTCATTGGACATTGATACATGCCAATTATTCCTGAAACCATACCTTCCTGCTCTGACTATTGTATCAACATCTAGGCCTCTATGTGTTCATGGATTTTGTTGAGCTGCCATCTTAGGTTTTTACCAAATGCAAACTCAACCCTCATGGGAAAACCATTTCAGTGTACTCCTGGTTGAGGAGAAGCAATGAGACTGATAGGTTTTCCATTGTTTGTTGTGATTTGTAGTAAAAATACACGTTTGCAAGTTTTTTAAAAGCACTGTGTTTGTTTTAAGGATAGTTCTAGGGCATTGTGTGTATTTTGGAAACTGATGAAAGCTTTTGATTTTTCCTAGCATACAGGCAGTATGAAAGAACATAGAAACCAAAATGGAATCTCATTGTTGTTGGACAACCTCTATGCCAGCAATGAACATGTTCTATGTATTAAGGTTTTGATGTATTTCATTTAAGTTGGAAACTGAAATACCAAATTGTATGAGTAAAATTAAATAATAATTTTGTAATGTGATGCCAACAACATACCCAGGAGCTACCTGGAAAATCCTGAAAAAATTTCCCTCTAGGGAAATTTTCAGGTGATTTCTGGAAACTGTGTGTACACCATGACTGGGACTGTCCCTCCAAGAAATAAGAAATTTTATTGAAAAGCAAATTCAGACAATGGATCGTTACGATACGGCCTTTATTCCAACTAAATACCAAGGCCAAATTTGAACAAACTGTTAAGCACAACAGTTTGTTGCTTTTCACCAAATGGGTGTGAAATGGCACAGAATCAAGACCAATTTTGTACTGTGGTGTGACGGAAGATAAAGTGGCTGTTGATGCCTGTAGGAAACCATACTGTGCTGCTTAAAATTTCAAACCACAGTTTGCAGTTCTGTATTTCGGGAAGTAATGCAAGTTGGTCAAGACGTGTTTGTGATATTGGTAATCTTCAATGAAATCAGGGTGTGCATGTTACAAAATTCATGCACTTTCTAATCAGGCTGATTAGTTCCACAAGTGATGTTTAGAAATTAATACTTTAGTTCCTTGTCCTCATTTGTGTTAGCTCAAGTACAAAGCTGTTGTTAATGCACAGACTTTTGTTATAAATATTCGGTACAACCAAACTCAGGCTGGAAGGATTGAGACTAGTCTGGTCCTTTTTTTATGAATGTAAAATTAAAACTGTCATTATTAATCTGAGTACAGGGAACCCAGACCTGATACTTTGTTCTTGTATAGGCAAGGCAGTTTACCTTTGTAATGGGCATCTGTATGGGCTAAAAGTGACTTTTCCACTGGAAAATGTCAAGGGGCGCCATGGCAAAGACCAAGGGCATGGAGGCAAATGCCTCCGTTGCCTCTGTGAAGTATCAGACCTAGTGACCCTGACAAAGGTGGCCAACAGCCAAACACTAATGGGAGCTGCAGCTTTGGGTCTAGCTGAGGTTCCATTAGCATCATTGAAGGCCTGTGCTAGAAGTACATGAAGTAGAAGCCACAGTTATAAAAGCTTATAAGTTGTAGCACTTTTTTGGGATCAAGTTAATCAACACTCATTTACCATTGGTTTTGAATGATGGATTAATTGTGATTTAAGTCCATATTCCAATTCGGCCGTATTCGGCTTCAGCTATAATTGTTGCTGAGAGCGTTGCTAAGGACATCCTAAACTGCAGGGCATGATGACGCATGGATCCAGCTGTAGCTGTAGCCGTAGCCACCAGACACAGCCTAAGCATGGTGTAGCAGCATTGTTTTAACTAGTCAGATTTCCCAAAGCCAAAGCCCTGTTTGAATATTATGGTCTGTAGAAGCAGTGGACCAACAGCGATGTAGGTCTTGACAGGGAGCACAAGACCATTTCTGTTTCTGCATGGTAGATCACTTAGTCCCCTATAAGAAGTCAAGGTGAAGTGTATACTTTTTTTGCCTTGTAAGTGTATGGGTTGAAACAACAGTCAGTTGCGTGGAAAAGGTGTGGAAAGCTCAGGAGGAATAAAGACCTTTTGCCAAGAAAACGCTGTGCGCCTATATTTTATGAATGTATTTTAGAAACACCATATTTGATCTGTGTGAGCGTAGTGAAACCTGCTGTGCCCATCTGAGTTGGGATCCCTGCATCATGTATTTACAAGTATTGCAGTGGTGACCATTTGAAGTACGGGGGCCAACCTACTTCCCAGGCAGCCTCTGTTTGGTCTTGTGTGTGCGCCCCCCCCCCTTTTTTTCCACATGTTTATGGCAAAACAATATCTCATACATGTAACACACATACATGTATACATTTACTATGTCATTTAGATCAACGAATGGAAAAGTATGCCGATTTGCCATACATGCAGGTCATGTGATGCAATTCTGCCGTACACTTGTGCCACTATTAGACCAGAGTTTTGTTGAGCTTGGAGTTCTCCAGTTTCCATTTGTATGGTTTGATCTCACATACTTGGATGGCGGATGGCCACCTGATAAAGACTGCATTATACAATTCTCATTTTCCTTGTAAATTTGATTAATTTCATATATTCTTTTTTTATTTCGCCCACTATACAGTTGGCAGGCAACTATGTGAAGAATATTCGCCACATGGAAATCTGTTGCCAGGACATCAAAGTGGCTATGTGTGCAGACAAGGTGAGCCAGTATTTCTATCTATCATTATGGCACTCTTTAATTTCCCCAGAAAGCGCCCGCTGCATGACGAGTTTAAGTATATAGACAACGAGCAATTCCTAAATTAAAACCGTTCTCTCTTTTTTTAGTATTTGAAACTTTGCACGGGGAATCCTTTGTAGGGGCGACGTTGTGATGGCATTTGTCACACAGAACCTTATGTGTCTCGATCTTCTGCTGCTCTAAGAAGTTGTGCCCAATTAAGACCTGTCCATTCCTTGATGTTATCTGCCCACATTTTCCGCTGCCTTCCCCGTCTGCGGGTACCATCTGTTCCACCCTCCGGGATTGTGTTTGTTAGACTCCCCTTCCATCTGACCAAGTGACCCAAACCAGACCAGTTTCCTCTTTGTGATGACTGTGAGCAATCTCTCTTGCTTGCCATTATAGTTCTCAAATGATGGGAATACACAATCTAATACAGTGTGCTGATAAAGTGTGGGGTAACACCATTTACAAATCTGTCTTCATGAGTTAAGGAGGTTCTGTGACAACTTTGTATTTTGATCAGTATGCCGTTGAAGATGATCAGAGCATACTGACCAAAAACATCGCGTTGTTACACCACCGTCTCTGTTCAACTCACAGAGAGAGATTACTACATGGTTGTTACTGCAAACCTTACTAGATAGCATTCTTACTTTATTTGCTTAGTTGACAGTTATGTGTGGCTATAGTTCACAAAATTCAGAGGCAATGTTCCACCAAAGATATCCTAAAGAAAACCTGTTTTTTTTTCTTAGCATTGCTTCATTTCCCTGCTTCGGTGCAAGTTTAATTCTATTTGTCTATTGTACAGACCACTGTTTTGGAACTCCTAGGGTTTTAACTGGCCTGGAAACAAGGAGGAATACCATTTTGTGTAAATTTGTGTTGTATTCTGGCGTCTATAATTCCTCCAAGATTCAGCACATAAGAAGGTCCAAAAAGACTTCTTCATCTTGTCGAGGCAGAGAAACCCAGACCTGAAGGATTTCTACTCCGGTAATATCGCAACCTTTGTTTTGATTTAACGCTTGCAGGTTTTGATGGAGATGTTCCACCAGGACAATGATGAGGTATCGATGTCGTCCCTAGCCCTGGAGGACGGGGAGGAGTTGGACGACCGCACCGGCACACTCAAGTATGAAGAGGTGGTCAAAGACATGATACTGGAGGAGACGCAGTACATACGGGATCTGAATCTCATCATCAAGGTCTTCAGACGGCTGTTTACTGATGAGCCGACTCTATTCACCGAACAGGTGCAGTAGTTGTTTAAACAGCTTGCTAAAAGTTTCACAGTGAAAAGCTTCCTTGATTATTCATTAAAGTATTCACTAAAAGAAAAAAATCCAGTTTTTAAGGAATAGATTAGTAATTCATTTATCATTTCCCTTGACCTTAGTGAACAATTAGATAAAAGCTAGTTCAAGGTTGCCACATCTTTAAACTTTCCTTGAATGATTCAGTGCATCAAATTCTAGCCTACTTGTTGTTAAATTTTGTTTGGCCAAAATCGGCAAAAGGCATGAATGCCTTTAAATTCGGGTTGTTTTTAAATTTTCAAAGCTAATTTTTTTCACCAGAAATTTTTTTCAAGTGAGTCGAAGATAACGGTTCATTGAACCAACTTGTTTGGTAAAAACTGCACACTATAAAGCACCATTAAATGTTCACTTCCAAATGTTTGTGTCCCGTCTTGTCGTTGCGTGATTCGTCACAGGAAGTGGAGGCCATCTTTGCGAACATGCTTGACATCCACAGCATCTCGGTCTCTTTCTTGAGTCAGTTAGAGGATGCAATGGAGATGATGAATGATAATAGCTCCTACACTGCCATCGGGGAATGCTTTGAAGAAATTGCAGAGGTAAACATCACATTTTTGGTTGTTTTTTAAGGTACTTTTGGAAAGTTTCAACAGGCGCGCAACATCTCAACTGTTGAGCGGATTTCACCTTTGGTTTAAAAATAAAACAGTGCCATGGCAAACTGAAAGTACTTTACAAAGCTTTAAGTGCTCGGCTGTTTCTCATTTGTTGCAATTAGACCCCTTGCATTGGCCACCATTGCTGAGATCAAACTCTCAGCCAATGATAGGTCTTCATTGGACTCAGTGAGGGGACTGATTGGGCTTGTGACATCGTATGCAAGGGGGCTATTACAAAGTTGCAGTTCTGTTAAATCCAGTGACAAATTCTGTTGAAAAAACGAACGTGTGCACTTTGAATGAGTACATAACATCTGCTACACTGGCAGTTAGAAATCCTTTGAAAGAAATTTCCAAGGAACAGCTCTTAGTCCAGTGGTCATGGGAAGTCAACGCTACCACAAAGTTTTTCATTTTGATTTATAAACAGTGCTGGTTTTGATTACAATTCTTGATATATATCACTTTTCAAAGCTCTGCAAGTATGACAAATTAACCAGAAATAAGATCTTGTGAAAATGTTTGTACCTTTCTTTTTTTACTACAGGGTGAGGAGTTTGAGCCGTACATCCCATATGCAAACCAGATCCTGAACAAGGATTGTAGAAGTACCCTCAATAGGCTACTAGCCAGGCCAGAGGTTGTGCGTTACTTACAGGTAATGATGGAGCAGGGTCTGCCCTTTATTTGATAACTTTTAAAAGCCAACAGGTCCCAATTTCATAGAGCTGGTTAAGCACAAACAAATTGACTAAGCTAAAAACAGTTTTTCTTACCAGATTAAGGTTACCAGCCAAAATATCATGTCACATGTATCATTAGTGACCGATTTCCTACTTGTTTTTGTCCTGCTTGTTTTTGCTTAGCAGAAAATTGTTCAGCATTATTGTCTGCCCAAGTAGCTCTATGAAATTGTGGCTTGGTCTTTGAGAATTTGACTGGGCCTCATCTTCCAGTTAGTTTCCATGAGAAGAGTTGGGATGATAACCAAATTCAAACTTGTCTAGCTGTTATTAAAAAGAATTCCGAGATTCGCAGAGTTCATGACACCAAAACAAACCAACCAATCATCGTTTGTTCCCTGAGGCGAGTACATTCAGAGAGCTGTAACTTTTGTTTAATTCACACACCCTTCATTGTTCTACAAATGTTTGAAGTAACATCTTGTAACACCGCTGGTTCTTTTCAGAACCACCACAGCTCATAGAGAGAGATAAATTTTATGTACGTGGTGTAACTGCAAATCTCATTAGACAGTAATATCTCGTATTAAAATATCTCTTCATACTTGTGGTGGCTGTCAAAAGAGCGGTTACATTCACAATATTATTGCAACCTGTTTTATCATAGTGCAGTCATCTTGGTTTTTTCCTTCCTTCAAAATCAACATAACCCAAATCTGCATTTTGTGTTGGTGTCTCCCTTGCAGGGGTTAATAATAATAATAATATTCAGTTTTTATATAGCGCTTTATACACCATGTCTCAAAGTGCTTCCAACATTATTACCCTGATCACTGGGCCATTTCATTCCTTAAACCATCTCAGCTCCCTGGGGAGTATACAGCCTGTGCTGCCAAATGTGTAGCGCACTAAGCTAAATCAATCACAAGAACCATCTCTGCCCTCACAGGTGCCCATTTACCCCTGGGTGGAGAGAAGCAATTATAGTAAAGTGTCTTGCTCAGGGACACAGGTATCACGACCGGGATTCGAACCCACACTCTACTGAACAGAAACACCAGAGCTTGAGTTCGGTGCTCTTATCCGCTCGGCCACAACACCCCGTTAAGTGAGAAGGTTGGGGATGTGTTGATACATAAGGGGTGAGGGTTAGAGTACTCTGCCCATGAGGACGAGGTTGGGTCCCTTTTCTGCTTTTCCACCATGTAACGTTCACATGTCTCAATTCTTTTTTATCCTACAGCTCCGTGATAACTTCAGGGATGCAGTTGCCTATGTCCTGCCTAAGCTACTACTAGAACCTGTCTACCATTGCATACACTATTTTGACGTCTTAAAGGTTAGCCCAAATGAAGTTTCTCTTATAAAGTTTTCAATATGTCAAAGTGTCAATATTAAGGCTCAATATTCCAGGCATGATATTTTTCATACTTCTGATTTTTTATTATTTACCCTCAACAAAATTCAGCAAAAACTTAAACAAAAACTGTTAAATAGCCAGAAAAGTCTATAAAATCCTGTACCATATGTACATGTAGATCAGCCTTGGTGTTCAATGAAATTGTCCTACTTTTTTCCAAGGACCAAATATCATGCATGATATTAATTATTTTTTCTTCAAGTCTATACTGCAATTCATGAAATGTATTCTTATAATTTGTTCTTGTATTGCTGCGGTTTTGGTAATATTTCATTTGTTTATTGTATTTAATTTGAGCTGCCAAAGGACGAGCATCAGGTTTAAAAAAAATGGGGCTCAGAATATGATTGTTGAATATTTGTTTTCTTAGTTGGCTATCAATGATATCAAGATTATTAAAGGAACATTACAGAATTGTTTTTTGCTAACAAAACAGTTGCTGGCAGTGTAAGCACTTTATGTAATCCACCATATACATAAACTGACAAACCTGTAGAAGTTTGAGATCGATCGGCCATCTGGGTCACAAGAAAATTGTGAAAAACCGATTACACATTTGCATGAAATCATATAGATTCAACAAATGAATAAAACGATCACTGAGCGATAAACTCCAATCGGAAAATTAGTTTATTCATTTCTCATCAAATATGGCATTTCAGACAAGAATATTTCAAGGGATGTTTTCTACTATCATCATCATTAGACCGTGTAAGTTTTATGTAAATCTGTGATCAAAAAGTATATTTTACAAGTTTTTTTCTTACCAATTCTGTAATGTTCTTTTAAGAATCTGGAGTTTTGGGCTAGAGTAGCATTTTGGTATAGATGTGTTTTCTGAAACTTTTATATTTGTTTTTTCGTTTTAGTAGGAAGATCAGGCAACAGGCTTGAATTTAATTAAGGATGTTCAGCAGAACATTTTATCTAAAACTGTTTTAGTTTGGGTTGAACAAAGACAAAGTTGCTAGAGCGGGTTTTGAACCTGCGGCAATTCAGTTTGTATGCAAGTGCTCTACCAACTGAATTGTTTTGTCAATATCTTTGTTTGGGGGCCGCCAGTCAGGGGAGGCCGCCAACATAGGGCTAGATAGCTCAATAGGTAGAACACCGCATATAAATCTGTAGGTTGCAGGTTTGAATCCCACTCTATTAAATTTTTTTTTTTTAACCAAAATTGATTCGTTAGTACACATTCGCTTTTCCTTGTGGTTTATTACTTGATAGATTTTTTTTTTTTTATAATAACATCACATTACATTTTGTCTTTTATTTTAAAGCTTATTTCTGTTTTATAGACAAATCTTTTAGCTCTCAAAAGATCGTCTTGATAAATGACTTTTAGTCTTTGGTCATTTCTTCAATATTTTGGATCAAACTTTGTTTTTGTTAAAAGCAATACCCTGACAGAATTTTTTATTTTCTTGTGAAAAGTTTGCAAACCTGCACCTTTTGGTGCGGTATGATCCATATGTTGGGCCATTGTTCAATTTTGACAATATTTTCTTGATGTTTTTTTTATCGTGCAGTTATTATTGAAAACTTCCCCTAATGAAGAGGATAAAGAAAGCTTGAGACAGGTAAGGCCAGCTCCCTTCAAGCTCTGAATCTTTGATACGATTGGTTAACTCGTCTTCTTATCCAAGCTAAAAACAGTTCTTCAAAAATCCATTGCTTAGCATTTCCACTTATAATGACAAGGTCTTCAGCTATGCACGGTTGCACCAGTAGAGAGTAACTGTTCCATGGTTTGTGGTTCAATACCACATTCACGGGTGACATCTTGGCTGTCCCGATATTTCCCCACTTGTGAATGGTCACTTCACAACATCCTCAAACAGTCCTCAGTCTGTTCATATATTTTCATTCATTCCAGCTAAAGTCGGTTCTCCCTAAAAATAATCAAATGTTTCAGCTTTGTTTTTTTGTGATGCTAAGACCAGGGCCCAATTTCATGGCTCTGCTTACCGCCGAATTCTGCGCTTGCGGTGACCATTCTCCGCTTACTGTTTAAGCGCCAAGTTTCTGCGCTAGCTGTGTAAGCGTAGAATGCCTAGTAACGTGGAGTACGCACGCGCACAAGCCGAAAATCCCCGCTAACCCGTGAAATACGCTTGACGTAAGCGCGGAATTCCCTGCTTCCGCAAGCGCCGATTCTTTGCTTACGGTAAGCAGAGCCATGAAATTGGGCCCTGGTATTTCCTGCTGGTACTCAAAGCTGTTTTTTTAAAATTTATTACAAAGTAGATGGGATCACGAGATTTCAAAACACACACTTTTTACAAATAAACGTTTTTACTAGAAAACGTGACCACATGGCATCAACCTGATGTGTTGACATGTGGTGCTCTAATTCCTTCCCCAGAAAAGAGAAAGATGTGCTTGAATTTTCTTTGTAACTGCGAACTAAATAGGTGTTTCACCTCAGTTTCCTGTAATATTAGATGGAAGTGATATTGTTTATTATGTGGGTGTTAACACTTGGGAAATGACACATCACGAATGCACTACAGTACAAATACAATACAATTACAATGCAATGTACAGCTGGCTGTTCTACATCTGCACAATATTTGTGTTGTAAGCAACTGGGGGAGAACAACACCGCTGACGCGGTAGTCTGCCTTTTGATGCTGCATGGAACTTTCAGTTTTTGCAAGTTATAAAATTCTGGTTTTGTTACGTACTTTTTTTTGAAGTATAATCTATCTAAAGACAAACCTTCCTAATTTACCGATGTAATTTTTTTAACGTTCAAAATAAGTGGGGTTTGTTTTGTAGACCAGTCAATTCTTTCATTTGTGTACGTGTTCCGGATTAGGATGATAAACTGTACCAAAGTACCAAAAGTACCAACGCGTGCATGTGGGCTTCAGGTGCCCCATAAGGTTTGAATATACAAACAGATGATTCGTGGTTGATGGAATATTTCCCGAATGAGATGTGCATCAACTTTGGTTGCACCTTTTTTACTCCGCTCCGTGACTGCTCCTGCACGTTCAGTGATGTTCAGCCATGTCTATAAAGGTGGTTGAACATTTGTAGTTCTAGAGTAAAATTCCTTGAAGACCACTCGTGTTGGTCTCGTTTGGTGATGTCCGACCCTGTCTATGGCATAACGATAAAGGTGGGCATCTCATCCAGTGGTTTTAATGCACTAGGATTTTGGAAAATACAAACAACTAGGACTAGCAACATTCCACTGATACAAGGAATTCATGCGTTAAATCATACGTTCACCTCAGATTGTTGTAAGGAGTTAGGATGGAAAGGTGAACTCCATGTTTTTGTGTTCCTCTGCATTGCAGGCCTCGGGCGCTTTAAAGACACTACAGACAGATCTCGAGAGGATTTGTACCACAGGAAACCTATCCAAACGCAAAGCAAGGTAAGTTGGCTTTAGATATAGCCCTGGAGGCCTTTCACTTTCGTACACACTACAGTGATGTCCTGGATATGTGGGTCCGTTTCTGGGGCGGAAACAAATTTGAAGCTTCATTACTCAAAACTTAGCAAGAAGCCACTATTTTCACCGGATTCACTTTCCATGGCGTATACATTTTACTGCGGTAGGTTTTGAACGTTATATAATCTTCACAAAACCGTCATGCTCGTGAAATAATCCATGTCTCAACGTTAGAAAATGTTGTTTTGTTTGTACTCTCACAGTTGTTTGTTATGCGTACTTGTACAGCGTACATTAGCGTGTAAGACGCAGGATGCATTTCGTGATGTTCACATCACTTTTTTAAATTTGGCACGTTTTGTGGAACGCACTATCGGCGCCTGCGCAGACATACTGGATCACTCGAGTATAGGCTTTTTCATGATGAACTGTGTTTAAAGTTTGCAGAACTTTTTAGCATTGAGAGCTGTTTTATTTTTTTTTAATGACGGATTTATGAGGAATATATGACGTCAAAACCTACCACAGAAAAATTTATGCAGCCATGTGATTTCTCAAGATTTTTCCTGATTTCAGGTTTTTCTGAAAACCTCAATAAGCCTTTGAAATTTCTTGAAAAAAAAAAGTAAAGCAGTCATCAAAGGGAAAAAGAAAGAGTCCACATTGTTTCCAAACCTTTGGTTGGTATTTCTTGTGATGCACAGAGCCTGTGAACCTCCTGAGTTGTAACGTCGGGAAGGTCCTGGGTCTAGAATAAGGAGGAACTAAGGCCCACAAGCTGTCGTTCATGAACTTTCACATGCTTCAAATTTGTTACAAACACAGATGAACTTTCACATTTAATTTGTTACCAATACAGATGAACTTTCACACTAAACTTGTTACCAACACAGATGAACTTACACACTAAATTTGTTACCAATACAGATGAACTTTCACACTAAACTGTTGGGTAAGATACTTTCATTTGTTATAATTTGGTTATTATTTGCTGCCATCAGCGAAACATTGAGGTTTCACAGACGAGTAGCATCGCGGCAGTTCAGCATGCAGAAGATGAATGAGATACAGAAGAACATTGAGGGATGGGAGGGACGGGACATCAGTCAGGTGTGCAATGAGTTCATCATGGAGGGCAACCTGGGCAAGGTACACGCTGGCAAGAACAAAAAGGTAGGTATTTGGTTGTAACCCCTGAGGGACACTGATGAGTGGTCAAGGGCATGGGTCGCAAGCTCTGGTGTTTCTGATCAGCAGAGTGTGGGTTCGATTCCCGGTCATGACACTTGTGTCCTTGAGCAGAGCCCTTAACCACTACCAGACTACTACTTTGACTTTAGGATGGGATGTAAAACCGTTCGTCCCAAGGTT
The DNA here is from genome assembly GCA_032158295.1 of Pycnopodia helianthoides. NCBI lineage: Eukaryota > Metazoa > Echinodermata > Asteroidea > Forcipulatida > Asteriidae > Pycnopodia > Pycnopodia helianthoides. The sequence continues at coordinate 14,332,271 of CM063243.1, forward strand.
TGCGTAATGCACGTAATGTGAAATGCTACATAATAATAATAAAGACGCCGGTCATAAAGAAAAGGTGATGGGTTTTTTCCTAGTTTTTAAATTGGCAAATTTGATTTGAAAAAACTTTTCTACAGCTTCTTAGCTTTTTAATAATACCTTCATCAAATGGGATGGAACGCTATCAAATAGTTGACTTTGTTTATTGATAGAATTGAAATCTGCAGCCTGTACTTCCTAAATCAGAATTGTTTTATCACTCTTCTTCAGGCTAACACAGAGCGTCATATATTCCTGTTTGATTTGATGATCGTCTGCTGCAAGCAGAATGCACGCAAGTCGGTAACCAGCAGCTCCCCGGAGTACCGGTACAAGGAGCGTTATGCACTCGGCAAGATCAGCTTAATAGACAAAGAAAATACTGATGGTAAGAGGACTGCCTTTATGTTTTTTTACAAATTTTTCAAAAACCATAGCATTTCAAGCAAAAGCATTTGAAGAGAAGTTTTCCACCATGACCATCTTAATATGTTGTGCACACCCTTTAATTCAGTAAGAGGTGTTTTACAACAGGGTATTTACACGGTTTATCAGAGTCTAGTTTTCTTGAATTATTTTCTTGACATGATAGCTAGAGATTTGTTATTGATACTAAACAAATGACATCAAATCAATGGGAGACTTTTGAATGCTAGATGGCAGCAGACATACCAGGTAAAATTCCATTGTTTGCATAGTTCTAAGCATTGCCAAGAACAATGGATTTACCTGGTAAGTCTGCTGCCACCAAGCGTCCCAAAAGTCCCCCAGTCACAAAAATCATTTCCAAAGATTTAAGTACAGTTTTTTCTCATCTGCACCTGTTAAAAAAAAACACCTTCTGAGCTTACACATCATGCAATGATTTGTTTTCACTTTTGTATCTTTTGATCAGATTTCAGGTTTGGGTTTGAAATTAAATTAAAGGATCAACATCCGGCAATCATCTTCTTTGCTAAGAACCAGGAAGAGAAAACCAATTGGATGGAGGCACTGACAACATTATGTCTAAGAAGGTAAGACTTCATCTGCTTCGGACTGAGGGTCAGCAACTAGTGTTAAAAGAGTATGCTATGAACATGCTACATTAAACACACATTCTGTTCTTTGTTTATCTACACCTTGCAGTACTATTGAGAGAATGTTAGATACTATATTAACTGAAGAAGAAGCCAGCAACCGCTCAGACTACCCACGCCGGAGGAATACAAGTAAGTCATCATACCAAATAGTTATAATTCAACATAGTTTAAGCGTCCCAAACCAACCTGAAAATTTGATCTACGAATACTGCATAGCTGGACCAAATATGAGCAACTAAAAATAATACACATACAATTGGACTATTTTTATCCGAGCACTGGACCCAATTTCATAAACAAGGTCTCTAACGTCAAGTTAAGGTCTCCAAGGGTTTGGCTATCTGCAACAATCTCTCCAGGCTTGGTTTCCTTGTTGGTGCTCAATCTTGTCTCATACGACTTTCGGTCATGGTTTTTTGTGACTGGAGTTTTAAAAATCCTTTTTTTTTTTTTCATCAAACCTAGATTTGCAGAGGAAGACTCGCCGGACAACATCGTCTTTGAGGAAGGCCAGAAGTCCCGCGCAGGGGTACCGCTCATCAAGGGTGGTACCCTCCTCAAGCTTATTGAAAGACTGACATACCACAAGTATGCCGACCCCTCGTTTGTCAGGACGTTCCTGACGACCTACAGATCATTCTGCAAACCTCAGGAACTCCTGTCTCTTCTTATCGATAGATATCTTTTTAAAGTTGAGTTGGAGAAAACCAGTCAGGCATGTGGGTTGTATGGGCCAGTGTTCTTGTTTTGCAAGGACGCAGGTTCAAAACCCCACTTAAAATTTGTTCATTTAAAGGAAAAGTACATCATTGTTTTGGGGGAGAGTGAATTTTATGGTATTATTATATACTTCTGGTACTGAAACCAAGAATGCCTCATAAGTTAACTTAATCACTGGAGCTCACAAGCCTGAGGCAAACCTGTAAACAAGGGTGCTTGCTATGTGAGCCAGAAACACCGGGGTTAACCCCTACTCTTCCAGGATAAAAGTTCTGGTTTTTTTACATGCACTTCCAATTCTAACATGGGACCTATGGCTTAATGTTCTTTCTGAAGGACAAAGCAATTTTCGAAGGACAAAGCAGGTTTATTGATAGCTGTAATCAATGTAAACAACAATGTTTTTTGAAGTCTTGAAATGCCTTTTCCTTGAGTCAGACAGCATTTTTGACGAACAAATTTCTCTGGAGGATTTGTAACTGTAGCGTTTAGATCGGAATTGATTAATTTGAGTTTTGCTAATTAAAAAACAATCACGTAGTTTGTCTTCAACCTTAAACATGATGGAATTGCTTTTAGTTTGGAACAAATTTGAGTTTCATTGAGGTCTAAATTAACATTGAATATTCTCTTGAAATCAGTCCCACCTAAGATAATTGCATTATTGAAAAAAAGATGTACAGTACAACTACAATTTGAGTTTTACGCTGTTGTTAAGCTATTTGAAGAACAAAACTGGAATATGATATGTGAAATTAGTGATCCCAAGTACATGGTTTTTGAAATGGTTGTCCTTAAGCGACATGACAACTATTGACATTTAGAAGAAAAAGGGTGAAGCAAGACAGGTAGTAAATTATTGACCTTAATTTGAGCTGTTTACATTTGAGATTCAAGACCCACCACCTACTGAGGAGGATCGCATTGCGATGGACAGAGGAGCTACTGTAGTACGAGAGGATCTAAAGAGGTTCCGTAAGGAATATGCCCAACCCATACAACTAAGGTAAACTCTTAACTTAGTACAATTAGGTAAACCCTCAACCCATAACTGAGTTAAACTCCTAACCCAAACAACCAAGGTAACACTCCTAACCCATTACAACTAAGGTAAACTCTTAACTTAGTACAACTTAGGTAAACCCTCAACCCATAATTGAGTTTAACTCCTAACCCAAAAACCCAGGTACACTCCTAACCCAAACAACCAAGGTTAAACTCCTAACCCATACTACTAAGTTAAACTCCTAACCTATACAGCTAAGGTAAACTCTAAACTTAGTACAACTTAGGTAAGCTCCCAACCTATACAACTAAAGTAAACTCCCAACCCACAAACAATTAAGGTTAAACTCCTACCAAACAACCAAGGTAAACTCCTTACCCAAAAACAAGGTAAACTCCTAACCATACACAAGTTAAACTCTAACCATAACAAGGTAAACTTCCTAGCCCCATACAACAAAGGTAAACTCCCTCAACCCATAACTGAGTTAAATTCCTAACCTATACAACTAAGGTAGACTCCTAACCCATACAAATAAGGTTTAAACTGTTTATCCCAAGGTAAACTTCCGAATCAGTGTTACTAAGTTAAACTCTCAACTATTCAATTTCAATTTTAATTTCAGTAGGATAGTTTTAAGACAAACTTCTTGAAAGTTAGATGATTTAAGGCCATTGTCAAAGCTAGGGCTTTGGCCTGGTTTAGACTCTGTCAGTAATTTTAAAACAGCACTTTCAGTCTGCAGCTTTTAAATTTTGATTTTGATTGATTATTTATTCATACATCTGGTGGCCAAAAAGCCAATTACATGTATGTTACAATTAAAATGACAATAAAAAAAATAACAGCAATAATTATAAGAACTTAGTAAAAGCATTCAAAGAAAAAACACAAATTGCACATTAAATGTTATTAATTAAAAAAACATCTAAAATTGAATATGAGAAATTCATTCGTTTAAAATATCAATAAAATAGGGGATGGGGCTGTTTTTGAAGCTTGAATTGGCTGACGGAGCCTAAGGAAAAGGGTCCGAGTTGAACAGTTTCAAATGTATCTCTCTTTCCCCCTGACAGAGTACTGAATGTATTAAGACACTGGGTTGATCGTCATTTCTATGATTTTGAGCGGAGCACGGAGCTACCTCCCAGGTTGATGGAGTTTATAGACCAAGTGAGGGGAAAGGCCATGAGGAAGTGGGCAGAGTCTATCAAGAAAATTGTACAAAGAAGGGTATGTTGGCAGTTACAGAACTGATCGGTTTCATTTGTGTCGTATGCAAAATCGTTTCCATGTTGCTGAAAGGGGACCACTTGTGTTATTAGTTGTTGATTTTGTGTTGTATCGTGCAAATGTATTTTAGGACTTGTGGCTCTAAACAGAGATATTTTAATTCCGACGTGTAAAGTCAGTGTAAAATTGAACATTGAGTGTAAGTTTTTATTTGGGAGGGGGTTGTGATAATTATTACAATGACATTGATGCCTCTAACCATTACAGCTGTAATACAAATTCCATGAATAATAATCTTTGTAAGACTTCTAAACCCATTTCTACCCATTTCTCATTCACCTTTTTAGAGTTCCAAACCCATTTCTACCCATTTCTCATTCACCTTTTAAGAGTTCCAAACCCATTTCTACCCATTTCTCATTCACCTTTTTAGAGTTCCAAACCCATTTCTACCCATTTCTCATTCACCTTTTTAGAGTTCCAAACCCATTTCTACCCATTTCTCATTCACCTTTTAAGAGTTCCAAACCCATTTCTACCCATTTCTCATTCACCTTTTAAGAGTTCCAAACCCATTTCTCATTTGCTTTATACAATTTCTAAACCCACCTTTACCCATTTCTAATTTACCCACAGCAAGAAGCAGATCAATGCATTCGAGAGATTACATTTGAGAAGGATCCTCCAACCCCAGAGGCGCACATTGCAAAGTTGGCCTCCGAGTACGACTTAATGACGGTACGTAACCAATTCTTGTAGGGAACAAGTTTCACTGAAGGGCAAATACCTGGACCCAATTTCTTAAAGTGAAGAGACATCTTGCTTAGTAATAACAGGTTACCAGCCAAAATGCCATGCAATGTATGTTGTTCATGACTAGTGCCATGCAAATTTTTGCTTAGCAGAAATATTTAGTAAGCACTTTTTAAATATGAAATAATAAACAATTGCGCATAGGTTTCTGAAATAAATTTGAGAGAATGAAATTGAAACTCTCATTTTCTGCCTTTATAGTTGCATCCAATAGAGATTGCTCGTCAGCTGACCATCCTGGAAGCAGATTTGTTCCGAGCTGTTCAGCCGTCTGAGCTGGTCGGTACAGTGTGGACAAAGAAGGATAAGAATATAACATCGCCTAACCTACTGAAAATGATTCATCATTCTAACATGGTAAGAATTTAAAAATGAAAAAAAAAGGAAACTAAAAGTAGACTGGTCCAGTCGATTTTAACGGTAGACTGTGGAATGCTAGGTGGCAGCAGACTGACCACGTAAAACGTAGTTCTGGGCATACACACAACGCTGAGAATAATTAACTTACCTGGTAAATCTGCTGCCACCTAGTGTCCTAAAAAGTCTCCCATTCAATGAAGTGTGTAAATGGGCTGAGCACAAAAAGTTCTGCTTCGTAAAAAAAAAGTCTCAGCAGCCAAAATTTCATCTACAATACCTCGACCTTAATTCTTCTCAGAACCAACTTGTCAACATAGAGGAGATTAACTCACATAGGCCCCATTTCACGGCTCTGCTTACTACAGAAATCTGCAATTAGAGCGCTTTGTAAACCATGTGTTTTTATGGGCTGTAAGCAAAGAATGCCACGGTAAGCAGAGCCACGAACCTGGGCCATGGTTGTCACCTGTAGACTAGTTATTTGACTTAAATTTTCATCTAATGTATACCAGTTGTAAGAAAAACTACAGTTGGTAAACTTGCAAGCACAGCCATGTATAAAACTCTTTTGGGAGATGTGTTGGCTCTGAGAAGAGCCGGTGAGGTCTTGATGTTTCGAGCAGTATACTCTGCTTGTCTTCAAGAGTAAGAAGAGCAAACAACACTTATACCATTGGCGGCCGGTATTTAAAAATTTAGATTGATCAGTAACGTTTTTGGTTAATGAACGTAGCCATTTGCGAATGAGATTTTGAACAGTGTCTGGTACAATGGGTTGATTGGTCACAAGTGAACACTCAAGTTGGATTCAGTATTGCTACGTCACATGATTCAGGGCAAGCTTTTGTATAGCAACCTCCAGATGGGCAAACCCTGGTACCATTGTGCCACACACATGTATTCAAAATTGTGTTAAATATCTCTGCATTTTTTCTTTCTTCAGCTCCCACTATGGTTGGCGAGATGTTCGTCGAAATTTTTAATTCGAAGGTTTTAAAGCATCACAAAAAATATGTTCATTATTTGAATTGGTTAAATGTTTGAGTAATTTCTTTTTGTTTCAGCTCATACAATGGTTGGAGAAATGCATCGTTGAGGCTGAGAACTTTGAGGAGCGGATAGCTGTACTTACAAGAGTGATAGAAATAATGATGGTAATAAACAGGGAGAAAAATAATTTTTGAAATGTCTAACAATGATAAATCAAAGTTTATACAAGCTTCTTGTATACAAGCTTCTTGAACAGGTTAATGTAATGATTGCATTTGGGTTAAAGAGCATTCTTATTTTTTTTTCTCACCGTACATCGATGTGTGAAGAGCACTCCATACCGGTGCTTTCCCCGAGTCCTGCGAAGTGTTCTGTTCTTAAGACATCTGCTCTAGAATGGCGGGGGTCTTGGGTTCAAATCCCTCTAGAGTGTCTGTGGAATTTGTTTCAGGACTAGGGTGGGGGAACTCTTGAAACAAACAGTGCTCACAACACATTTGTTTTGGGTAAAAAACAAAATATTGTTCTTTTACGGACAGACTCGTACTTTCAGCACTTCTGCTTTACATAGAGAAGTACATAGAGTTCCTTCAATATTTGTCATAACTATGTAAACTTTCCTAATGATGTCATATTTTCGAAAGTATGACATAAAATGTGGACTTGAATTGAGCAATAAATGTTTTATCAAATTTCATATTCTAGTAACAGATCAGTAATTTATGTTTCTTCACAGGTATTTCAAGAATTGAATAACTTCAATGGCGTCTTAGAGGTAGTTAGTGCACTTAACTCATCTGCTGTCTACAGACTAGAACACACATTCAGGGTAAGTTGTTGTTTCTAGGAATCTTGTTTGGAATTAAAGACACTGGACACCTTTGGTAATTGTCAAAGATCAGTCTTCTCACTTGGTGTATCTCAACATATGCACAAAATAACAAACCTGTGAAGTTGCGTGATAATAATGGAAGAAAAAACACCCTTGTCACACGCGTGAGGTCTCAAAATCAATTCAAATATTTTACTGAGAAATTACTTCTTTCTCAAAAACTATGTTACTTCAGAGGGAGCCGTTTCTCACAATGTTTTATACTATCAACAGCCCTCCATTGCCCGTTACCAAGTAAGTTTTTATGCTAACAATTATTTTGAGTAATTACCAATAGTGTCCAGTGCCTTTAAGATGTAATTCCACTGTAAGCCTTGCTCACTTCAAATTCAAATAAAAATGACATTGAAGTGCAGGCAAACTTTTGCAACAAGGGTCTTATTGGTTTACAGTACAATGTACTTTTGAAGATCCCCTGGTTTGTTACTAGAAAATGATCAATACATGAACAAAGGGGATGATAAATGTTATTTTTTTTATGGCTAGGAATTATCTCCAAGGAAGAAGCAAGCATTGGAGGAGGCAAAAGAGCTCTCTGGTGATCATTATAAGAGGTACACAGAGAAGCTTCGCTCCATCAACCCGCCATGTGTACCCTTTGTAGGTAGGTACCAAACTGATCTCCATAGCAGTATTGTACACGAGAGAGAGCGTGAAGGGAATATCAAGAGTGGATAGGTGAAATCCAGTTTGTCAGTTGCACCTACATTGTATACTTTTGTTACTTCCGACACTAGGGCCCAATTTCAAAGAGCTGCTTAAGCAGTTGGCTAACTAGAAGGAGGTTGCCGGCCAAATGCCATGACACATGTACCATTTGTGACTGGTTTCCTGCAAAGTTTTGCTTAGCAGAAATTTGTTAAGCAACAATTTCTGCTTCAGCAGCTCTATGAAATTGGCCCCAGGCCTTGCTGACATTTTTGTTACCTGTGGCAACACTAAATATTCGTGCCAAGTTAATGCTTGGGTGTTCTCGAGAGAAACCATGCAATTTTTACATCTTTCTATTTTGAAAACTTTAAATTGCTTGTAGTTGTAATTGGTGTTCTTTTTGTTCTTTTTGTATTTTAATGTCTTGGTTGGACATGTAGTGCGCTTTTTAAAAATCTTGGTTTCTTGTAATTGATTTTTTGTGTGGATATACTTGGCATCAGTGGAAGACGCTTTTATGCTGAGCTGATCCTACCCAGTATAAGTAAAGTATAAATAAAAGTAAAATAAACAGATTTGCCTAAAAAGTGTGTTGATTTGCTGACGCACTTTCTTTTCTGTGAAAATGTTTCTGGAAAGAAGTGTTGGTTCATTCTTGACATGTAAGTTAGCATGAGAAACATTGAAATATGTCAATATAGGACATGACGGTTACTTTTAGGTTGAGTGGAAGGAAGTCGGTCAAATCTTGCAACCGTTTGCAGCTGCTATGGGCATTTTGGTAGGATCCATCATGGCCCGTTCTGTTGTAAGCAACGATGGAGACAGCAACTCTCACAGTTATCATGGGCAGTTGGGTTGAAGTAGAGCAACCCTTGTAGGTAGCACTTTGGTACCAGCCACTTAAGCCCCTACAGTCTCTTAAGAGTTAATCGATCTTCCCCTCTCTCTGTCTCCTTTACTCGCAGGCATGTACCTCTCCAACATCCTCTTCACTGAGCAGGGCAACCCTGACTTCTTGCAGTCCTCAGTTGAGGGGTTGATCAACTTCAGCAAGAGGAGGAAAGTAGCCGAGATTACTGGAGAGATTCAGCAATACCAGAACCAGCCGTATTGCCTGCGAGTAAACCCAGAAATGAGGGTCAGTCAATTTTGTTTTCAGTTTATTTTTAGAAATGAATTTTGAGGAATCTGTGCTATATAGCAGGATACAAATAAATCAGTTTTGCACATAATTATATGCTTTTGGTGACATTCTTTCTTTCTTTTTTCCCTTGCACTAAAAATATCTGAAATTTCTGCATGATTGCTGACTTGGTCTTAGATAGTGTATTATCAGAAAGAGTCTTTCATAACACTGTTGGACAAAAAGTGTGTTTTCTATGATGTATTGTTTCATTTAACGCATTTACTGCCCGACCATTCAGTATCATCCACTGTGGTTTCGAGTGGTACATATCTTGCAAGATGATACCATGCACATGTGAATGCATCTACACAGTACACACATGTACAGCAGATAGTTCTGTGCGCAGTCGTGCTACCATACACAACCAGTTCATTGGTTTCAAATGGTCTGTCGTCTCCTTGAAATTTGTCACCAAGAAATTAACAATAATATTGTTTAATGCATGTTTTATCATCTGTTGAAATGTTGCAATTTTCGAACATGCTCTGTTTGTTACATATGTTTAAATATTCGTTTACTATCTGTGTAGCTTGAAAGAGTTTCATTTGTTACTGTTTCTTCTGTATGCTTGAAATGGTTAGGCGTTTCTCTGTTTATAATATTGTTTGATTTGGCTGATTTTTCAGCGGTTCGTAGTTGTGTCATTTCTTGTTTTTGTGGTTAACAGTTTAAACTGTAAGCAAGATCCTTTGACAATCGCAATCAATCTTATTTTGTATAGACCTTACGCAGGGGTGTCATACAACCTCCATCTTAAAGGTAAAATGATGACGAAACAATGGAAATGCACAGATTTTTGTGCGGGGCCATTAAGCAACCTTCTTTTGACCTCTACCCGAGGGCGCTCTTGTAAAATGACATCATATGTGTAAGGTCTATTCCCTCAATGATTCTTTAAAAGGAGAAAATAAAAGTTCCGCTTTAACTTTTGTTCCAGAAATTCTTTGAAGCTCTTGACCCCATGGGGAGTATGTGTGAGACAGACTTCAATGATTATATGTATGAGAAGTCCCTTGAGATAGAGCCAAGGAACTCAAAACAGCCACCGAAGTTTGTAAGTATCAAAGAGTTTGAATAGAAAAGAACCAAAATGACCTCCAGAAGAAGTGATAAAGGACTGGCGTTTTGACCCCAGCAGAGTCTTTCTCTATTGCTAAATGTGAATTCAATGCACACTCGCAAGTATACTAGAAGCAGTCAAGTGGAAAAATAACCGAAGGAGTGAAAAGCAAGAAGCAGAGAAAAGCAAAGTGCGGACAGAAGATGAAGAAGATCAGCAAAGAAAAGCAACCAAAACGATGGGTAGAAGAAAATGGCTAGATAAGAAGAAGTAGATAGCCATCTGGGTCGAAACACAAAAAGACCAACTCAGTAGTTGGGGGGAAAAAAGAGAAAACTAAATAGATATAGAGTTCCAGATACTTAACCAGTGCTCAATTAAAATTGGTTTGTAAATTTATTGTAGTCATATGGGAATATTAAGCAATTAAAATAACATTTCCTGCATTACAATAGCTGCAAAAATACCAGTTGGTTCCATTTACCCATCACAAATTTTGCATGTTTTGAGTAGATTTTTTTTATTGGGTGGGGGAATTCATGTAAAATGATAAACTATTTAAAGTTTTTTGGTTGAAAGATTTCAGAGATGTTTCATTTGTACTTTTGATGTGTTCTCCTCCAGCCTAAGAAGTTTGAGTATTCCTTAAAGTCCCCTGGTATCAAGCCCACTGCTAGTCGCCACATGTCAATAGCTGGTACCCTGAGAGGTCAAACATCAGGATCCAGTATGGAGCTACGGACATCCCTATCCTCGGTAATCTAGATTCAATCAATGGATTCAATAAATACACTATTGTTGGTTTTACCCTCTCACCAATGTGTGATAAGCACTGTTTATTTTTTGTGAATTTGTATATCAGTGCTTTCCAAGTCCTGCAGAACATAAAGATCTGTTTAGTTTATTGCTTAATTTTGTTTTGCTTCACTAATTAATTAAATTCATTGAAAGGTTGTTGCATTTATAATTTTGTTTGGTGCCCCTGAACAATGATATTGACAAAATATGAAGACTGCCAGCATAGGGCTAGTTAGGAGAGCATCGGTTTAGTCTAGTCAATTGTTTTGGCTCTCATCAATTTTCCTTCGTCTACCCCAACATTGATTTAGAGTATTTTTTGCTCACACATGTGCAGAGAACGACAGATGAGGAGTCGATTACATCCCCTAAAGCAATGAGTGGCGGCCCACCATCGCCGAGAACACCGACCACTCCTTCCAATAGCAATGTGTTTTGTGAGAACAGCGTCTTTGCAGCTGTGGAAATAGGTAGGGGATTTACTTTGTGCATTGGGCAGAGATTTGTGTACATTTTGTAAACATCCGCTTTCATATATAAATTCTAATAACTGTCTGTGTTTTTGACAGTTTTGATTTGGACTTAACTTGTATTGTACTTCTTACTTTTAAAAACCATGTGCAAGGGTGTGAGATTTTGGTGTTCATTTTGGAACAATTTTGTTTTTGTTGTTTTTTCCTGTCGGTTATGATATTTGTCTGTGTTCTATTGACTTAATTCACCTTACCACACCAGGGGTCGATTTCACAAAACTCTTCCTAACTTAGGACTAGTCCTAGGCAATGCTAAGAGATAGGACTAATCCTAAGTTAGGACCAGTACTTAGGACTAGTCCTATCTCTTAGCATTGCCTAGGTCTAGTCCTAAGTTAGGAAGAGTTTTGTGAAATCGACCCCTGATCTTGTTAGTGCCATTGGGAGTCACTTTCCCTGTGTGTTATACTTTGTCGTGCGCATTTTAGGTGACCGGCACGCTTTCACTCACTCACCATGTCTTCACGTACAATATGGCGCTGAAAATGGCAGGCCATGTGCTGAGAGTATCTGCATGTTACGTCAGTGCAAGGGGTCACTACTTTGTACTTACTGTGTTGTAAAGAATATTATTGTGTTGCACTTCTTGCTTTCTTCGAGGTATCATTCCCATTACTTAAATACTTCAAGGTAGTTTCCAAGACGTGTTTTGTTAAATTGCATTTTTATATCAATTTTAATCATACTCTTTGTTATATGATGTTTTAGTTTGGTACTTTTGTGTACTTCGCCTTTTGTTAAATGCCTGAGAATTTAGCTTTTATGTAGTGTAACAATTTATCCTTTCTATTATTATTGGTGTTATTATTAGGCTTACATTTATACAAATTTGCTGTTGTATAATCCGTCAGCATGGTATAGACAATATGGACTAATTTTTATTTGTTTGATAAGAATCAATAGTCATGATTACTACACACAGTCCTAGGAACTACACAAAAACAATTTTAGAAGAGTGTCTCATGCAACTGCCATTAGGTGCAGTGGTAATGTTAATGTCAAGGCAAATGCACTGATCTGAGCCATAGCCACAGCCATAGCCTGTAGTTCAGACAAAGCATGTGTACACAGTGACTGAACTTTCTTTCTTTATTGTCCGGTAGGTTGCAGTGGGCAAGCAGGAGCAGCCTCAGGGGAGGAAAGTCCCCCACCGATCCCTCCAAGAATGAGGATAGGGAGTAACTCACCAACGAGACCAACGGAATCCTCCGAACCTCCCCTCCTCCCTCCCAAGCTATACAAGCCGCCCCTGCCCCCTCGCCGGAACTCCACCCACCACCCACCTGGGTACCAATCACAGCACAGTGCACCACTAACTCATTATCCCGGTGCGTCAACTCAGCCCTTCTCATCATCACATCAACCCCAGCCGGGAGTGAATGGGAGCAGCCCAGCCGTACCCCCGAGAGTTTATCGCAAGAGTCCGTCCTTCCCTCATGATCAGCATATACGGAGGACAGCATCAGTCAGCACCCCACTATCAGGAACATTACATCGGCGGGAAGTTCCATCCCCAGTGCCCCACCCTCCACAGTTTGACTCCCAATGGGTTCCTAAATCCAAGGGACCGTTGACCCCATTGCTCAACCAGTCTTCACACTCCCAATTTGCAAACTTCACATGTTCTTCCACATCAATTCCAATACAACAGCAACAACAGCAACCCGGCACACTGCCGCCGCAGTTAATACAGCAACAGAAAATCTACCCGCAGCAGCAGCAGCAGCTACAACAGCACTCATACGTGTACCAGCAGCAAACTGTCCAACAGCAACCACCTTTGCTGAATAACCAACAAACTCTTGCAAATCAGCCTTATGGAGAACCTCAGCAATCGCAGCCGTTGGTACCACATAGGGTACCCCTCGGAGCTCCTCCGGTGCCATTAAGACCCCACGAGCAGCACAGTGCGCAGTCCAAGGGCCACTCAGTACCCACAGAACAGTTCTAAGCTTATGTGAAACAGTACAACTAATTTTTTGTTTTAAGTTGAACTATTTAATTCCAGTGGAAGTCATGAGTAATGTGAGTGAGAAATTAACCACTGGCTTCTAATACGTTGGAAGTAAGTTGATGTCATTCTAATACTGGGTCAGTATGACCGTCATAGGTGTAACCCAATCAGTCAATCAGGAGGGGTGTCATTGAAACTTGGCTTATCAGAAGACTTCACTCTGCCTTCAGAATGGACAACTGAATGCTTAAATCTGCAGAATTCATTGGACAAATCAACTGTGCTTGTGCTTCAGACAGCGCAACAATGATTTCTCATTGGTCAGCACTCCTCAGAAAGTCCATAGAAAAAGAATCCTTTGCTTCCAATTTTTGGTGAATGCTTGACGACACCTTCAGCAACGATCAAAGAGAGGATCATGTTCACCTTGTTCTGCTGTGGGATTCATTAGTGGTAACAACGACGTCAAAGAGGACTGGAAGTAAAAGAATAATTTGCTTCCAGTTTGGGTGAATGCTTGACGACAACTGCTGGATCTACTTCCCTTGAGCAATGAACAAAGAAAGCATCGTGTTGTGGTCGAGCCCAGCATTTTCACGTTGTTTTTGCCGTGGGAGTCGTTAGTTGTAACATCAAAGCTCAAGAGGACTGGGAGTATAAGCTTTCAGTGGAAATTTATCATTGTCAATCATTGGCGGATCCAGAGGGGTGGGAATGAGCGTGCCAGACTCTCCCAGACAAAATTAAACCAACGCCTGCTTATTTGTTGGCACACAGAATTAGTTTGCCACTTAGTCGTCCCCCCCCCCCCTTGGTAAATGACACTCTGGGTCCGTCCTCAAGCATGGGGAGATCAAGTTAACGAAGTTTCATGCAGAGTGCAATGTGTCACACCCGTTGTACTTCATTTGTACATCATCACTAATTGATTAAAGAAAAAAAAGCCTCTTGCATCAGAGCAGGAAAAAAAGTACTATTTGTTCATGAAATAGTGTTTGTTAAAATTAAGAGTTAATTCATTTTTATTGTCAGAGGAAGATATATAATATATATATCAGACTGTGCAATTGGACCGGACATCCGATCAATTGATTCATGTACAATTAAAGCAAGAAACCAGTTTCCAAATAATGTTGTACAGAAATATAAAAATAAAAAAAACTGTAACTTGTTGAGCAAAATATTTATATTAGTGGATAATGTTGAGATGAAGGATGAGTTGAATTGGACCAGTGAAGAGTTTTATGAATGTTGGTTGGAGTTCCAAGGGAAGGTTTATGATGTTTTTTGTGCTCTTGAGCAAGGTACTGCCAACTTGTTTTACATCCCAGGTTCTGAACCTTTGCGTAGTATAGGACACACAAGCAAAGCTGTACTTATTTGTCTCCCTGAGAGAAAATGTTCTGGTTCAATGTCTGGTTAAAGATGTTTTGACTAACTGTCATTGAAAACCTGCTAAGCAAAAATTGTAACTTAGCAAATTAGTTTACCTGGCAAAACAGTTGCGGGGCACCAGTTGCAGCAGTAAGAAGTATATGGGACTTTGATAGGTAAGTCGTTTAGGCCCTTCTCAAAACCATGGCTTCGGCTTGGGCTCCATCAGTAATTTTGAGAACGTACACTTTCGTTACTGGGCTTCAAAGAGGCGAAGCTGAAGCCTATAAGCCAAAGAATTGATCACATGTCTCAATGTCATAAAGCTGTTTGGGCCATGCCACACGAGGCGCAATCTACAGCCGCTCAGTTTCAATCTTCAAGAAGAAAAGGCATTCAAATTTCAATTTTCACTTAATTTTCTTGAGGATTGCAAGACACCGTCAGAAAAATAAACTCCTGTGCTACCAAATTGATCCTTGTGCATGCAGTGTAGTTTGTTTACTCCAAGTCGCCTGTAAAAAATGACAAGGCTCTTTTAAGCAAAATAATGTAATTAAGGCCATTGCCAAATGAGCAACAGCTAGATCGCAACATTAGCATGCATTGAAGTACAGGCTGCCCTTAATAGCAACAGCCTAGGCACTATTTCAGACGGAGAACCAATCACATGCAGTTAATAATTCACTGTATTTTGGTTGGTGGTCCATATCTGCTAAGCATTTTGTGCTCAGCAGCTTCATGAAAGTCGCCCAGGTGAGAAAACCCATTTAGCAAACATAAACATATGCATATGTAGCACAGCCATTGAGCATCTAACGTGGAGCCTTCTCTTTACAATCTTAACTGATTGGCTTTGACTTCGGCTCACGCTTGGGACTCATTTGCCAATTTGAAGGCCTGTATGGAAAGTGGACATTTCAAAACGACTGACAGTACGTATGCCAAAGCTTTGGTTTTGAAAAGGGCCATGCCCTTTATCATGGTGCAGCCATTTTGTTTTGTCCCCAATCAAATCAGTGACAAAATAAACCGACCTCCTTTTGGTGTAATGATAATCAGTATTCATCAATGAAGTGGTGTATTGACCCCTTGCATCAACGTCACACACACGGTTATTGTCTGCTGCAATCGATGGGTACAATGACTTGTTTTGTCAAAAGTGACCGCTTAAATTTGAATTCTCCATTAACTAGAGCTACTAGCTATTGCATACCCATGTTAGAGATGGCGAACAGCCATACACAATTGCACCCCCACACTAATGTCGTCACTTTTGCTAAAAAATATCCGTCAGACACACTTTCCACCACTCACTCAATCACCGCATCGGCGCGCCAGACTGCAGTAGTACAGTACATATGTGTAAACATAAAACACTTGACAATGACTTGGACATGTACGCGCACTTACGTCAATGAAATTGGACTTGTTTCAGAGTCTGGTACTTGTGTGACATCACCATATTGAGTTTGTACTTTTTGCAGTAGTGGGAAGTGCTGTTCTCTAGATGGCACAATGCTGCCAGGCTTTGCCCATCTGGAGGTTGCTATACATAAGCTCGCCCCAAACCGTGTGACGTATCAATACTGTTTTTAGTGTGGGGAACCAAATTTGAGTGTTCACTTGTGACCAGTCAAGTTATTGTACCAGATATTAAGTAGGATTTGAAACTTTGCATGGTGGAAATACGATATGGAAAAAGGTTTGCGGTGACAACCATGTAATACTGTCTCTTATTGAGTTGGGGTGGTTCTGAAAAGAACCGTTGGTTAACTCGACGTTTCGATCAGTATGCTCTGATCGTCTTCTGGAGAGTATGCTCTGATCGTCTTCTGGAAGACGATCAGAGCATACTGATCGAAACGTCGAGTTAACCAACGGTTCTTTTCAGAACCACCCCAACTCAATAAGAGACAGTATTACATGGTTGTCACCGCAAACCTTTTTCCATATCGTACCAGATATTATTCCTAATCTAACTCACAAATTTTGTACCTGATGTCATCACCCAAAACAAATCTTGGTTGCACCATGCACCATTTCCCAGTGCTATTGTGCAGGGGGGGGGGGCATTTTAGGCGATGCACACCATATCGTGACATTCCTTTTGACTCCCAATTGGCAGACCATGTGCAGACAGTAGCTGCATGCGACATCAGTGCAAAGGGTCTACAAGCATTACAAATCTGTGTTATTTCATGCCTACAAGTTTACCATTTGGGCTTATGTAATAAAAACAGAACTTTAGAACTCCCCATTGTATACACAGTTTCAAGTAGATAGATATTGTAATCCCCCGATGGTGGTTAAAGGCATGCTTTATTTTAACCTGTTTAAGACGGCAAATTAGGGGGGGGGGGGGAAAGGGCTTTTGGAGAAGTGGTTTCCATCATCTGGTAGAAATCCTGCTCCAGTGTAAAATGCTGCACGCCCTACCTAAAGAATCCACACCTTTGCCTGAATCTTTTGGCTGTTCAAAAGTTGTGCGTTTTAGCATGAGTCTTTGAAACAGACACTGCCTTTTATTCCTACTTCCTTTCAACAATTTACCAGGATTCTTCACTCAAAACAAAATCAAACGCCCAAAACTGTTGGACTCTGATTTTGTTAGAATGCCCGATCCCATAATAAGCATGATCAGTTTACTCGGGCAGTCCTCAGTCTGACCATAATCAAACAAGACGTGGGTTTGGATGGGTTATGGATGGGTTATGGATGGGTTATGGATGGGTTATGGATGGGTTATGGATGGGTTATGGATGGTTTATGGATGGGTTATGGATGGGTTATGGATGGGTAGGGTTTAAATACAGGTGAAGTTATGCTTTATTTAATTCATGCACAGTATTTGTTTGTCCCCAATATGATGAATTTGACTCTTTCGTGCAGTTTATAAAATCACTGTTATGATTTCACAGGGGGCTGTTTATGTCAACATGAATTTTCTAATCAGATCAAAATTGAACTGGATATAATTTATGAACCATTGAGAGTAAAACACAGTGCAGTATCACAAATGACTTTATTCAAAAATAATAATAATGACAATTACGCCTCCTACTGTATGACCATTTAGTATCACCCACTGTGGTTTTCAATGGTAGATAAACTTCTCCAGTCTGCAGTATGTCTCGTGGATTGAAAGCATCTACACATACAGCATGTACACAGATAGTTTTGTGCACAATTGTGCCACTAAACACAACCCTTACATTTGAATCATTTCAACTGGTTGGTCGACTCACTGGAAAATGTTACCAAGAGAGAAAAGTGTTTTAATCTAATATTTTTGTCATGTTATATTTAACCAGTGTTACTGTCCCCCTTCCAATTTTAAGGACCGTGCTATTGTATATATACATATTGTATGATATGTGATATATAATTATGTTTGTTAATAATTATTATTTACAGAGAGATAATGTTTAAAGTAACCACACCTTTGGACCACAACTGTTAAAGTTTGTTTTTATGGTAGTTTGGCTAAAGATAATAATGCAACATTTGGATTAAAAAGCAAGTTACATTTGATCTGCTTGCAGTTGAACTGTTTTCACAAAAGTCTCAGTAGGTCTTGAACAGGGCCCAATTTCAGAAAACTGTTCAGCAGAAAATACTGCTTCGCCATTTTTTTTTTGTTAAGCAAACAAATTAGTGTGGTACCAGTCGCAACAATGTAATTTTTATGGAATTTTGGCTGGTAACCTGTTTCTGCCAAGCAAGATTTTTTCTTTGTGCGTACAGGCTTTAAGAAATTGGGCCCATATCTATCCATTCATGGCTGGATTTCACAAAGAACTAAGATTCATGTTAAAGGCACTGGACACTATTGGTAATTACTCAAAATAATTGTTAGCATAAAAACTTACTTGGTAACGAGCAATGGAGAGCTGTTGATAGTATAAAACATTGTGAGAAACGGCTCCCTCTGAAGTAACGTAGTTTTTGAGAAAGAAGTAATTTCTCAGTAAAATATTTTAATTGATTTTGAGACCTCACGCGTGAGGTCTCGAAATCAAGCATCTGAAAGCACACAACTTTGTGTGACAAGGGTGTTTTTTTCTTCCATTATTATCTCGCAACTTCGGTGACCAATTGAGTTCAAATTTTCACAGGTTTGTTATTTTGTGCATATGTTTAGATACACCAAGTGAGAAGACCGGTCTTTGACAATTACCAAAGGTGTCCAGTGTCTTTAAGATGTGTTGTCAGTATTACCATAGTGAGTTGTATTGTGGATATCACTCTTTGCTTAGCAATTAAGATTGATTCGCAGTTAAGATAAATTTTAGCTCTGTGTGAAATTCGAGCCCTGCCCATCAACCATAGAAACTGCATAGCAGTGTCACATGTGATTAACAACACATTAGACCCTGCCTATTGATCGTTCTGACATTTACACTTTGGGTGAATTCTGGGCCCAGTTTACATTTCATAGCGTTGCTAACCGTACGCATAGAAAAAGACATGCTGACCTTCCGGTGCTTTCTGTAAGCCTGGAGGTAGCTAGCTGTGAGCAAGTGAATGATGCAACAATGCAAATTTATGGTGAACGTTCAAGCTGACTGCCTAGTTTTCTAGCTAACATGTGTGCACTTAAGCAAATTTGTCGGTTGAAGTCATCACAAAGATTTGTTTGCCGTTAAGTGGCGCTACGAAATTGGTCTCGGGTTACTCTTGTTAAAAGTGAGTGTACTCCTGTGGGCTCGAATGTTAATGAGATTGACACGTAGGAAGTGAGAGCTGTGCCCCAGCTCTGGCAGGTAGTGAGTAGCTCAGACAGGGAGTGAGTTGTACCAAGGGAACACAATCTTGAGCTTTGTTTTGAATGTCACTGCGGTAGCCCTGAGTAAACTTATGTTTATCACATGAGCATCCATTGTTTCATGTGCAATCACAAGAAAAGTGTGGCAGGCTGCAGTTGGCATAGTGGCAGCTTGTTTAGCTTTTGACATGTACCATAAATGCATCCTCTATTAAGGAAAAACGCCCACCCCTTCAAGGATAAGTTTTTACAATTGTGTCAGGTACTTTTTATTGCCCTAAGAACCTTCTCAAAGAATGTTTCTCCCCGCTGTCAAATTTCTTGACTGTTACAGTAAACTCCCATTGGAAAATGACCTCTATGAGTCTTAAGTAACTATGTTGTTGGTATGTGTACGCAATTCTGTTTCTAGATAATATGTATGCTGTAGACTGTGAATGTGTGAGTATGCTTGTGCATCGCTGTGAGTACTTCAAAAATGTGCAACTTGTCCGCCAGTGGGAAAAGCTTGGAAAGATGTGAGATAAATGTTTTCGCCACAATCATCTTGTGGTTTAGTGTGAATGTTGGAGAGATGCATGGATGGAAGTGTGTTGTGTACATGCTTTATATAAATGTCAAAAGGCTCGATGGAAATCTGTGGTCTGAAGTACGTCATGTAGAAACCCGAGTTGGTTTGGAATATCAAGAATTAATGAAGTGATCTGGGGCCAATTTCATAGCGCTGCTTAACGGTAAGCAAATTTTCATGCTTACTGTAGCAGAAAAATTGGCTTAAGCTTAAGCGTATTTCACAGGTTAGCAAGAAAATTGGGCGACCAGCCTGCGCTTTCACCATGGATTTGCATTGTTGCGTCATTCATTTTCATACAGTAAACACTGGAAGGTTAGCATGCCTTTTCGTTCCCTTACGGTTAGCAGCGCTTTGAAATGGAAACTCGCACAGTAAGCACAAAATCGGCCGTTAAGCAGCTCTATGAAATTGAACGGTGTATATCGTATCGTGAATGTACAATATATTTCATTTGTATAACATGTATATTATGGAGTGAGACACAAAACAAAAACAAAAAAAATTACGTGTGATTTGGTCAGTCCTGTGAATGAATTATTTTTAGAGTCAGTACCATTTGTAAAGTAACGCTATTTTGTATGGACAATTTAAAGTGGTGCATACTGATACTACATCAAATAACAAATGTAAATAAATAATCCTCGTTATGAAATTTTACACACCTTTGTTGCATTAGTCTTCACATTTTAAAAGATGAATTGGTTCGTGTTCACACTTTGAAATATTAGGCATGATATCTTCCTACTTTATTTTCCGATTTTGTTTGCCCCCCCCCCTTTTTTTCTGCAGAAAAATTGTGATCAAACAGCCCAAAAAGTGTATTACAGCCTACACCGTACGTTATGTGGGTCAGCCCTTGTACTTGATAAAATGATCCTATACTTTTTTCCAGGAACAAATACCATGCCTGAGATAAATTCAAAGTTCATCAGCAGGTTGTTCCCTACAATCAAAGCTGACGATTCATCAGCAGGTTGTCTATCCCTACAATCCAAAGCTGACGATTCATCAGCAGGTTGTTCCCTACAATCAAAGCTGACAAAGAAACAACGTTAATCGGTTCTTACACAGCGGTTTATTTACCAGCGTCTCAAAGTGCTTACTAAATTGTTTTTACGACGAGTGTGCTAAATTGTTTAATTATGAAATCCATTTATATAGCATTTTGTAAGGGTTTTTATAAGGTGATGTGGGTGTAGGTGTAGCCAACCATGACAGAAATCAATGGGGCAAACCCCCTTCTCTTATCGATGAGAATTACCAGAGCTTTAGTCTGGTACCTCCAGTACCCTTGACCAGTCGGACCTGACACGGCATAAATTACAAATAGTTCTTTCGCTATTTTTGAATAGTTCTTTATTATTTCCCAATATTTATATAATACAGTTATCATTTCTTTAAAAAATTAATTTTGTTATATGTACATTTTAAACACTTTAAATTTCCCCATAATCTGTTCATGACATTTCCCATAAATATCAGTGATTATTACTACCAGACATGCCACTCTAAAAAAAACTGCTCACAAAAAGGGTTGTTTTTTCCCTTCAGTATTCTATGGCACTAAAAAAGGAAATCAGCTGATCAGCTCCATGCCTGATTACGCTTGAAATAAAGACCATCATTCAAATTGGACAAAAATTTAAATATCGAAACAACATTTTAATAAAGGGATCCTTTTCCGACAGGCTGTAAACCATGCATCCATGATTGTAATGTGAAAATACAAAAAGAAGAGGGTCATTTACAACTTGTCCAACAGGCATGTCACCATCAAAACTGTAAGTTGGCTGATAGAAGCCTCTACTTGAGTGAGTAAACTTCCTGTGCAGGCCTAACCATACTCCTTGCAAATGACAACACAAGCTAAAACAGCGCCCTCACTGAGGTCAAAGGAAGACCGGTCATTGGTTGAGAGTTGTGTGTGACGCATAAACACGTGCTTATTTATTTCCATTGCTCCATTGTTTAACCTTGCGAAAGTGGCCCACGCAATTATGCAATGTTATTTGATACATATTCATGAGCTTGTCTACCCAATGACACCAAGAACTTTAACAAAAGAGATCCAGGCATTTTGACGAACTGCGTTCAAACTCGATTTGATATTGCAAACAAAACCAATAGTGTCATCACACAGAATTTTTTTTTAAATATGCTAAAGCCTTATCAATGGGCCACACATGATGTTCTTCCTATGATTTCCAATTTTTTTTCCCCTCCTTGAAAAAATCAGAAAAACCTGTTATTATATAGAATGTAAAGTCTATTAACCCTCTTGCTGTCTGACCATTCAATACCATTCACTGTGGTTTTGAATGATAGATAAACTATGCCAGCCTGCAATATGGTACCATGAGGGAATGCATGTACACAGTACACAGTTGTGCCATCGTACACAACCTTGGCAGTCGAATGGTTTCAAATGGTTGGTCAACTCACTGGAAAATGTTGCCAAGAGTCACTGAGAGTAAGAGGGTTAAACCCTACACCATATGAACAAGTAGGTCTGCCCTTGTGCTCAATAAAAATGTCCTACTTTTTTTCCAAGGAACAAATATCGTGCCTGATGGGAGCACAATGAGAAGGACTTGGTCTACTGTTTTTGACAAATGTGTGATGTTCTACAATTGGGACAAAATAAATAGCACATTCATATCTTCCTTAAATTGTTAAATGGGGCAAAGCATTCAAGTGGTTAAAGAGACCATAGAAAATTCTTGCTTAGCAGAAACAGGTTACCAGTCAAAGCACTATGTAATCCACATGTTACTGGTACCCCACCAGTTAATAAATTTGCTTAGCAAAGTTTTAAGCTTTTCCGAAGATCCTTGTTGTGTAACCCGAACAGGAACACTAAGATTTATCTTTGAAATCTATCCAATAAATATGCTATTATCAACATTCGTAAACAAAAAAAAAGCAAATTTCACTTAAATCTTTTGAAACTCGGTGTAGCTTTATTGTTAAATTGCTTTGCATTTTCTTTTATTTCCTCATTTTCGTTTCTCGGTTATGCCATTGAAAATTGAAAAAAACTCAATACAAAGTCTACTTGTGCCAGGCACTTTCCTCTTTTTTTGACAACCATCTGTTGCATTCACTATTCTCCAACTGGTATGCAGAGCTTTGTTTATATTGTGATAATCATTTATATAGCACTTTGTAAGGATTTATAAGGTGATATGGCACAATCTGCTGCCAACCATGCCAGAAACACTGTGGCAATCCCCTTCCTCGGTTTGATAGTGTACTTGTTTTACATGCATTAAATAACACATGGGTCCTCTGATTCTACATTCCATCTGAATGACAAAGCAAGTATGGTCAAGTGTCTTGCTCAAGGACACACGTGCTATGACCTGGGCCTGAACCCACACCTCGACAACACCAGAATTGTTGTCCGGTGCACTAGATTCACGACAGCCTGTAGATAGTAAAAATTGCAAATTGTTTTGTACAACAAATGTTTGTTAATACTACCATTATAAAAATGGAGTTGGGTTATGTTTTTGAAGAAATCCTTTAATGCCTGACGGAAAGTAGCAGAGTTTTCGAAATATATACATATAATAGTAACACTAAATAGTTTTAAAAGGTATGGTACAAGAATTAGTTGAAAACAACAATCCGATCAATGGTTGCAGGGGAAGGGAAATACGATATCTTTCTCCAATTTCTCTTATGTTTTCAAGAGAAAAATTGCTGTCCTCTTTAAATTTCCTCAGTTTGGAGTATCATGTAGCATTTCATGCTAATCTTTTTCTCATTCTTCTGATATGGTCTGTGTTTGTAGCTTCATTGGTCACGTTGTGTGAGGCTTGAGCGTTGGCGCAGGGCTTGGTTTGCTCCCAGAGGATGCAAAGAATTTAAAGTAAACGATCAATCCCAAGATGGCTGCCTCCACGAGAATGATACCAACCAGGATCAGCTTGTTGGTTATAATCCTGCCAATAAATATCACATAAATCCACATCAGAATCTCTACATTCACCAATAGACTGTGCAAGTCTTGTGTGTTTTTCAAACATTGGGATCCGTTAAAGTGCATGAGTTTGTTTCCTTCACGCATTAAAGCAATGAACGTGGGACCAAAGTGGTCCCAAAAATGTTGTAATATGCGGGAGACTTGCATGGTCTATTTCAAGAAGCTCATGTTGAAAGTATTTCTTGTCAACAATTTTAAATGACACTACTTTCGGTAAGCACAAAATCAACATGGCACCAGTGGTAACGATGTAAATTATAAGGTTATTTTGTGTCTCTGCCGACAAGATTATTCTGTGATAAGTTAAGCCATGAGTAAGGATGTCGAGTATCTTAAACTCATAGCAGGGTTGGATTGTCTGTGTAGAGGTCAAGTGGATTCAGACTGAGGCTGTGTGCCATCACAGCCTCACTTTGGTAATCTTTACTCAAGTTTCATACAATTGTCAATTATTCCTTTTAAATGAACATTCCTTCCTGTTTATTAATAACACAAGCTGCACAAAATTGTTTTAATCTTTAAGCAACAAAGAATAAATATTGTAAATAACTTGCCTTCTGCCTATAGTGTTGAGAATCTGTTTGCTTTTGCCCAGATTGCTGTCCATATTTTCCAGCTGCCAATCAAAAGAAAAAACAATGTTATGCTCAAGATGAGACATTACATTTACAAGAACAATTTTTCAACTTTAACTCATCAAGCGTTCTTCAGGGGGGAAAAATCTTCTTAAATGCACATCCAAGTGTATTTCACAACTGACCGTTAACCCTAACCAATGCAATAACTTCACAATCACCCGGTTAAAGATACAACATAACCCAACATGAGTAATGTGTGTGACCTGTACTATGCGAGTTGACCTACCATTTGAAAACTATATAACTGCATGGGTTGTGTATGGTTGCACAACTGTGCACGGAACCGACTGTGTACTTGTTGTGACATTCAAACCGAGGACTTACAACAAAAGGGACAATAGGTCAACAATTGCTATCACAAAGGAAATGATGGGGGTCCACATTTGTCAGGACCGAGAGTTGAACAAAGGAAGGTCCATGATTGGAGGCAATTTACACACTTGAGTGTGTGCTTTGTAGATGCACTCACCACATGATATCACACTGTAGGCTAGCATAGTTTATATATCATTTAAAACCACAGTGGATAATACTGAATCTGTCAAACAGTAGAGACTGTCCACTGTGTAGATGCAGTCACCACACATGATATCACTATGCAGGCCGGCAGTGTTTCTCATCAATTCAAAACCACTTTGGAGGATATTGAAAGGTCAGACAGTTGGAGGGTTTTAAGAAAAACTCTCACCTTATCCTTGGCATTCAGGAGTTGTTCTTTCTGCCCGTCTAGGTCATCGATAATCCCCACGCCTATCTCATCCGTCTCTGCTGCTATTCTATGGGTCCTAGTCCAGGCTTTGAGAGGTTCTGTTCAACGTCTCTTGTCCTTGCAAAAGCTTTGTACGTTGAGATGATTGGGCTGCCTAATAGCACAGAAAAATCACAGATGAATTCATAAATATCTTCTTTGTACCTTGTACCTAGTCTTCCTTGATTCACTGTTCTCTGATAAAACTTGGTCTTCCAAAAATGACAATGTTTTGGACAAATGTACCCTTTCCTCACAGGTATTAATTTGAGTTTGCCCTTCTAGATTGAGCCAAGTGTGGTTTGAAATCTACACACTCTACAATTGACTTGGTTCTGGCTTCATCAGTGGCCTGCTGCATTCTAACAAGGAAGTCTCTAACATTACATCTGATGACGTTCATAGTGTACGACAAAATGCACTTACATTGACCTGGTTGTCAAAGTTACTCTGTGAGTGGAAGAGCTCACTGCGACTGCTGCCACTGCCACTGGCTCGCTTCTGAATTGTCAACAACAAAAAAATACAGGAAATAAAATCATTATCATTTAAAGGAAGAAAATCACACTTCAACTTTTAGCAACCATTTCAGTGACAAATTTATAATTTGTTTACATTATTGACAATTTGTCAATGCAGCCAGATCAAAATTCACACCAAAAAATAAGTCACTTTTTGAAAGAGATGATGCAACTTTCTTAATGTACTGCTATGGGATTAAATTAATTGGAATGCATGCAAAAAGATGAACAGACAAAACGGAGACTGACCAAGTCCCTGCTGATTTTATCCAGGTCCCGGCGAAAGTTCCTGACTTTGGCCACCATCTGACTGCGATATGTTCCTGGGGCTGGCTTGGCTTCGTCTTCCATCTCTTGAAGCTGATAAAAAAAGGGTTAAACAAATCAGAAGGTATTTTGCAGTGCTTTGTCT
This sequence comes from Pycnopodia helianthoides, assembly GCA_032158295.1. Taxonomy (NCBI): domain Eukaryota; kingdom Metazoa; phylum Echinodermata; class Asteroidea; order Forcipulatida; family Asteriidae; genus Pycnopodia; species Pycnopodia helianthoides. The sequence continues at coordinate 14,358,602 of CM063243.1, forward strand.
TATTTCAAAAAAATTTTTTTCTACCACCCCCATTGATACTTTATGTTATCATTCTCTTCTCTTCATCCAGGTGTTTTTCAGTATATTATTGTGTACAGTGCTTCTGGCATATTAGACGATTGATTTATATGTATTTTGTTTCTACTTGTAGAGTACTTTTTTTCCATGTAGGAACTAAATACTGTTAGAATGATTTGGTTGAGTGCAAGATTGAAAACCAAGCTACGATGTTTGCTTCAACTCACCACCACGCCTGCCTCCTCTAGACCTCTCTCTGCATCTCGAATCAACTTCTTGCGTTCCTCTGACAGAAAAATGAAGGAAACAGAGTTCTGTCAAATTGATACTACTGATGTTTTGTGTTTTTTCCCAGAAAATGACTGAAAAGCCCTTGACTGTAAAAAAAAACCCTCATTTTCCCTTCAGTACAAAATGTTTCTAAAGAACTTACCGCCATCAGCCTTAGGTATCCTGAACTCAATTCGGTATTTGAGGTCTTCAACTAATGTCCGAAGCTCCTCCTGGTGACTCTCAAACCTCTCTGAAGACATGATAACTAAACTATCAATCTTAAAATGCTCAAATACTCAAGACACTAACTAGTTGAAAGACTCATGTCAGACAAGGCTCCTGCAGGACAAAAATAAAGCACAAATAAGACTAAGACTAAGAGTTCATAAAGGTTGTTGGCTTTTTAAAGTACGTTTTCATATTAAGATCATATTTTTGGTCATTGTGAGTCAAAAAAGGATTCTACACCTTTGCCTCAGTTCAAGTGTTGGCTTTAATATATTCCATAAATCAGATTCCCATACAGCCATAGATCTAGACTTTAAAATTAGATGCAATATAAATGAACCATATAAATGCAATAAAAGTTAAAACGTTAATTTATCACTGTACTGCAAACTAAAAATACTTTATTTGACAACAGAAATGTCGTTATAGAGAACGACTTTTCCCTACCTTGATCGGTTCGCCGATCTGGGGTTCCTATAACATCCAACCGACATAAATCACAATGAAAACGCAAAAAGAAACACCAGTTTTTCTGTTTAGACCAAGTATTTCTAATCAGGGAAGTAGAATAGCGCCCTCTGTCTGTCATTGTCCGAAACTTAGACTTATGTAAGTCTTCCCACAGAATTGTCACCCCTATCTCTTTGTCGTTTTTAGAAGAAAATAAATCGTTTTATTCCATTTGTCCTTTTCCATGGATATATTGTCACTTTCTTTCAGTTTTTTGTCTTGTTTCCAGGTCCATCGCATCTTGCTTTTGCAATTAGATTTGCTATAGGCTTACACTGCCGGGAATTCTTCTTAGTGGTCTAACCCCCCCCCCGCCCCTGCACACCTCCTCTTGACAATACAATTATTTTAAATCGTCTTGATAAAGTCACGTCACCAAACAAATTTTTTACTCGATTTTTCAATGTTACATTTTTTAACCCCTGAAATTAAAATGGACTATAACCAGTTTTCTGGCCTAACTGTTAGCACGCAGACAATAGCGAGCACCTGTACTTCTTTAACCCATCAAATTCAACCAAAGTTACCTAATAAACACATCACTTCGAGCGGTGAGATTATCGTCTGCTAATCACCCCTTTCACGCAGGTTTATGAGCCACGTGACACTTCTTTAAAGGAACATTACAGAATTGGTTTTGCTAACAAAACATTTGCTGGCAGTGTAAACACTTTATGTAATCCACCATATACATAAACTGACAAACCTGTAGAAGTTTGAGATCGATCGGCCATCTGGGTCACGAGAAATTAGTGAAAAACCGATTACACATTTGCATGAAATCATATAGGTTCAACAAATGAATAAAACGCTCACTGAGCGATAAACTCCAATCGGAAAATTAGTTTATTCATTTCTCATCGAATATGGCATTTCAGACAGAACTATTTTAAGGGATGTTTTCTACCATCATCATCATTAGACTGTGTAAGTTTTATGTAAATCTGTGATCAAAAAGTATATTTTACAAGTTTTTTTTCTTACCAATTCTGTAACGTTCCTTTAACCAATCAAGTTCAACCGAAGTTACGTAATTAACTCAAAGTGAATGACTGAGTGGCCTCAATTCACGTCTGAGATGGGACTGACAGATGATTTGGAGCTTCATACGGCCTTGTTTTCATTACCTGTCGGTATAACACCTCATGCGCTAGATAATCAGTCAAAATTAATTAGGTCACCTGCATTTATTGGGATTACTGAACTTTGGGTGAATGAGCCCTCAAAGTCTGCCCCCCTCCCCACCCCCATCTTGATTCTGGAACTGCCCCTGGATCTTAAGAGCTTTCTTGCATCAATCACTGAGTCACATCAGTCTCATTGGCCAAACCCTCCAAAAGGAAATATCTACAATGTTCCACATCTTAACACAACATTGAGCATTCTCACAAATTTCTGCCAAGCAAGCTAGGTTTGTGAGTATAAGGGTGCACCACACTAAAAAAGGCAAATTTCATGCGCAAAACTAATTATCGTTTTTTGTAAAACCACAGTTATTATTTGAATAATAACGTTTTTAGGGTCATGCAATTAATAGATTGTGTAAATATTAACAATCTTTCCAAACCTGGGGGGTAGCTGTACTTCAACTTTTTAGGAGATTGGATCAATTTAGGCTTTAAAGTTGGTCCTATTTTGCTTGGGAAGTGGATAAGTGCTTCACGAAAACTGGCAGCAAATCAGTTTGGGAAAAAGCACAGTTCGGGGGTGTTTTTCTGGAGTAATTAGCAAAAATTCCAAAGGCTGACCTGCCAAAAATTAAAAGAAGTCTGAAGTTTAGTTGTCCGAAAAATATTTTTGATTGGTGTTCAATAGGCTGATAGACTTTAAATATTTGTTGAGTATTTTTGATAATTTAGCGTTGGTTGCTATATGAGTTTATTTAGTGTGGTGCACCCATAGCCGTTTGTCTTGAGTTAGCGCCCTCTGTTGGCAATGGATCGGTGTGGTGTAACTGGTTTCTCGGGGTATTTGTGCCCCCCCCCCTCCCCTCCAAGTTTCTCTCACCCATACAGTGACTTGTGTTGAAACTTTCCTTCCTCCATGGTCTGATAAGTGCCATGGCCTCTTCTGACTCAATAATTCCTTCAACCCATGTTAACTTTTGTATTATGCATTTCTGCATGCAATTTCAGGAGGCGGGTTATCCTCCTCTGGATGTTACCTCCATTGCATTTGTACCTTAATTATAAAAAAAAATTCAATACCGTACTATTACAACTGTTGTTAGTTTATGTATTTTCAAGTTGTGCAAATGGAAATAAAACCAAACAAACAAAACAAATTTACCACATGGAGGACACACAAACACACCGAGGACAAAAATACTCCAGACCTACACTTTCCAATGTATATTTTTTAAAATAAATGTTGGACTTAATTTCATTTTGTTAATTCCTCTCAAGAAATTGGTAGTAAATTTGTTAATATTTTGTACAGAATCACCGGGGGACAAAAAATGCATTTTAACAACAGGTGCAATCATAGAGCAAGGGGCCGCGCGGGGGTGCTTATATGTCGCCAGACACACCTCCAAGATTGACCAATCATGGCTCAGTTATTGTCAACCTCGTTTTCAAGACAGTATGTCTTTACTTTTGTTTTACAACACTGTAATTCTCCTGGTTGTGAGGTTGAGATCTTTCGGCTTACAAGAAACTTCATCTGGAGAGATCAGCCACAGGACTGCTGCAAGAAAATCTCTTCAAAATGTTACGTGTAGCTGCCCGAGTTCCCAGGGTGAGTTGTAAAAGTTGCTTTTGGAACTGTCTGTGCTTGGGTAGGATAAATGATGGTCGTTAATGCTTAAAAGCAGGCGCTAGCTGTCTGTGTAGTAGTGGTTAGATATGTGGTTAGTTCACCTCCTCCGTTAGATGTACACGTGACGTAATGACCGTCCATGGTTATTCAATGACGATTATATAGCTAGGCCCACCAGCAGTAACCGTACTGTGTGACATGTTCGTCTATGACAAAATGCAAACATTTTTGTGCCTGGTTCCATTGGTTGGGAATGGTAATGTTACTGTAATGCTGTACATGTTGTGTTACTATGTTAGCACTGGGGAAACATCCCAGGTAACACACTGACATCGCATAGATCTAGCATGGATGCCAGCCATGACATTAACTGGCTATGCTGTCCAAAGTGTAATTTTACACTTTGGCTGGCCTACTAAATAGAAACCTTCAGTATTTTGTTGAGATTTTTCCCCCAGTTGTCACTTACATGTACCATTGTGCAAATGTGTAGAGCACATTAAAATGGAAATGTGCAAGCTCGTTTTTGGTGTAATATTTTTGAAAAATTTCTGAGCTGACAATCACTCAATTAAACATCGTCGGCGCCATGATGTTTACTTATACTTGTTAATTAATTACCTTTAAAAACATTATTGTTTAGTAAATTTGATTTTAGAACAAATATTTAACTAAATACAAGCTGACATTCAATCAATGCACACAAGCGTAAAGACACTTAAACAAAATGCCGTTCATCGAGTATGTCTGGACCACTGCACTGTACACCTGAAAATGGCTTATTTTTTATGACTTTGATACTTTGTAAATTGGGTTCATTTATGTTTAAAAAAGGAGTAAATTTGTGCTAAAATCTGCACTGGCGGCCATCGTTTTCATGAAGATTTGACCATTGATTGGTTTTCAATGCTTGTGGCCTCCTTTGATAGCCAACCTCATTCCCTCAGGTAGTGCACCATAAATCAAATGGTGCAGCAAGATCAGCACAATGATGGTGATAACTAAAGTTGGGTTGCAAGGGAGGCCTCAAGTGTTGGAAAAAATGGTAGTGTTTTTAGGTACTACAAAAAAAAAAAAAAAATAATTGTTAAATTCATCACATTTTTATGGCTCAAGAAGATTACTTGCAAACAGAAAAAAAAACTCTATTTCAAAAATAAGATTTACAAAATCAGTGTCACCCTGTGAGCTGAAAGACTACTCAAGTGACAATCTAATTCTCCTGTTTGCTAAAAATGCTAGTCACTTTACAAAATGAGGGGCAAATGCTGCCCCCAAGAGAAAAGAAAAGAAAAAAAGGCAGGTGTTCCTATATATGCAACCAAAGAGAAATAGCTAACAATCAAGGTGGATGCCACATTGACCATTGACCACTGCTAATCAGAAACTAATCCTCCTGTTATCTTAATAGGAATTATCTCAGATTAAGTTATATGTTGTAATTTGTTCATGATGAACAATTGCAACAGTTGTGGGGTAATAGCTATTGCACAACACTCATGCAGAAACAGGGAAGCAGGTCATAACAGTTTTTTGTTTCTGAGATGCTAGGTGTTTTTTCCCCAGCATTAAAAATGAAATTGTTACGTAATGGGCACCAAGGGCATAGTGGCAATGGCCTCTTGGCTGCTGGTGTAGTCTTTAGGATTAATTCAAAGATAGTTGTTCAAATCAACAATTAAACACTTTTCTACTAGAATCCGACCATTATAAAGGATGTGAATTTGAACATGACTATAAATGTACCTATTCATACATTTATACTATAATTGTTTAATGTTAAAAACTATTATTTAATAAAGAAACATTGCAAATAATAGTTGGTGTTTATTAAGCACTTTTAAACTGTTTGTATCAAACTCCTTAATATGCTATTACTCCCCCTCCCCAATCATTGGACCAAAGCATTCCTGACTTGCCCTGAACTCCTTTGGAGTATGTAGCATCGACTGCCAAATGGTCACACAGGTTTTAATAATTCGCATCAACAAGTGGGACCCTGGCATGTATCCATTTATAGTTAAAGTGTCTTGCCGATGGACACAAGTGAAAGGGATTCGAATCCACACTCCTCTGCCTTCTAACTTCTATTGGATGCGCCCACGACAGGACAGTCTTTTAACGGTCTTTGCAGTTTATTTAATCTTTGCTTCCATTTCTGCAGGTTGTTGGTGCACTAAGGAGATATTGCCACCATGGAGCAGTAAGTACAATAACAGAAATACATGAATCTCAAAATCAGAATTCTACTGTATCACTTGGGGCAATAAATCAAAATATAATTCAATCACAACAACTGCAATATGTACTATTGTACTTTTAGCTAGATTGAAAGAAAGTAAGCATACTAGTCAAAATTATGCAATGTCTGTTTGTGATTGCTACAGAATGTGTAATATTATTATGATAAGCCTAACAGACATGCCCAATATACACAGTGTTGTTTGCTTAGCAGGGTCTTTTTGTGTTATATAAAGGGAAGGTTCTCAATGGTTTTAAAATAGTTATGAGAGACCAATGTTTCCAATATCTTAAAAATGGATTTAGTTTAAATTAATGTTATCAATTGTTTAAAATGGATTTTGCAGGCCACGGCTTCTGTTGCCCTGGTCTTGGCCTTGCTACCCCTTCAAAAGTTTCCCAAAGACTTTAAGATTTTTTTCAGTTGAACTGCCCTTCACAAAATTGAAATGGCCTTGTTCTCTTAAAGATGAAATTCCCCCTGATTTTGTTGTTGTTGAATTTTTGACCAAAAAACTAAAGGACAAGATGAAAGACACAGCCTGCATAAACAGTGCAAACACAGTAATACTAGTGGATTAGAATAAGTACTTCTAAAAACAACTGAACCCTCCTTTTGATGCTTTAGTTTATACCTGCAAAGTTGAAAGAAATCTTGAAAAGAAAAGTTGATCATATTTATTAATACACTATACTTCGTATCCCTTAGCCCACGACTAAGATGTTCATCAACGGAGAGTTTGTTGAATCCAAGGCTACTGAATGGATTGATGTGCATAACCCGGTGAGAAGTAACTTTTGTTTCTTGTTCCCCTACTCCACCCAAACGAATCCCTTTTCTAAATAGATGTTGCCACTCGGCATCACACAGTGTAAAGGTGGCCATCTTTACGGGCAAGGATAAAAAAAAATTAATGCACAGCTATGCGTTTTTTGTATATCAAGTGCAGCATAAAGGTGGTAGTTTTTTCAAATTCCTTGCATGATTGTTTGGTTGCGCAGAAAAAATGAACACTTTTAAGTGTTCAGAACACAAATTGCCCATAAAGATGGAGTTTCTTTGGAACTTTCAATAGGTTGATCTGTTTGTATTGATCCTGTGCTGTCGTACAATTAGACTAGTCAATGTTGCCAAATATAATAACTATTACCAGCCTGTTAGAAGAGGTGAAATAAGAAGTAACTTTGGCCAACCATTTTAGAATACTTTTAAATTGAAGAAATTCAGCCTTGAGCGTCTATTGGTGGAAAGTTGTGCTATATAAGACTCAATTATTATTATTTTTTGTGAGGAATGCTCTTTTAGATAGTGATCTAGCTTATTTTTAGGAATTCTCAGGCTTCCTTTTGTTTGTCTGTTTGTTTGTCTTGTATATGTTTAAAGTCTGAAAAAATGTATATTTGAAAAAAATTCAAAACCAACACTTTCACTGCAACTTCCATTGATACCTTCATAATAAACTTTAACTCTCATTTAATACTCATGTTACTGTTTATGTGTATTTTTTACTTCCCTGTTCTTTTTATGTCAGCCCTGTGACTGGAGAACTTTTGATTGAAAAATGTGTTTGATTAGTGTTGTTATTATCATTGCAGGCCACCAATGAAGTGGTAACCCGCGTTCCCAGGTGCACCCAAGATGAGATGGAGGCAGCAGTCGCAGCAGCATCAGCAGCCTTCCCTGGATGGAGCAACACAACCATCATGACACGTCAACAAATCATGTTCAAATACCAGCACCTCATCAAAGAAAACCTAGTATGTTTGTTACAAATCTTCCAATGTCCAGGAGTTGTGTGTGTCCCATGATCAGGGGTTGACCCTTTATTTTATCTTTAGCTCTGGTACTGTCTGACCATTCAATATTATCCGTTGTAGTTTTGCATGATAGATAAACTGTGCCAGCCTGCTGTATGATATCATGTGGTGAATGCATCTACACAACACACACATACACACAGTTTAGTTCTGTGTGGTTGTGCAACTATGCCCAGCCCATGCACTTGAGTGCTTTCAAATGGTTAGTCAATCCTCGCTGGAAAATGTTGCGAAGAGTTGAAGGTTAAAGTACACTTTTGGTAACAGCTCAACATCAGTGTCCACATTTTGTGTGATTAAACATATGCATGAACAAACAAACCTGTGAAAGTTTGAGCTAATTTGGTCATCGAGGTCACGAGAAAATAGTGAAAAGAGATCTTATGTGTTTTCTGTTTTTTCAAATTATCGCGCGCGATAATTACTACTGTTTTACTCGTTTCTTAGAAACGATAGCATTTTTGGCAGAAATATTTTAAGGAACCCTTTCTACCATTACTTACTTTAAATCATGTAAGTTATGTGTGAATCTGTGAACATTGTGTTTTTCGATCTTACCAATAGTGTACAGGGCCTTTAATGAGATAATTATAATTGCTTGGTTTCGAGAAACAGTTTTAACCTTTGGTTGACACAACATGCAAATTAATCAATTTATATCCTTCTTTCCAAGGGTGAAATTGCCAAGTCAATCACGCTAGAGCAAGGCAAGACATTAATTGATGCTGAGGGAGACGTCATGAGAGGACTGCGTAAGTCTAACTCTTAAGGATCAATGAAGATAATAATTTTGGAAACAGAACTTAATTAAATTTTTCATGGTGATGAATACTTTCATGCAAATTAAAGGGTTGGTAATTGTTGAAAAATGAAGATTACTTTTTTCAGTCTTAAAGCTCACTGATTATAAAGTGTGTGGGTATCAACCCTCCTAAGACCTTTTTCCATATTTGCATCAATTTCCATGTGAATAAAACAAATAAATGAAAAAACAAATAAATAAAAATCACTGTTGTTTATTTATATTGCTGCAGTTGAATAAGCCTGATATGAATGTGCTCAAACTCACTGATGGAACATAAACCTTTTTTTTTGGGGGGGGGGGTGGTTTGTTTTCACAAAAACATGAACACAGAGTTTGATGAAATTTTCACAGGTTGTTTGAATGGTGTTGTTAATAGAAAATTAGCGGCTAGGAATGCATCTACTCTTCAAAATAAAAAAGGCAATGATGTATTTTTCCTCTTAATTGAGAGTCAAAGTATGTGAGAATCATGATGACACAATGAAGACCTTTTACTTTGCTTTCAGGGCTTCATTTATTGATCTGTTTTGCTGTGTGTGACTGTCATCCTTTGTAGTTTGATGAAATGAGATTGTTAACAACTCAATCGATAGAAAATATAACCTGTGACATCACATGTTTACGAAAGAGGCACAGAGCCTGGACTTCCTGCAGGTACAATTTGTACACAGCTCAATAGAAGAAAATATCAAATCTTACATTTTGTAGAGTTTGCACCGTACTATTTTTTAACAACCTTGATAGGGAGCACATCTCTAAACTTGTTCAGCTGCTTGCAATTCTTGGTTTTATGTGGTCATTATGATACAGCATGTAAAATTTCTCATATGACCAGTGTAGTAATTTGCCTGCTAGGAAATGCCCTGGAGTGCACAAGTTGACAAAGTCTGTTATTCTGTGTAATTTTGACAGAGGTTGTTGAGCACACATGTAACATCACATCCCTTCAGCTGGGTGAGACACTGCCGGGTATTGCCAAGGATATGGACACCTACACCATGAGAGTTCCCATTGGAGTCTGTGCAGGAATCACACCGTAAGGCTTCTCTCCCTCCCCCTCATGTCCAAAATCTACCACCACTAAGTAAAACGTTCAAAGTTTTCTGCTGTTCCACTGACCTTGAATTGGAATACAAACCTTCATGAATCCACCCCCTTACCTTTGATCCCTGATAAGAAAAGTTTGCCTGACCTCATACCAAACATTGTTTGGTTTGGCATTGCATTTAATTGACTCTATTAAAATAAAATAACAACATGGGTATAGAATTAAAGGAGTTGGCGAAGTGTGAACTAATAACTATTCATCACTTGAAGCTGCTGTCTGCCCATTGGTCTGCCATTTTGGGAGTAAAATTACATGTTAAGGTTTGGTGAGCGTGTAAACGCAAGTGTGCATTACATAGTATAACACACACATTTTCATTTGTGCAACCCTGTGGAGAATTCTTTTGTTCTTTCCTTTGCCCCCCCCCCCCCCCCCGTAGACTTTGCACACAAAATTCCTTGAGAAACATTCCTCTCTTTATAGTTTCCCTGCGGAGACTTGTTGTTCCTATTGTCTTCGGTCGCCATTAGGTAGCCAGTATTTAAACACGGGGAGACTGACCCCAAATGACACTACCAAGACTTTATTGTGGTGATGATGTCAAATAATTTGGGTTGATATAGTCAAAGATATTCTGCTCATTTCATTCATAAGAAGTATGACAGTAAGACTATTATTGCTATGTTTCCTCCACAGATTCAACTTCCCTGCCATGATCCCACTGTGGGTAAGTGGTATTTTTGTTATTATTTGATTAGCATTTGAAATTTATGTTCACTTTCCCTTTTCTTGTGAAGTTCAGTGAAACTTTCTGAAAGCTTGATCTAAATTTAAACCCCCAAAAGGTCAGTACTGGAGGCTGGCGCATGCTTCACATTAAAACAATTGCAAATTAAAAAGCATTTCAATACTATAAATTTACAAAAAGATTTACAAAGTTATAGAACATTTCAACAGAATTAATGTTTTTTTTTTTTTTTTTTTAAATCAATGCAGTAGACTTGACTTGTTTTCATTTACCAATTTTGTTTTAGTATTTCTTTTGGGAACACGTACTGTGTGTAATCTCTTTTTGGAAAAAATAACGGCTCTGAGAAGTATAACAACAAAGTAGTCAAGACAATGGTGTTTTGTGAGCGATCCACTACTTTGTTCAAGTGTATCCGAAAGAGTTACTAAATACTCATCTCCCGTCATTATGGGCGCATTCTAAAGCTATTCCTAATATTTTAGCTTGACACCTTCTTATAACTCTATCTGTATGACAGATGTTCCCAGTAGCTGCAGTGTGTGGTAACACATATGTCATCAAGCCATCTGAGAGGGACCCAGGAGCTTGTATGATCCTTGCGGACTTGGCTACACAAGCTGGTTTACCAGATGGTGTAGTGAATGTCATCCATGGCCAACATGATGGTGAGCTCTTACCTGGATCATGTTAACAGACAAGTCAACTTTATTACAAGTTGTGAGATTACTTAGATGTATAGATATTTGCAAATGATATGGTGAGGGTTGCGCTGTGTGTGTAAAATAACCTCATCTGTGAGGACATGTGGTTCTGAGATGAGACTTCATTCATTTTGTTCTGGTTCACAATACAATTCTTTAGTATATTGGACCCAATTTTATATAGAGTTGCGGAAGCACAAAATTGTCAAACAATGTATATATATATGTACCATTTGCTACAAGTTTCCTGCCCTGCAAAGTCTTGCTCTGCAGAAATTTGTTTAGCAACATTTTGTGTTTATAAAGCTTTACAATTGGGCCAAAGAACCAATTTTATGAAGCATTAAGCACACAAGTGTGCTTAACACAGGAAAATCCTGCTAGCAAAAACAGCTTACCAGCGACAATGTAATGATATATACATTACTTGTGACTGGTACCCTGCTTATTTTTTGCTTACCAGATTAATTTGTTTAGCAAGTTTTCTGCATATGACTTTCAGTAGTGTTTAGTTGCTGGTAGTAGCACAGACTTTGCTCATGCCGCAGTTTGACGTAAAGACTTACACAAGATTACACAAGAAGTTTCAGCACAACATTTCCTTGAACATCATGGGGAAAGCTTAACATTGAAGCAAAATATCTGAAAATGGGATTTGTTTGTCTTGACTAGCGGTGAACTTCATCTGTGACCATCCCGCCATCCGAGCTATCTCCTTTGTGGGCTCGGATCAGGCTGGTTCTACATCCACGACAGGGGCAGCAAGAATGGCAAGAGGGTACAGGCCAACATGGGGGCCAAGAACCATGGCGTCATCATGCCTGACGCTAACAAGGAAAACACCCTCAACCAGGTATGATGATCTAACTACAATGTAAGAGTTTTGAAAATGGTATTCTGATCTTCATACTGATGAGGATGTAAGTGGATGGTTTTTAATTTGCATGTGTGTTTGTCGCAGTATTGATTGGGTTTATTCCTCACCACGTAATCAATTGAACAACTTGAACAATTGCAATGAGGTGGTAAATTAAAGCCAACTTTCATGGTTTATTCTAATAATTGAATGAATCGGCCTCCATACTGTTCCCTTCCTTTGACTATATAAACCTTAAACTACTCTGTTCGCTATTACATTGTAATGCGATTCTGTAATGCTGTGTTTTTTCACAGTATGGAAATAAATGTGAATTGAATTGAATCTACAATAGAAATCTAAAAATCGCAAGCTTTCAGAATAGATATTAAAAGTACTCAATAATATTTGAAGAGTCTTTTGGAAATGAACAAAAATCAAAAATTGTTTTACCAAATTAATCATAAATAAAGTTAACCTGCACACTGTCTGGCCATTGATTTTAATTATGCACTATGATGTCATGGGTAAATGCATCTACACAATACACGCAGGTACACAATTAGTTCTGTGCTCAGTTGTGCCAGCAAGAGTAGGAGGGTTAAATAACTGAATAAAATAACTGAATGGGTATTACCAGAGTAAAATGTAACTGAAGAGTATTATTTACATTGCTTCTTGTAGCTTTGCGGAGCAGCCTTCGGTGCTGCAGGCCAGCGATGCATGGCTCTCTCAACAGCCGTCTTCGTCGGAGAGTCAAAGGAGTGGATTCCTGAACTTGTGCAAAGAGCCAAGAATCTGAAAGTCAATGCAGGTACTGAATGTTGTCATAATTGGAGAGAATGAGGCCTCGCTCTTCCTGTGCCCCCTCCCTATACATTTTGTCATCGGCTACTACTGCTTGGGGTAGTGTTTTTTTGCTAGAACCATTTATATACTCTTCCCAGTCTATAGGGCTGTAACATTGTTGTTTCTCCTGGAGACGATCAGAGCATATTGATCAAAGTTTCTAGTTACAACACTGTTCTTTTCAGAACCACTATCAATGGGTGGCATGGGTGGCTAGCAAACCCTGGTTTGATTCCATTTGTAAGTATGGTGGTTGTGCGTTGGTTCTCTTGGTGGCACAACTGTGCACAGAACTAATTGTGTGACTGCGTGTATTGTGTAGATGCATTTACCCATGACATCATACTGCAGGATGGCATAGTTTATCTATCAATGCCATGAAAGTTTTTTCCTCCAGGCCCTCCCTGTTTTCGTTCTCTTGCTGGGGACAAGTCGATGTGGCTGGCTGCCAAAGATGCATTTGCATGCCTGCAGCTCAAACACATTGTAGCTAATCCTTGCAATTCAGCTTCTCAGCTACAAGTATGGATGATTAGCCTCCTAAATTATTATTATTATTAATCAACAGATATATACTTACATGACATTACTGCAGATGTTAGCTTCTATAGATTGTTTACCGACCATGCAAACATTCAAATCCTTGTAACATTGTTTTTTTGGTCATTTAACAAAAGTTTTTGACTCACTTGAATTTGGTAAGTGTATATGAGTGAACATGTTAAACTCTCAATGCATAGCAGTCTGTATATTTGTTCAATTTTTACATTTTTATAATGGGGGAAAATCAAGATGGCTGTACGCGATTTGAGGTCCAGGGTTATTTTCTTGAGGTCATCACTAAGTACTGTGCATTTTCTGTGTTTTTTTAACGTTTGTGCAATGTTTTTATCCTGTAACCTTTTATTATTGTATATATTCAGTGCATTTTTGTAGTTTTTATGTAAGCTGGGATCCATGGGAGATTAGTGAGTTTTTCTCACTGAATGGATTACCCAGGAAATAATAAAATAAATTTCTTGCTACCTTTAGGTGACCAGCCAGGCACTGACTTGGGCCCAGTCATATCGCCAGCAGCCAAGGACCGCATCCTTGAGCTGGTACAGTCTGGAGTGGATGAGGGAGCCACTTTGCTCTTGGATGGACGCAACGTCACTGTACCCGGCTATGAGAAGGGAAACTTTGTTGGGCCAACTCTCCTGTCCGATGTTGAGGTAGATTCCTTATTCAATTCTATATGTTGCTTATTAACACCTATTGAACCATTTCATCTGATGTCATCACCCAGGAAAAATCTTTGTTGTGCCATTTTTGGAGTCGAATGTTTTCCCTGTGCGGTGTGCATTTTAGGCGATGCACGCACAGTTATTTGCTCACTATTTTTAAATGCATTTTGACTCCCAAATTGGCAGACCACGGGCAGTTAGTAGCTTAGTGTAACATTAGTGTAAAGGGTCTACACTCAATATAAGTTCTTGAATATTCTTCATGCATTCTTATATAATCCTTATGAACTATTCCTTTAAAGTCCAATATATACTGTTAAGAACTATATACTGTTTTATGAAATATTCCTGACAAAGTCCAATGAACTTCATTTCTATCATAATCCTTCCAAATATTGTAATCCAATATCCCTGTAGACTAATAAGACTTATGCATAGCATGGGGTTAGCCATACAGTACTTCATCTATCAGTTATTCAAAATCAGGGGGTGGTATTCAGGGAGTTTTAGTTTGCAAGGGTCAGTAGTTTTTTTTCTTTTTCATTTCTTCACAAAATAAAATGAATTGTATCACAAGGAGACCAGGGGATATTACTGAATGGCCCAACAACTTTAAAGGAACATTACAGAATTGGTTTTTGCTAACAAAACAGTTGCTGACAGTGTAAGCACATTATGTAATCCACCGTATACATAAACTGACAAACCTGTAGAAGTTTGAGATCGATTGGCCATCTGGGTCACAAGAAAATAGTGAAAAACCGATTACACATTTGCATGAGATCATATAAATTCAACAAATGAATAAAACGCTCACTGAGCGATAAACTCCAATCGGAAAATTAGTTTATTCAATACTCATCAAATATGGCATTTCAGACAGAAATATTTCAAGGGATGTTTTCTACTATCATCATCATTAGACCGTGTAAGTTTTATGTAAGTCTGTGATCAAAAAGTATATTTTACAAGTTTTTTCTTTACCAATTCTGTAATGTTCCTTTAACTTTGAAATTGGCAAGTAATGTAGGAATGCCGTTATCGATCTTCCTCATCCACAGACAAACATGAAATGCTACAAGGAGGAAATCTTTGGGCCAGTGTTGGTGGTCATCACAGTTGACACCATTGATGATGCCATTGATCTGGTCAATAAAAACATATATGGGAATGGTACTGCAATCTTCACCACCAACGGTGCCACAGCCAGACAGTATACAGAGAGGATTGACGTCGGTCAGGTAAGATTAGATGAGGGTTACTTGAGCCGGGGTCTCGCTGGTTATCAGCCTTAGAAAAATATTCCACTGCAGCAACAGTATATAAGAACTGTCTTCCGTCAAAGACTGCCCAAACTCAAACATTTCATGCTACCAGTGCAACACGGGGCTCAAACAAACCACTAGACCATTTGCCAGAGTCCAGTTACTTCACCATTGCATGTGTAACCCCACGACCAAACAAGTCTTGCTGTCTAGTGGTTTTCCGAAGAGGTACTTTCCATGACAGCTCTGAGCTACAAGACTGTGGTACCTGAGGGTCATGTAGAAATTGTCTTGAAGTTTGAGCCTTTTAACAATGTCTCTATCAGGTGCAGGAGGAGGGGGGGGTGGAGAAGAAGGGAAGGCAAGATTATAGACCTTTCTATTGCAACGTCACAGCCCGTGTTTTTGCCAACCGAGGTCGGAAAACTATGGAAAGCCATAAATGCAAAACAAAAACAAATAGCCACAGTTTTTAACAATGTTACACAAAATAGTGTTGAATTTGTTGGAAACAAAGCAGCCAATCATGAGAGGTACTTTACTTAATGAAAGTTTGCAGAAAAAGTTGAATTTTTTTAAATTGTTAAATTGTTAACACGATTGAGTGTTTTGCTAACATTCGGCCTTCCATGTCAACCAGCGCGGTTTGTTTATCAACAATGGAAAGGTCTATATTATGTAGACTTGCACTCATGGAATAATTTACTTTCGGTTAAATTTGTTATGAGTAGTAATGACCATGAAAAATAAACTAAATTAAACTTGAAACCAGTGCCAATTGTCCTGAGAACTATTTCCATCTGAAATAAGAGAAAGTTGTTCTCTACAGCTCTTATTTCTATTTGCCAAATGGGAACTTTTTTAGGGTTGACAGAAAATTCAAATTTCTGTGGTGTCCGTTAATGAATTGCTGAGGCAAGAGATGTGGTTGGTACCCACTGTCATCTTGCTAAACATGGATGGATTCAACTTTCTTGATAAAAAATACCATGAATTATTTTTGCTGTTTTCTCAACAAGTTGACACTGTATTCAAATGAAACTTTCACTGGTGACTTTTCTTGATAATTTTTGCCTACCTCAGCATTACGTTGACAAAAACCACTACCTGTAAAGAAAAATACAAACTTGATTGCAAAGTGATTGTATCAAGATTCTGTCTCATTACAGGACTTTGTGTCTTTAACGCAACGACTTATATAAAAGTAGAACTCATGGGAAGTCATTTATAAGAACTTGCACAGAACAGGTTTTAACGATACAGCGCCCTCTTGCATCAAACATCAGACTTCAATGTGTGGCTATGCACTCATAGAGAACCAGGGTCCTTGCTTTTACATGCAGTATACAAACTTTGATTGCGGTTTTGGATAGCTCTGAGTCCTAAATTAGAAAAAAGTTGGCCCTGAATGAATCCTTCCGAGCCTTGATTATAAACCAAAAAGTTTTAGTAACGAGGGCTGATACTAACTTGCAATGCTCTTGCAAAAAGGAAGGTCTACAGGTCTAGCTGAAAGGCGCCCTCTAGTGTCAAATAGCAATTATTGTCAGGCATTGTTGAGTTCACATACATACTACATACACAAGTGAGTAACATACACGTGCAATGTATAGCTGAATTGGAACCCAATACTTGGCTTACTCATAGAATGGGAAACTTGTATTCTGGGTCACATTCATTAAAAATGAGCTGGTACCAAGTGGCCTCTTCAGATGCTCCTGACTTGTAATACCCACTTATCCTTGGGATCTATTCCGGGGCATGGGATAAACACACCCACAAAAAAAATTGCAAATTGGTGAAAGATGATATCAACATGTACACAGGGAATGTTTATAAGTAGTTATGCTACTTCCGCTAGGAGATGACTGATCCAATGACAGGCCATGTCCGTGTCCCCCCCCCCTCCAAAAAAAAAAAGCTATGCAAAAATGATTGTTGCAGAGTGGAGGATAAGATATGTCTGAGGAAACATGATATGCATTGAGTGTCCAACAGCAACCATGCAGCCCTTTTTTATATTGAACTAATATTATTGCACCTCCAGGAATATGCAGGGAATTTCAAGATGCTTTGTGTCGTACGTCTCCTAGGGGTATAAGATTTTCCTCATCATGCAGTCAGATTTCACATATCCCCTAAGAGATGCAGAAATATTTGTATATGAAGAAAAAACATAAAAGATTGCCGGGTATTTTTTTTTTGTGTAATCCACTTGGGGAGCTGTAAGTTTTACTCTGAGCCAATGGATTACAAGCATGCATTGGAAAGGAGTGGGGAATGATAATACATGCAGACAATGACGATGACCACCCCAGGCTCAACTGCTCCTGTCACAACATTGGTTATTGACAGATGCAGCTGGAGTATTCCTCAGTTGAATGATATCGAGAGAGTCTTTAGGAATCATGGGTCTGGGGACTGACGGCAGATTGACACAATAAGACATGGCTTAAGAAAGCTAATGAGTTTGGAGTTGTTTAATTCATGACCTTTTTTCTTTTTCTCCCATGGAACATTGTGATAATATTTACCCCAGGCCCTGGCTTCTGTCTAAAGTATGACATAGTCTTACAAGATTTCGGACAGGATTATTTATATATTCAGGTAGAGCAACTTTTTAGTTGATCACTTGAAGTGCTTTTTTCTTCTTTTGTTATGACATAGAAAACTGGAAGGTACTGCACAAAGTTTTGCTTGCCTTGCAGTGTTGGGGGAGGGGACTGCAGTAAGATCAGTAGTGTTTGTTGGCCAAAAACTTCTTTAACTATCCTAATCAAACGTTCTGTTTGAATCTGATTGTCAAAAAAGGACTTTTATATTCATACAAAAAAATACCTGGATGTATATAATCAAAATCAATTCTCTTTGGTTATAGTGGTCAAGCACAAATAGTTTGTTTACATGGTTCACTGTAAAAGAGGACAGTTTCCCGCTGTTTTCTTTTGTACAACCAATGCATAATGAATACTCAATTTAAACCAGTCACACGTTCAATCCAGGGTGTTATGCCCTCAATTTTCGACTCCAAGTGTGGCTTTTGGATCCCTGCCGATCCTTTCTATTTGTTTTTCTTGCCCCAAAATACCGAATCCAATTTGACAAGATTACTGGCTCATCCTATTGTTTCAGGAGCCAGAATTCATGAGCCCTCCCGTCTTGTTTTTCCCGGCCGGGGCTTATTACTGGTGTTTGCGCAGTAGATCTCTTGAATGGCTGAATGTCCCATGCGATTGTTAGTCATATCCACAAAGAAAACCTTGTACCAACAAGACACATGAGGTGTTTTGATGGGGGATTCGATGTCTCTTCACACGATGTATATCATGGATTGACAGATAACACGGTCCTGTGCTTGTGATGGATCAGCTGTTCCTTTTTTCTTCTTTTAGTTTTTTTCCCCCCCCCCTCAGGTTTCCTCTCAAGTTGTTTTTTTATTTTGTTGGAGGATCCTCATGTGATATCCTCTCAAGGGGGCCCAGGGATATGATTCATTTGTGGAAATCGTTAATGGCATAGGTTATGTTAGATAAATACTTCAATGCACTTTGAAGGTGCTGCCTTGTAGGTTTTTAAAAACGGTACATTGAGTTCTTCACCTTTACCTGCTTAAGAACGTACTTTGGCCTTATTTCATGTCTCTGCTTACTGCGGAAGTCTGCGCTTATGGCCTTTACATCTACCCGCTTTCCAAGGCGTCTTAAGTGCAGTATTCTGTGGAAAGCAGCACCATTCTTTCCCGAACTGTCATTGCCATTTTAAAGTGTGTGTTTTTTTTTGTGTTCGTGGTTTTATTTAAAGGTAGACTATAGGATGGTTTATTATCAACAACAAAATTTCATACTTTTTATTTGTATATTACGTTTATTAGACATGAATGCTTCGTTTTTGAATTGTGAGAGCCATTTACACAGCAACCCTTGCAAGGGTTTACAAGGTGATGCGGCCCAATCTGCAGCCAACATTTCAGAAACACTGGGGGCCAACCCCTAATCTTAACGATAAGGGTAACTGGTTTTTTTTTTAACATGCATCACACAACACACGCCCTATCTGAAGGACGAAGCAATCAATGATCAAGTGTCTTACTTAGGGACACAAGTGTCAAGACTGGGACTGATTCCATCTATATATATATGAGGATGAAGTCAGTATCGAGAAAACGTAAAAAATGATATTTAATTGTTTATATTCTAAAAATCTATGTGTTTTTTTCCCTAATACAGTTTTAGAGATATCTCTCTCAAATGTTAATGTTAATTTTCTTAAATCACTTTCATTTTCGCTTTCATTTTCTTTTCTCATGTATAGATTGGTGTCAACGTCCCCATCCCGGTCCCCCTTCCCATGTTCTCCTTCACCGGTTCCCGGGGTTCGTTCCGTGGGGACACTAACTTTTACGGCAAGCAAGGAATCCAATTCTACACCCAGATCAAGACAGTGACCCAACTGTGGAAGGGAGAGGATGTATCCCACACCAAGGCGGCTGTGGCCATGCCCGTCATGAAGTAAACAGGGAAACCCAAGGAACTGATGCATTAAACATTAAGGTGAGAACCTATCTAATAAATATTCATGAGGCTGTTGCTATTCAACTTGGCATTATTTTCATAATATGTAAAATGAAGTATGACTGCTCAGCACCTTAAACCTGCCATAATCGTGCATTGCAAATATGAGTTATTAACAATCTCAAAATGATTAAACATTCATACAGCGCAAAGTCTGTAAACAAAATATTCTGCAACAGGCTGTCAACAGAGTAAAACATATTAAAATAAAATAGAACAGTTTGTGATTGAAATTGTTGTATTTGCTTCTGAGTATCCAGCAAGGCCTGCAGGTCTTCTATTGTAATGATGCTATTGAGATGTTAATCGTTGCTCAAAGTGTCCCATAGTGTTTAGATTTAAATTTAGATTTAAGTGCTGTACTGCTTATTAACTACAGCGTTTTCGGAGCTAAGTAGTCTCCTGAAATCTGAAGTCTACTCCGTGGCAGTAAAAAATAAATAACAAAACAAGTTCTCAAAGAACAAATCTACACAGCGTAGTAGATATATACACATGGTGTTGCCGCAAACTGAATATACATTGATACCTCACTATGCAATGCCCCAAATCCCATATGGATTTAAGTTGATACTCTTGTCTGTTGTTTTTTAAAGTACTCATTTCTATTGGTTTACGTTGACTGGTTTACTATGACTGGAGCCACTCTACCTTCTCCCACCCCTGTTGTTTGTCCTACTGATGATCGTGAAGGACTTCATCTTCAGAAGGGCAGATTACCCAGGCATAGAATAAGTCGCTGACCCTCCCAGAGTTGGGCAATGGATTAAATTCTCAAACTGGCAAAGTTATTAACGATTTGACAGTGCAGCCTGAAGGTTGTAAACGGACAGGCTTTTAGATTGACAAGTGTTCTCTAACTCAAAGTGCGTTGCATCTTATTTTTTGTCAAATTTTCAGGACATTTACATGCTAAACAATGTGACTCAAACTTTAGGACCAAACATCTGGAATAAAATGCAGCAAGTTGACTACAATTCTCTGGCTGGATTACACCAAATAAACTTGGAACAGTTTCTGCATGATGAATACTGTTTGTGGATTCTAATAGATATATGTAAAAGAAAGATTATAACTACATAGAATAGTGTACAAATGAGTGATATATATTTTTTACGAACCATCTGACTATTCAGCAGAAGTAAAACTCTTGTTTCGGAAGAGTTTTAAGTCATGGTTATCGGGAGTTTCAGAAAGAGGGTTTGACATCCGTGTGTGTGTGAGATCCTGCAAATTGTCAGGAGTGGAGTTAAGTGCTTCATTTGACCAGGCTTGGTTACAGCAAGGAGTTGGTCTTTCTTGTCTGAAGTTAGTTGGGTTTGACCACCTTAAAGTCACAGGCCCAGATTTTTGTTTGCTGGGACGTTCTTTGTTAGACAGTATGTAATCATTACAAATTAAGCATGATATAAAGCATGATAGGCTATAGTGCTTCGCAGCCAGCTTCGATTCATAATTACACAACGTGTATGTTTGTGAAAATATCATGAGTTAAAATTTAGTGTTGATCATAGTTTAAGTATAACCCTTAGTCGTGGTGCAGCCGTGTTTTTCCTCACAACACAACCAGAGTTAGGCTGGAAGTGTACTCTGGTCTTCTTTTCTGAAATGAGAATTTGAACTATCACTATCGCTATGAATACAGAGAACCTGACCCAATGGCCATTGCTTGATAAAGATTATACAACGGCTGGGTTTTGTTTCTGGCTTGACAAAGTTAGGAAACATCATTATTACAAAAAAAATTTTTTTTAGTGATCCTTATTAGATGTAATTTCTTTTAAAGACTAAGGGTAAAGATAATTATTTCTTCGCCAATAATCGGGCAAATGTAAAAGTACTTCCTTATGGACTTGAACATAGTTAACCTTTTGTTTTGTAAACGGGCATGTCTAAGGGAAAGGTTTGTTTAGAAAATCATTCTGAAATCATTTTAGTTATCAAAATAAAATGATTATAATCAAATATTTTTTCTGCTTTGAAACAAATAAATACACCCTATATGTTGTCAATGTCGCTTCATTTGTTTTTAATTTATTTTCTGTTGTTGTTTTGTTTAACTTTTTAGTTTTCATTTCTGTCATTTATTTGTTAAAATTCGTTGCATCCATTTTTACCGGAGATCCTCCTTGTGGCTCAAAGTAATGAGGCCAAGAGTGGGGATGATCTATCCCCATTTTAGGTCCAGTGGTTTGGCCCTAGAATGGAGCTAGTGGATGGGCATACAGGCTGCCTGTGCCCCAGAATCTGGCTTGGAGATCTTCTTATTTACACTTATTTGCAACTAATTGATCAGTGAAACCATGGGGAGATTTCACCCTTGGGATCGGGGCCTTTTTGAGCCAACGTGCTGACAATGAGAGTTGTCGAAACAAAACTTGCTTTTGTTGTTGACAAGCTCAAATAATAACATTGTAAATAATGTGGCTAGTTTTCAGAAGTTAAAGTTATTACACGCTTGATTTCAGCTTTTTGAAAGAAAAGGTTGTGAGAGTATTGCAACATTTTTAAAAACATTTGTCATCTCTGAGTTAGTTGTTCACTTCAAGAGTAACAAGTTTGTTGTTAAACTGAAACCGATAATGCTGAACATTTTAACTGGTGAGTTTTTTTGACTAAAAATGTCTGTTTTCGCAGATATTTTAAGTTAATATGAATTTCTCGAAAAACAGATCGCCTCAGAAGTGATGTAAAAAGGTTGAACATGTTAATCTTTATGATTTTCCGTTTTGTTAAAGTTCATTCAATAAACGAACGGCTTCACTTATTTACTAATTTATCAATTATGAACATTCCAGTTTTTATGAAAGAGGAATGCAAGTCAAGCAAAACAACCAATCTGTCTACGGGTTTTTTGCCTGTAGAAGTCACAAGCAATTTCTTGCCTCTCTCTGACCACTGCGAAACTTAGGTAGTTGGAAACAGAATATTCCCCTTGGAAATGTGACTGTTCTGTAAGGTATCTCTACTGTAGACACTGGTTGTCTGATCCCTTGAGATGTTTGGAGTACATGTGCATCATAACACCCGACCGTACTGGAAATCCTCCAGGCAAGATTAAATTTGTCCTCGTTTCATGGCACAAAAGATGTTGTCCGGATGTTTTGGGGTTTGACATTCAATAGGTTGTCGCCCCCCCCCCCCCTAACGTGTGAATCTTTTGTTTTGCCGGAGGAAAGCTCCGCTGAGGACTGATGCTGTACTTGATATCAATATCTGTTTATGTGGGGACGGAGCGTGGGACCATGGCATTTACATGGACAGAAGATTTGATTTCCCTGGGTGCTCAATTCTATCGGCCAGCAAACACCAACTCCTAGACATCAGTCCTAGTTGTACGAGTCAAAGTTTGCCATCAGATTACTTCTGGTTATGGGTATATCCCAGGTATTCCACCTGAATTTTTTCGCTCTCTTTTTCTCTTCTGCTCAATGCATTCCCTGTCCAAAGTATAATACCCCTGGTATAAGGCTTCGAGTTAAAGTAACAGGTGATTTGAGTCTAAATTTTATTTGTATGCCAACTCTTCTAACATCGTTCCAAACATATGTATTTATCTAATATTACAATCCTAAGGTAGTAATGTTTTCTCACTGAATGGGAACAATATTATTTTTCAGTTAACGAACAATTTCCACACCAAAATGATTTTAGCATAAATGTTTGATAACTCAATCCAAAAGTTTGGAAATCATTGGAAAGTTCATTTCCTACTGAAATCAGAAATGCTATTTTGAAGGAAAAAACACATTTTGAAAGAATGCTGTCATTCTCTTTGCTTGCTACTTTGAGCAAAAATGTGAGAATCCCAACATTTATGTCAAAGCACTATTTTCCCAGGAACAAACAAACTTGACCGTGGGCCAAGTGTCAACAGCACTCTAAAGTGGCACCACCTGATGATGATGATGATGAGGAAAAATGATCAGGACGCAGGAACTTTTACCCCAGTTCCCTTGAAAATTGATTTGTTCTACACATTGTTGCCTCTTGGCACAGTTCCCATGCCTATGGTGTTAACAATTCACTGCAGAAGCTGACAGTACATTTTCTGCCAAATAAATACTTTGATCTGATGTGGGTAATCGAAAGCCTTTGTCACATTGTACCTAACTTGTTTTTCTTTCATTCCAATCGATATCATACATTCTGGTTGGGGGAGAATATTCCCGCCCATTTTTATGATAGACATTAAGGTAAAGCAGGCTGGTATTGAGGGGAATGTTATAATTTGTTCTTATCAAGCAATAAACCACAAGGGAAACTTGACTAGAGTGGGATTTGAGCCAATAACCTCCAGATGAACGTGCCAGCATGTTAAACAGGTGGGCACAGGTTCAAATCCTGTTCAGTCAATTTTTTTTGTTTAACCCCAAATTAATTTTTATTTGCTTACAGTAAGGACCTTTTAATCTTGCACCCTGGAAAGTGTCCATCTAACCCTTTGTAACCATGTAAACACAACAACTAATGTGACAATCATTCCCAGTTCAATCTAAAAATGCGTAAACCATTTTTGATTTAACAAGTAAATTTAGGATATGGTAACTATTCTTCGACTGAATTTTTAGTCTGCAGTAAAATCCAGCCTTGCAAAGTCCCTTTAAGGGATTTTGTGTGTTCTTACATGCTCTTAACGACCGGCTCAACTTTCAGGACTTCAGGTCTGCCCAGGTATGGAAGAGGAGATTCCGTGTCTCTGGAAATGTCAAACTCATCCTCCCTCGGAAACCTAACGGGACAATAATGAGGAGTTACCGGGAAGCGAATGTGACTTAAACCAAAGAGAACTTAAAAATTTGTTCATCTACTCCAACGCCCCAACCACTGAGCAACAAATATATGTGGTCTTTAGAAAAGCACGTAATGCCTTTTTCTTTACTCTTTTTAAAAGATTGATACCCGAAGGGTATTACAGAAAGAATGTTACAGAATGACAATAAATGGCACCCGTAGCAATCTGACTCACAAGGCAAACATACCTCCCCCACCCCCCCCCCCTGGTCTAGCCATCAATTTGTCACGTTGATGGAATAGAAGAATTCCCAGTGTGGTGGCCTGAGCCAGACTCTTGTTGGAATGATAATCGCAGTTGTAAACTGGAAGGGACATAATAATATGGAGTCATATGTGTATTACATCATTTCTGTCTGGGGAAGCTGGAGGAGTTTGAAGGTTAAAACAAATAAAAATCATCGGAATGTCGGTAATGTCAATAAGTATATAAATCAAACTGGATGGATGAAGAAGTCTAAATGTAATGACTTTAAAATATTGTGATTTCTTTTTTTCTTTTTAATATATGTTAAATTTGCATTGGGATAAAGAATGTTAGTTTCTTGTGTTGCCTTACACCGATGTGCGTTAAGTACTTTCCCGAGTACTCTGGACAAAATCCACAGGCATATTACTCAGGTGGGATTTGAACCCACGACCTTTGCCACTAGAGCAGATGTCTTACCACTAGACCACTATGCCTGTGGATTTTTTTTTCTGGGGAAAGTACTGAATATACAGTGCTTAAAGGAACATTACAGAATTGGTTTTGCTAACAAAACAGTTGCTGGCAGTGCAAGCACTTTATGTAATCCACCATATACATAAACTGACAAACCTGTAGAAGTTTGAGATCGATCGGCCATCTGGGTCACGAGAAAATTGTGAAAAACCGATTACACCGAAAAACCAAAATCATATAGAATCAACAAATGAATAAAACGCTCACTGAGCGATAAACTCCAATCGCAAAATTAGTTTATTCATTTCTCATCAAATATGGCATTTCAGACAGAAATATTTCAAGGGATGTATTCTACTATCATCATCATTAGACCGTGTAAGTTTTATGTAAATCTGTGATAAAAAAGTATATTTTACAAGTTTTTTTCTTACCAATTCTGTAATGTTCCTTTAACACACATCGTTGTAGAGTGAAACACAAATAATATTCTTTATCCCTGATGCAAATTTTACATCCATTAAATCTTTGTGGAACCAGCTGCTAATAAATGGGATTCAAACTTAATACACAGGATTCGAACTGGCGTCTAACTAGCCTCCTCCATATTCCGGAAAGCACTCAGTACTGTCAGAGCGTAACACTCAACGGTGCAGGGTTAAACACAAATTATTTTGTTTGTACAAAGTTATGTACATATATATGCATTGTGTTTTAGATAAAAATGTATTATATGCATTGGTTTTCAGATGTATGTAAACATTGGATTTGATATTCTGTGTCCTGTACTTGGTGCTGCATTTGTTCCAACTGCATTTTCATGCTCCTTCACACATTCATCCATTCATCCATTCATTTCCATACTATTTAAGAGTAATTCCAGAGTCGATACATGTTCATGGTACAAAACAGGAAATGTTGCAGTCATAAAAAGCCAAAGCTTACAAAGCTCATGCCTTGAACATAAGTTCAAAAATATCTATGTAAATTTTGAAAAAGATAATTAATAGAAAATTTACTTATTTACACACAGGTGCTAGCAAATGTCATTCTTTTAAAGGACAACTTAAAGGTTATAAAGCAATGGTTGCAATTCATAAAGTTTGGGTTGATGCAAGTCTGCAGCAACTTATTCCGCTGCAGGTGTGAACTCAATGTTCTAACAGTTTTAAATTATCATCTTGAAATATCTTTCCTGAAATTGCAAGGTTCAAAAGAAGTGCCTTTGCAACATTTTCAACATTTGCTTATTGCCTTGGTTTGTCTGTCAGTACAGCTTTCAGATACAAACAGGGAGAACATAATTTGTGAAGTGTTTGGAAAACTACCCCCCAAAATAGTGCAGACATGCTTTAACCTCAACTTTGAAATGTCAAACAGCTAGCGATTAAGGAGCCTCCCCATTTGTAAGACCCCTAACAGCTGTTCTGAAAATGGATCGGTTTCTATGTATCTTGATAGCATTATCTCTAGACAGGGGTATCAAGATTCAAGATACCCTGCTGAGAGTGCCTTCTGTCATGCCAGATCTCGGGAGTGGGGATTTTTTCTTTCTTCCCCTCCTACTCCCTGATCAGGGGATCTTTAAGGGACCCCATGTTGTGGTAACCTTATTCCTTCCAAATCGTTCTTGACGTAACTAGTCATATGTGTCGGGGAGAGTTTGTATTATGGACTGATACAGTGAATGTGTAACTGCTAGAGGTAGATAACCTGAAAAGCTGTCACAAACCTGAAATGTGGAATGGTGGGGGAAGGAAAATGTACCTGTATGTAGAGTACAGATCAAGTTAAAGGTGGTGTTGCTGTCTACCTCGTTTGCCCTGAGCAGTTTGGTACATTTGATCGGCTTCAGAATGACTGCTTGTGTAATGAGGTTTTCATTGTGATATGTCATGCTTAAAGGAACATTACAGAATTGGTTTTTGCTAACAAAACAGTTGCTGGCAGTGTAAGCACATTATGTAATCCACCGTATACATAAACTGACAAACCTGTAGAAGTTTGAGATCGATTGGCCATCTGGGTCACGAGAAAATAGTGAAAAACTGAATACACATTTGCATGAAATCATATAGACTCAACAAATGAATAAAACGCTCACTGAGCGATAAACTCCAATCGGAATTTTTTTAAATTCATTTCTCATCAAATATGGCATTTCAGACAGAAATATTACAAGGGATGTTTTCTACTACCATCATCATTACACCTTGTAAGTTTTATGTAAATCTGTGATCAAAAAGTATATTTTACCTGTTTTTTTCTTTACCAATTCTGTAATGTGCCTTTAATGAAGAGTCATTTTGCCTGTTGCCAGCTTTGGTTTTAATAATTGAGACATGAGCGGGTGAAATGTTAGTAATAATGCACAGTGTTCTGTAAAAGCATCCTGAAATGACATGCATAAGTTCTCTAAAGACAGACTGCAACTTACACTAAAATATGTGGGTGTTTTGTTCTTTTATACGAATAGAACATAAATACAAAATGGTTTTTGTGTTGTGATTGAAATGGAGTTTTATTTGTCCATTGTGAAAATGCACCCTACTTTTATAATTTTTTTACCGCTCTGTTTTTGTTTTGTTTTACACTTTTTGAAAATGACTTTGCGATTAAAACCCACTGACAGCCCCCTCCCCACCCCCAAACACAAAACAATCTTGACAGGACTTGTGTATGTTATGGCTATTCAACAAGTGTTTCCCTTAAAATCAAAGAGTCCCATAGAGGATTACATGTCCCCCAAATCCAACACCAGTCAGTGTCCAAATAATACCTCCCTAATATTATTTTAACTCATAGTCTAGGCCTTCTTTTGTGTGAGGGTCAACGACACAGTGGTCAGTGACATTTTTCTAAAGTTATGCCATAGGAGCTCCAGCGCATTAAAGTTCAGGAAGACTGTCTCCACTGCTCTGTCAGCAATTAGTGTCTGTGTGGCTTTCTATCCAGAGGCACCACTCTAGCTTGATGGACAATCTAATGGCACTTAAACTTCACACACTTTTTCCAAGTTTTTCCCTCTCTTTATTTGCATTTCATTTACACAGCCTGGGGTCATCCACGACCACCCCCCCATATGCTTCTGTTGGGAATGGGAAGTGATTGATTAGCTGATAAAATGCAACAATAACACTGTAATGGGACAGTTGCTTGGTAGTGCTGCAAAGAATCTTGTGCTTAGCAAAGACAGGTTATCTCAAGTACAATGCAATTGATATCGCTTCTCTGCTCATTTTTGCTTCGTACTAGTAGATAACCTTATTCTTCTTAGTATCAGGTTGCAATCAGATCCAGTATTATTACTAGTTGCTTTACAGGCTGATGTTGGATTTCAACTACCAGAAACTAGGAGGTAAACAAAACCAGCTCTTGGTTGTGGATTCTTTCCTTCCCAGAGCCCCTGTGTTAAATGTAAATTTACTGAGAAAAAAAAAACCCGCTGAACAAAACTTAAGTTTGTTTTCTTTCTCTTAACGGGGAATGATGAGTTAATTCACCTGCAGTTGCTCATACATGGAGGGTAGTTTAAGTCAACAGAAACCCAGAAAAGAAAATCTGCTGTAAAATTTTAATTTCCTTTTAAAAGTATTAAGTTATATGAAGGAGGAAATCCCTGTCACAAATATCAGATTCTGGTTAAGAGTTGTAAAGCCCCAAAAGGTAAAGCCTTTATTAAGCCTCTTCAGCCGGGCCCAGAACCATAACAAAATCTAGCATTTCACTCTTCTTCTTTTTTGAGGCCAATAGTATTTTTTTCTTGTAATTCCCAGAAGAGAGATACAAAAGAAACCCATTGAAAAGATGATATTTCCATGGAATTATAGTTGATACTCTGTTTGCTCGCAAATTTTATCCTCACAATTCAAGTGGAAATGTATTCCTTTTGTGAAACAAGATGTAATTAAAATGCTGTGTGAGTCTTAACTTGGTAAACCTTTCCGGCCCTCCATAAATCGGGATTGAACAACGGAAGTTAATGGTCATTAAAGGCTAGGGGAATACGAAACGAGGGCCATTGACCTAACGGTAAGATTAGGAGGAATATTGCGTACAAATAGATTCAATAGGATAGGCTTACGGATTAATGTCAAAGCTCTCAGAGATTGCAATTCAATACAATGGAATCATTTTTGTTGAAATTGTTGTTTAGGTTGCGCTAGCTCTCTAGACAGTGTGCTTGTCATCTTTTTAAAAAAAAACCGTTCGTGCGTGTCTTTTGTTATATGTGCAGTTCTCTTAGTGTTCAATATATAACTTCAGTTCTGTATTTTTTTCCCCATGTGGTCTTAAATGTCTCAAACAGTGGCAATAATGTACTTTTTAAATAATTTCTTGCAGTTCTGACATGTTGAGATGAGTAGATTTTATATTTGCACTTATTAATATGAAGCTTCAGGTGCTATATGTAAAGTTTTAAACAACTGTATCTTCATTTTGTTTTACCCTGAAAACCAAGTCTGCGGTGTTGTGAAATGTGTAGGTATTTTGTAACTCTCGCCTCTTCATTATTTGTCTGTAAAGTACCATTAACCCAAGCCACACACCCCCCCCTATGTTGTTCTAAAGATGACAAATGTGTGCCGTTGCCCGTCACGTCATGCGTCGTACTGCAGCTTGTCGCATCGCCCGTCACGTCACCCTTTTTCTAATCAGTTCCTCTCGTATTGATACTTGTTTCTCACTTGACACAGGAAGAAGCTTTGTAAGTGACAAAATGTTTAAAGCTTTTTGAACATCTTGATTGCGTTCCGGTCCGACGCGATGTGAAGGACAATGGCAGCCAGAAACACTATGAAAATCAATGTAAAATAGACAGCACGATGTGACGAGTGATGACACAGGCGACGCGACGACACAACACATATTTGTCATCTTTAGAACACCATACGACTATTCAAAATTCAACTGCATGTTTTGTTATATTCTGTTAGACTGAAAAATGCACTTGTAAACTGATTATGCTTCACATGTTCATTCCGCCATAATCTGAGCCAACAATTTGAGAGGTGAGGTACCATATGGTGTTGGATTTTGATATTACCAATACTGCTGAAGATAAATGACATTCATGAGGTGCTTCTTGTCAGAAAGCACCCACAGTTACGACCTCTGTTCATGTTGTCAACAGGCTTTTCTGAAACCATCTTGACCCTTTAGGAGAATGCATCGTTGGCAGCCACATTGCCGTACATTAACAATTCCCCCCGCCCCTCCCCCACAGGCACCATTTACTCCTGGGTGATGAGTAGTAATTATGGTTGGGTATTTTGCTGAAGCATATGTCACTTTCCATGGTTAACATTCTCATTGTTTACCTCCAAAACTGGAGTCCAGTGCACTTGACCACTCAGCAGTTGGCATAGCTAGAGTTCGTGACACCCGGGGGGCAGTGTTAGAGGACGATGCCCCTTCATTCAAATTGATACATCTTAGCCTTATTTTGAGACATTACTAACCACAAAACCACTCCCACCCACTGCTTAAGAAAACTCACTGGCATCCACATGTATGTGTACCCTATGTAGTCTTGTGTGTTGATTTAATGGCAGTGACATGTATCATTTGATATTTAAAAATAACAAATGTTAGGACATGGCGCATGCTTCCCAGCCCACACATCCTCCCACCACAAATATTAATGTGAGACAACCTGTATTTTCCCTCGTCTGTTAACTAGGAAGACTTGAACTTTTTTGGAAGCAATCTCCACTGGATTTTAAATGCCACTTTGAAAAAATATTTGGATTGGTTGAGAATTGAACAGGCTAGACACTACAAACATTATGGGAAGTCATTAAAATACAGAGTTGAACGAACACACGGCGACATCCTGTCCACATTTTTCATCTCGTAATGGCAGGAGATTGCTTTGCTGAATGCTCACAGATTAAGGGGATCGGAGTTCATTACCCGCGGACAAAAATGATTAAAACATCAACCATTATCAAGAAAGCTTCTCCTCTGCCCAAGAGGCTTATGTCAATTTATTCACCCGATGTTAGTATCTTGGAATACATCAATGAGTTTATTGTCCCTTGTGAGGCAAAACTGGGAAAAAAGGGAAGAAAACAAAAGTTGAAACATCTGGAGGCTTTGTTTTTAAGTTTCTTTCAAAGTGCGTATTAAATGATACCTGTCAAGTAATAAACCACAAGGGATTATGATACCTGTCACATTGGTTAAAAGGGAAATCGGTAACTGGGTTGGGTTTAACCTATTAATTCAGATTGGACCCATCTTGTGGATGCCATTTATTTATTACATTCTTTTTTTAATTCAGGGAACCCTTTAGCATTACTGACACCATCTGCTTCAGCATACAGGTTTATCATACATGGTTATCACTGCTTCTTCATTCCCAATGCCTTTATTGCCAGTGTAACTCTGTTATCATCTTGTAGTGTCAAACTTAACCACAAGGTCACTGTCAACCATTTAGGGGTGAGACTTCGCCAGCAATCCAAGCTTTCTAGTATTATCCCTGAGAGGCTACCATTGGTCCCCCAATCAGGGAACCCTCTGGTGACCTTTTAGCCAAATGTGGCCAAATTACCTCATAAATTTCTCTTGGGTGTGATAA
The DNA here is from genome assembly GCA_032158295.1 of Pycnopodia helianthoides. Lineage (NCBI taxonomy): Eukaryota > Metazoa > Echinodermata > Asteroidea > Forcipulatida > Asteriidae > Pycnopodia > Pycnopodia helianthoides. The sequence continues at coordinate 14,390,566 of CM063243.1, forward strand.
TTTCCCAGAATAAACCAATTTGTTGAGATGCAGGGGGTACAAGTAGGTTACCAACCTTGGTCATCCTTTTTGTGATACATGTACCTAACCTGTTAGAGACCATAGCGGTTGCAAGCGACTGGTACCAAATTGCGCATTCAGGCTTTGTCCTTAACTTTCTCAGTGTATTGCCAGCAGGATCAGTTGATAGTCCACCAGCTTTTTCCACTGGTCCATTTCCATTTTGTATGGTACTTGAGTTTGAAACCACACAAACAATCAGTGGACAGTCATTGGGCAGTCAGTGGTTACACATAGTAGCTTTTGGAAGCAATGACTGCTAGCCAACAGGACCACTTGGGCAGAATTTTTTACTGGTCCTCAGAATTTAAAACTGGCATTTGGCCATCGGATCACTGATAAGGGAGAACGCTGCAAAAGTGGCTGCCAATAATCGCAAGATATTGGACTTGCTCCCACTCATCTCAAAAAGTCAAAGTAAACCTTAGTTTTGTGTTTCGAAAGGACATTTTCCAATTATTTTCATGTTTTTATACTATCTACATTTCTAAACCCAAATCCAGTTCCTGTTTAATAAAATGTTTTGAATGACATACTTTTTTGGAAAACTGTGTCAAAAGATCAACAATATTAGCCAGCATGTCTGGGCATATGGTGATGAAAATACCAGAAATTAATGGTCTCTAAAGGGTTTTAGAAAACATGCTGTATTAAATTTGCATTGAACTTTTCATCTGTTGGCTAAAAATATCATTCAAGGTCTTTTTATTTAGGGTTTATGTTACAAGTATTCTTTCTGTTCAAAAGACGTGTGTCTCTCTTACCACACAAGCTTCAGTTTTAAACTCTGTCACCCTTTTTGAAACCATGGCTTGGGCTTGGGCTCAGTAACTATGCTCTCGGTACGCAGCCTAAGCCGGAGCCCTGTCCCCAAGCCATGATTTTGTAAAAAAGGCCCATGTCTTGTAGTTTATTTTACTTTTTTAAAATATCAATACTGCCCTCTTGTGATATATTTGTCACATCAGACAGAGTGCTTGTTATGTAATCAGTCCCACCAGGTGTTGATGAAGCCAATTGACTGTCAATGAATGTCTAATGGGCTGTGTGTGTGTGTGTGTGTGTGGCCATGTATTACATAATCATTGGCTGTCTATGGCACTCTCCTCAACCCCCTGACACACACTGTACAGTACATGGACTGATGGGGTGCCTGATGAAGGTGTCTGGCCAAACTATACTTTCATAAGTAAGAGTTGAAGCTTTGCTTGGTCTCGATAGTAAGAAGCAACATATCTTGATTGCATGTGACAAACGTGAGTTAATCTCTTCTAGGTCGAAAAGTTGGTTCTGAGCAGAACCGGGAATGAGATAATGTTGGGTGTCTGAGAAGAGAAGGGTTGTCAACCCAAAACAAATTATTCTCTTTCCTATTTTTTTAAAAGTTTTTCACTAAGCAGGTTTTTATTTCTACCTTAATAACCTCTGGGCCACCTTTTGTTTTTGTTTTTTGCTTGCCCCTTAGATCAAAGCTCTGATATTCAATACTTTAAAAGGGCAAGTCCCAGCTTCCTTTAGAGTGTCGATTTCATGAGGATATAAGAAAAACAACTCAATGAGGGATGCCGCATTTATGCGCCCCTCCCTCCTCCCCTCCATTTTCAGACTAATGCTGTAAATGTTATATCCACATTGAGACAAAAGATGTGAACTATTTACAGTGACAATTTTCTTCAAACAATAACAAAAACACCTGACTATAAGATAAGGGAGCTATACTATTAGTGTTTAAATTGTTAGTGCAACATAATAAATAATATTCCCCTTGACATCTTTGATTCAGCGAGCATAAAGAGTAGTATAGAAATCATGCATTGCTAACATACAAATGGCAATGTTATTGTTTTGGCTGAGTATGGAATAGTCCTTAGGCATTGGTGTAATCAAGCCGCCATCTTAGAGGTAAACTGATAATGAAACAATGGAAATGCACAGATTTGTTCCTGCGGCGCCCAGGATTGGCCAATGAATAGCCTCCTTTTGACCTCTAGGCGAGGGTGCCCTACTCAAATGACGTCATGTGCATAAGGTCTATGGGCCAAAGCCCTTCAAGATGAGATCAAACACAGGGAAGTTCTCATTTGGTTCCAAGATTCTATAGCAACCAATATACCAATGTGGACCTGGTTCGAATCCCGAAGCCTTGCATGTGGATTGGGTTTTCAATCCCTACATGACTTTGTGGGTTTTCTCTATTTGGGGGTTTTCCTCCCACGTCTAAAACTAAAATTTCTTCATTGTCTTCTTTACAAAAGTTGATGTGATATTCCAATTAAGATGCTTTGGCAACTAGATAATTCAGATTCAGGTGGCAGCAGACATACCAGGCAATTATTATAATTTTGTTTAGCTTAGTTCTGCGTGAGCGCACACTTAGTAGAACAATGGACTTATCCAGTTAGTCTGCTGCCACCTAGCATCCCCTCAAAAGTACCCCATTTGGGTTAAAGTTATACCCAATTCGGGATGGATTTTGTGGGTGCTGTCAGAAAAGGGTCACCTGATTCAGTACATTTATACCCTAATTAATATAAACCCGAAAATAAGGCCGCATCAGAAATGGCGGCTACAGCTACGGCTACGACTGTTGCTAAGGGTGTTGCTAAGGACGTCCTACACTTCAGCGCATGATTACGCGGTGATCCAGCCGTAGCCGAAGCCATAGCCCCCTAATTCGAACACAGCCTTATGTTCTCCCCAAGTGAAACAGTTACATAGAAACAACCCTTTGAGAAGACACAGCTGTCGTTCCAGCTGTTGGAGCACATGTAACCAGTTTCCCCTTTGTCAAGTCCATTTGTGGTACTGATAGGTTAGAAATCTCGTGACCACTGTCAGTTTTATTGGTCTCTTGATTTTTTGAAAAACAAGCATAGACATTGATTGATGTTCTTTGTTTGTGTGTGAAATGACTCAAAACCTGAATGGTTTCAAGTTCATTTTGAACCTGTGTAAGAAATGTCAGAAGAGTCTGTATGCTATCATTGTCTTGATTTTAAAAAACAAGTGTAAACATGGATTTCCTGTTTTTTAATGACTCAAAATCACACGGTTTACAATTTGTTTTAATTGGTCTGAAAAATCACAAGAGATTTTATAGGCCTGTATGTTCTCTTGATTCTTTACAACAGGTGTGAAGAGTGATTGATTATTTCTCTTTTGCCGAATGACTCAAAGCCAAATGGGCTCACAATTTTGTGGAAAAGGTGTTAGGAATGTCATGACCTTTCACAAGCTTCCTGAGTTTGACGTTGAATGTGTCATCGACTTTGATTTTTAGTAGAATGTATCAAACATTAAAGGTTGCTTCAATTCTTTTATTCAGTGTATTTTGGTGGAAATTGTAATGCATACCTATCTGGGCAACCAAAGGATACTTATTTTCTCGCAGTATTTGATTTCAAACAATTTAAGTTAACTTAATTGCTTTAAGTCATTGTTCATAAATACCTTGGAGAGTTTATACACTTTTTTGAAAGGAATCAGTTTCTATTCATCTGAACTTCTCAGCGTATGTTAAGTCAAAATGACTTTTCACTCTGATAAAAATAGCATACCTCGTCCCACTTACCCAGCGTATGGGCGGCTCCCCTGACATTACCAAATCCATCTAATACAGGCACAATAAGGGGAAGCTGGATGATGGTTGTCGTTTGCATTAAAATATGAGACCATTTGAAAACCCCTTTTTTTAAGAGGAAATTCCCAATCCTTTTATAGGAAGCTACCCTCAAACCTGCTTCCTCCTTTTTTTTTTCATCAACGAATGAGGCTAGTCATACATGTACATGTAGATGCATACAGCACCATATCCCCCCCCCCCCCGCACACTCTCAAAATAGCCGAGTCTCTGTCTATATTTAGCAAGTTGAGTCATGTACCTCGTATTATGTTTGATATATAGGCCTCTGTTTGATCGGGGCGGAGAGAGCTGTACAGTGTGCATATATATGCAGGCACGGCGGAGTCATATTGCCATTAATGGATGACTGGTGTTGTGCTGATGACGCGGATCAATGTTCCATCACTAAATGGCACGTAGCATGATGCGCTGCGGGTAGCTCATTTAGGCCTTAGTGCAGCCAGCCAGCTTGTTCATGTACATCATCTTTGGCCTTGGTGTGGGATCGCTGATAGGCAAGGGCACTGCTGTTGCTTTCTGTCTTCGGCAGATATTGATATGGGAGTGGGAGGAGGAAGTTATGAGAAATATTTCCAGCAATGCCCAACTCTCCCCTCAAATAACAATTAACAAAAAAATGACATGTGAGGAAACTAAAATGTTTTTTATTATTTTCACTTTTGTATTTGTATTCCGTAGAAAATAGGAGTGAAACTCACTATAAAGCAAACGCAACAGTTTCATGCTTACACTATAAACCAACAAATTATGCTTGATCACAACGACTTTTGAATTCTCCACAGTCATTATAGGTTTGTCTTATGGTGTATTATGGAGTGAATGATTGTTGATGACTTATAGTTCTGGTCACTACGTGAAGAGACTTGACTTAAAGTGAAGGAATAGTGAACAGCATGATGCAATATGTTTTGAGTAGAATTAGGTTTGTTTTTTTGAACTGTAGTAATGCTTAGAATGATGCAATTGTCTCTACACAGGACATAGGTAAATGAACATAGGAGTTGAGGATACCAAATTCATCAAATCTTTTCTTTTTTTCTGCAGTACTTTGAGGAGGCATACAAAGCAATTGTCTCCATGTGTCTAGCCAGTGCTTTGGTGCCCCATGACATTTTCTTGTAGAGCTTTAGATTATCAAAGCGATGCCGATGTATTTCCTTCCTCCGCGTTATGACCAAGACAATAAAACTACTCGTCCCCAACAAGAACAAAGTATCAAGCCTGAATGGAAAAACAAGGCTCACCACAATCATACTAGAGCCACAAGTGAATCGGCCATGGAACAACCGCATGGGTCTCCCCCCTTGAGAAAAACACCTGTGAGTCCACCACCTCCCTCACTCATCTCACGCTGGATCGCTCATTATTATATTAATTTCCTTTCCCACCCTTCTCAATAATAACCAGAGAGTTGTTTTTTTTATTGCAGTAATCCATAAAATCCAAAAGATGACGATACAATACCTGATACAAGATTGGCGGTTTCCAATCATCCCTGACAAAAAAAAGAGTTCTACAAAAATCCATAGCATGTGGACCAACTGACTGACTTAATCTGTCATTAAGCCTTTGACTGTATAACGTGGATTGTCAACACCGGAAATGTACACGCACTGAGGCATGAAATAATCCTCTGTCATTAAGCCACTCCTTGAGAGGGTGGAACCTTTTTAAATGTTCACAGAGGAGTCTAGCTGTCAGGTGAACAATTATTGCTCTGGCTGAATGAGCACTTTTATGGATATGTATCCCATATGGGTGGGGGGTGGGGGGGGGGATAAGGGTAATCTGTACTTTACAGCAACTGATGGTCTGATCTTGGTCTAATGCAAAACAAGATTGTTGTTTTTCTGCTACAGAAGCAGCGCGTTTGGGAACAGCGAAAGACCCTTGAGATCTAAGGCTACTGGACGTAGCCTGACTCAAAGAGTTACCGGCACAAAGGACAGCCTTGCAGTTTCAACTGTTTGGAGGGCAAGGCCATTTTCATTTTGCAAAGGGCACTTCCATTGGAAAATTTCAAAGTCTATAGGGAATTTTTGAAGGGGCACCAAGGCCAACACCAGGGGCAACAGAGGCCATGGCCACAGTGGTCTCCGTGTAGTTCCAGGCCTGAAAGGAAAATGCATTCTGTCTTTAGCATGCTGTGATAAAATGAAATAATAATGATAAAAATAATAATAATTTGACTTAATAATGGTAGCTATGTCACCTCGAAGATGATTTTGAATGACCATCATAAAACAAATTTTAAAAGAAAATTACCAACAAAATTACAGATAAACTTACATGAGTCCCAGTTAAAACATTTAAGATGCAGTCAAGAACAAATAGAGAAATAAATATATGTGAGGCTCAAAGTACAATACCACAATTAAGTGAACAATAACATCCAGAGCTGCAATTGAACACTCAAGGAGAGACTTGCCTCATACTTTGCTATCCAGTGTGACTTGGTCACACACAATCGTAGCTCTCTTCATGATGGATTAATCTCTGCTTTGCTTGAATGTAGTAATGTTTTTGATAGTTTATAATTTATTTCGTTTGTTATTCATTTGATGGCTTGATAATTGACACTTCTTTTAGTTTAATGAATTTTGAATTGAAGCTGTTGCTGAAAAACAAGCCTGTTTCTGTTTTTGTTTTGTTTCTATGGATCTTTGTTTGAATCTGTGGGTTCTGCATACCCAATGCCTACCAAGTCACTGTGAGTTTTGGGGAAAGGAAGTTACACACTTCAGCATCTAAAAGGCCTGTGTTACCATACAAGTCGTTTCTGTTTTTTGTGTACTGTTCATTGCATGTATGGCACCTGCCAAATGCTAAACAAGTCTTTTTTATTTGTATGTATTGTTTGTAATGCTGCAGCCGCTGCCTAAGGCCTGATGGTACGAAAAAGGACTGTGTTATGTGCCTGTTCCGAACACCTCTCTGCACTTTATGCAGAGCCCCTTTTTGAGTGACGGAGTCGTGGGTCAATAACTAACAGGATGCAGTAAATTGATCGTTTTGTTGATCGGATACACATGGGGATCCCACTTCCGACCAGGCTTTTGTGGCCAGGAGGGAGGGTGAGCCTCTTGAGCACCAGAGGGTTGGTTGAATGAGAGACAATACATAGGGGCTTCCTACTTGCCCTCAGGCTTGGGATTAGCGGGAGTGGAAGCTCTAAGGGGGGGGGGGAGATGTAACAAAAGCTTGGAGCTGGAGTTGTTACATTCAGACCAGGATTTGGATGTGTATTTACCCAGATTGGAAACACTGAGTTGTAACACATATTGGTGCTCACAGCTTGGGTTACTTTTGTTACTGCTTTTGACATGGTGTTAAAAGTTTTTTCTGAAGTGTGCCGAATAAACGTGCGGTGTTTGAATGAAATTGAGCATGAGGCGGAACCATTGCTGCTATGCATTGCCCAGTATGTTCTACTCGCATGCCCTTTAAAGACAAGTTTTAAGATGCTACTCTGGATGACTAGTGGTTAGAAAGTTTTAACTATGGCATTTTGTAATGTTTGCAAACAGGAATTGTCTCTGGAGCTCTGTTTGTATAGAATAAAGTTCAACCCAGTTTGAAAATGACATTTTGTTTATAAGGAAGTATAAAAATGCATTGCAATTGTGACCTCAGGAAACCTTTGACTATTAGAGGGAAACTGATATTCATTAATAGTTTCTTGAATGTAATGATGACATTTCAGAAAGAAACTATTCTATGAGGATATTGACACTGCCAAGTCTCTCCAAATAAGTAACTTTAAATGTAAATGTGAGTTTTTTAAATTTGATAATCGCACTATTGTTTAGAAGGATTTTAATACAATTTATGGTCTCAATAAAACAGTGAATGTTTTATATAAATATCAGTGGTGTTCAACAAAGAAGAAAGACAACATGGAAGAAAATCAATTCATGGCATATCTGGGCTCCTATTATTATACTGAGCTTGTGTGTACCATGAGAGAGATGGAATAAAAAAAATCTTCAAAGGTATTGCAGCAGGCCTGATACTTTGAATGCAATTATCGCCTCCATAACCCCTGGTCATTGCCTTGGTGCCTTGTGAATTGTTCCAATAGAAAATTGCAATTTCCTCATAGAGGTGACCTTTACCAAGGGCCTTTTTCAAAAATGAGGCATCAGGCCTGAAGCAGTGGTGTTGACTTTGTCCAATTACGTGATGATTTGTGTGGACACAGTCTTCTATTATATTACATCTTTCTCTCTCTCAACAGGATTGAAATGTATAGTAACTTGACACCTCAGAATAGCCCAACACACTCCATTAAAAAAGCTCCCTGACCACTTCCAGCCTCATAATAATGTATCACCTTTGTAACCTAATCTGTTTGATAGTGCCATTTATCCTAATTAGGATAACACCCTGCTCAGGAAGTTTGCCTCCGGGATTAAACCCACCCAACTAGATCTATATTTGACCACTGGGAGATACCCCAAAGGGAGTGGAGTTGACCAACAGAGCAACAATGGTTGTTGTGCCATCAGTATTTTGTTTGTGTTGGTCACCACTCTCAACACAGCCATGGTTATTATCTTGAATGACCATTGACTAGACCATGGAGGAAGGAACAGGGTTTCCTCTATAGTGGCTAGACCGAAAATCAATCTTCTAAAATGTGGCTAGACAAGAAATGTAACCTGGAACATCATGTTCCCAATGCGGTCTAGCTTAATGTCTACCGCGGATCTACGTAATACTTAGGACACTTAAAAACGTTTCTTAATCCTTGAAGCTTGTCTAAGATAAGTTTCAATTTGGAAATCGTGTTTCACTTGATGAGTTGTCATCTTAGTTAAATAGAAAATGATTTTCAAAGCGCTTATGTTTTTAAAACTAAAGTAGATTAAGATTAAGTTAGATTTCATTAGTCAATTTGTCTTTGTTCACCAACAAAATTGAATTAACTTTACCCCATCAGTTTTCATTGTGGTTTAATACTTGGTACACTACCATGTAGATGAGATTACAGTTTTATAAACCCTCAAGGGAGAAATAAAATGGCCTTGACAACGAATGGTTTACAAAAGCAAAATAAACACAAAAGATTCGTACGGCATAATTATAAAGAATAATCTTACCTGTTTACCCCTAGTGCAACTATTGGTACTTTCTCTATGCTCTTGCATAAAAGTAAACATTTATAGCAATGCATGTGATTAAAGGAACATTACAGAATCAGTTTTTGCTAACAAAACAGTTGCTGGCAGTGTAAGCACTTTATGTAATCTACCATATACATAAACTGACAAACCTGTAGAAGTTTGAGATCGATCGGCCATCTGGGTCACGAGAAATTAGTGAAAAACCGATTACACATTTGCATGAAATCTATAGATTCAACAAATGAATAAAACGCTCACTGAGCGATAAACTCCAATCGGAAAATTAGTTTATTCATTTCTCATCAAATATGGCATTTCAGACAGAGAAATTTCAAGGGATGTTTTCTACTATCATCATCATTAGACCGTGTAAGTTTTATGTAAATCTGTGATCAAAAGTATATTTTACAAGTTTTTTTCTTACCAATTCTGTAATGTTCCTTTAAAGGCATGAGGAGACTTTCATAAATGAGGAACGAGAGTCAGCCACTGGACAGCTCATTGCTCCGACCTCAAACAATAGTCATTGTACCATTTGATGGCTGCTGCAATGGCTGGGCATTCAGGTTGGCTCAGAGGCCTTTCTTCCCTGCCATTCACCTCTTTGACCCCATGCCAGTACTTGTTGTAAATCACACCCGAATTTGTGCAACCATAAACATAAGTTTAACTAGAGCTCAATGCCGAGCTGTTTCGCGAAGAACATTTTCAAATCATTCTACATTTACTGTTCATTTAGCAATTTATGACAAAAAGGTGCAAAAAATGAAAAAAATCATAAAAAATCATGTGATGACGTCATCATGACGTCATTTTAAATTTTACAAGAACTTGCCAATATCTAACAACCTACCAAGTTTCAACATGATTGCACTAATACATCGGGAGATATACGACTTCGAAAAAGGCACCTTTAATGCCGCGTCACGTGACCCCCGATGACGTCATTGATCTGAAATTTCACACATATGATGGCTGCCTGACCGTCAACATAATGTGTAAAAGAATTTGGATTATACAGTGTTCATTTAGCAATTTATGACAGAAAGGTGCAAAAAATGAAATAAATCATAACAAATCATGTGATGACGTCATCATGACGTCATTTCAAAATTTACAAGAACTTGCCAATATCTAACAACCTAAAACGTTTCAACATGATCGCGCTTATACATCGGGAGATATACGACTTCGAAAAAGGCATCTTTAATGCCACATCACGTGACCCCCGATGACGTCATTGATCTGAAATTTCACACATATGATGGCTGCCTGACCGTCAACATATGTGTAAATTTTGAAATGAAGACACAAACTTCGCCACACACATCTTCAAAAAGACCAATTTTAACATTTTTCAACCTGCCGCTAGAGGGCGCTCGTGTGTATCATGACGTCATCGGTATGTTTTTTTAACTGCCCACCCTTGCCAGACACTAACATCGTTGAAAGCATGTTCATAACATTTAGGACTTTTGAATTACAAGGCACTTCCGGTTTCGACCGGAAGTAGAGGTCATATGAGGTCACGCACACTGAATAAAATGAAGACCTTATTTATCCCTATACAATCCCATAAACAGAAACCTACGGTCTCTTGAAGCTGATTTGATACAGATTTTCAAGTGTTTAAAATATAAACCTTTAAGCTGACGTCACGTGACAGGTGATGACGTCATCATGACGAATTTCTTTTAGGCACTTCCTTGCACCAATGCCAATCATCATTAAAAGTTTCATTGCAATTGCTCTTTAGGAACTATGCAAAAGGCCGCTTAGAACGATTGTGCGTTATGTCAATGACTAAAATGACTGAAACACACAAACTAAAAAAACAATAATACAAAAACTTTAACGAAAACAAGAGCTGTTTCGCTGCGCGCTACGCTGCACGAAACAGCTAAAAATCAAAAACTTTAACGAAAACAAGAGCTGTTTCGCGAAACAGCTAATGATAACATGAGCTGTTAATTTGTTTACAAAGTAACTGGAAACTGAGGTCAAGTCTTGTTCTTGGGTTTTTCTTTCTTGATTTCTTAAAACTATTTTAATTAGCTGTTTCGCAGCGCAGCGAAACAGCTCTTGTTTTTGTTAAAGTTTTTTTATTATTTTTTTTTTTTTTATTTGTATTTTCAGTAAATTTCGTTCTAAGCAGCCTTTTGCATAGTTCCTAAAGAGCAATTGCATTGAAACTTTCAGTGATGATTGGCATTGGTGCAAGGAAGTGTCTAAAACAAATTCGTCATGATGACGTCATCACTCGTCACGTGACGTCATCTTAAAGGTTTCTATTTTAAACATTTGAAAATCTGTATCAAATCAGCCTCAAGAGACCGTAGGGTTCTGTTTGCGGGATTGTATAGGGATAAATTAGGTCTTCATTTTATTCAGTGTGCGTGACCTCACTTGACCTCTACTTCCGGTCGAAACCGGAAGTGCCTTGTAATTCAAAAGTGCTAAATGTTATGAACATGCTTTCAACGATGTTAGTGTCTGGCAAGGGTGTGCATTTAAAAAAAAAAACGATGACGTCATGATACGCACGAGCCCCCTCTAGCGGCAGGTTGAAAACTGTTCAAAATGGACTTTTTGAAGATGTGTGTAGCGAAGTTTTGTGTAATCACTTCAAAATCGACACATATGTTAACCGTCAGGCAGCCATCCTATGTGTGAAATTTCAGATCAATGACGTCATCGGGGGTCACGTGACGTGGCATTAAAGATGCCTTTTTTGAAGTCGTATATCTCCTGATTTATAAGAGCGATCATGTTGAGACTTGGTAGGTTGTTAGATATTGGCAAGTTCTTGTAAAGTTTGAAATGACGTCATGATGACGTCATCACATTATTTTTTTATGATTTATTGCAACTTTTTGTCAAAAATTGCTAAATGAACACTGTATAATCCAAATTCTTTTACACATTATGTTGACCGTCAGGCAGCCATCATGTGTGAAATTTGAGATCATTGACGTCATCGGGGGTCACGTGACGTGGCATTAAAGGTGCACTTTTTTAAAGTCGTATATCTCCCGATGTATTAGTGCGATCAAGTTGAAACTGTGTAGGTTGTTAGATATTGGCAAGTTCTTGTGAATTTTGAAATGACGTCATGATGACGTCATCACATGATTTGTTATCATTTTTTCATTTTTTTGCACCTTTAAGTCAAACATTGCTAACTGACCAAGGTATAATCTATAACAAAAACAAATTAAATAGCCAGGATTGGTCATAACTGCTTTGAATATGAAAATAGTTTCAAATTCAGTTGAAAAATTTGAAAATGTTATAAACGAAACAGCTATGCATTTGTGCACAAATGCAATTATTTCATATTGTTATTTCATTGCTAAATTTTTACATTCCCGGCAATATAATATAATTTTTTATAGCCATGAACTTTGTGTTTGAAAAAACAGAAACAGAATCTTGCATACATTTCTGTATGCAGTGTACGTTTTCCCTAATTGTTGTTTCGCTTTCTTTTCACTGGATATGATTGTATTGTTTTGTTTAAATTGTCTGCTTCTCTTGGCCTTGAACATCTCTTTGATTGATTTGGCGCATTACGAATGCCTGATATTATTATTAATTGTTATAAAACTTGATATGGTTTGGACCGACTTGGTCCCGGAAGATCAAATATGTAGGAGACTTCAAAGACAGTCTTTAACAAAGAACAAATGAGCTGCTATATCACTGTGTTCTAATCCTTCTTTGTAAATACTTCTGGTCTTGGTCTGGAATATTTGGCATGTATGTAGTTGTTACTATTTCAAGTAAGCTGAGTCATTTCTTTTTCCAATTTTTATGCAGTCACTGGAAATAGAGCGATCACTGATGATGTCAAGTGATTCTATGTCCAGCATCAATTTGAATGCAAACACCGTGAAATCATAATTGTAATCCCACTGTGGGTTATTTGTTAAGAATGGTGGTTAATTTGGTTTTTACCCTTACACCGATGTGTATTAAGCACTGTATACTCGGTACTTTCCCGAGCTCTGCGAAAAAAAATCCACAGGCAAATCACTCGGATGGGATATGAACCCACAACCTTTGCATTGCTTGAGCAGATGTCTTACCACTAGACCACCTAGCTAGCCCAATGGCTAGAGGTAGTTCGAATCCTTCGCAGTGGGTATACTGCATCGACCTATGAATGATGGTACTGTAACCCTTCAGGAGACTTTATTATTATTGAGTATACTTTAAGTTTTCATACCTGATATGATTTGAGTTTCCATTATGTGCATAACAAATTCAGTTTCCCCAAAATATTGTCTATCAAACTCTTAATTCATTTAAAGTAACCATGTGTAAGAGATTAGACCTAGTGTAAAAAATAAGACCTGAGAAAATATTATGGATCTACAAAAGAAAAATGGAGATCATTTGTGCCTTCTGTAACCAAATATATATATATATAAATACAACAATCAAAATATTACATCCAGGTTTCTTCTAATTGTGAAATGAAGAATTTGTTCAATGTCTCATCAGATACAAATCAATCTAGCCTTACCACCATGAAGCCCACTCTTACAGACCAATGTGTTTCATCCCCAAAATAAAATCACTGGGCGATTTTCGATTTATTGCAGAACAATGCCGGATTCTCAAACTTGTCCACATCAAAACTGCTGGTCTTAAACTGTTCAGATCCAAGTTGAAAAGAACAAAGGACATCCCCTCCACCGTTCACCCCTGCTTTTCCAGCCCTTTGTGTGTTTCTTTACTCCATGATTTAACCTCACTTTAAAAAAAAACCCAAGGCCTTTTTTATTTTAAGAATAAGGTTTTGAGGTCATTTCTTCCAGAACTAATTCTAATTCCACTTGAAAGACTGGCCGACACTGCACATGTTCATAATAATTGTATTGTAATCTATAGAGAAATCTACCTTTACCACTAAACCCCACAATGCCAGGCCACTTTGCTTTCATCCATTCACACTTCCCCATGAATTACAAGGCCTATTTGATCTTGAGAATAGTAAAGTAGAAGATCATTCTTATTGAGCTAAAATAATCCCCTCATGAAAGAGTCCAATATTGTACAGGAATCTTAGTAACACTTGAGGAGTACAAAGGGATATTCCGCACCACCCACCCATTCACATCCATGGAACACACTTGCCCAAACCACTAGGCCTATTTTAAGCTGTTTTGAAAAGGCAATTTTGAGAAGTGAAAGAAACTTCTTTGAAGAATTAATATTCAACTTGTAAGTAACAAGAGGAAAGGAAAACCACTTGAGCTATCAATTCCTTTGAAACCACAATAACGCAGGAATAATTTGTGAGAATGGTTTGTCAGATATAGTAGTTAGTACTGTTGTAATGGAATAGTCTATTTCCGGCCACATAAATTGTATGCATCGTATCGTGTGCAGTGTATAGTACAGGTTTTTTTTTCACAATAAAAAGTTGTTCCACCTCAGAGAGCACAAGTATAGAAGGGTAATCTCTTTGCGCTGTTAGTTTGTTTTATTCTGATGTAGGCCCTTTGCACTGACTTTACACATGGCTACTGTCTGCACATGGGCTGCTGTTTTGGGAGTCAAATTGCGTGTTAAGATATGGTAAGCATGTAATCGTGCGTGCCTTCGCTCACTACACTAACCAAGGGTAACTGACTTCAAAAATGGCGCAACCAAGAATTGTTATGGTTATGACATCATGTGAAGTGCCTCAGTAATATATATAGACTTGTGGAGTTTGCTCCTTGCTTGCATGAGGTTGTCAAATTTTGTGCTTACAATTAAGTTTTGTCCCTTTTTCTTTCTACCAATTACCAGCTTTGGCATCTGAGATCATTTTTATAAAACCGAGGATCTTTTTTTGTGAAATTTGAACAACAAATTTTGTGAATATTACTAATTAAATTTACTGGATAGCCAATAAGATAATTAAACACATCCTGAAGTAGTTTTGTTATTTATCTGAAAATATACAGGTACTTTATTAGGGGTCCTTAGGGGTCGATTTCATAAAGCTACTGAAGCATTCAAGTAGGCTTAGTGAGAGAACACCCTGCTTAGTAGAATTTTTACCAGCCCAAATGATGTACGATGCTCATTCTTTCTGTCTAGTTCCCATTTAACTTTGACTTGTGTTAAGCATTTTATTAGTAGCGCTCATAGTCATAGCAACACCCTTAGCAACAGCCACAGCCGCCCAGTCGGACATGACTTCAGTAACAAACTTTAAACATTGGAGCCATATTTCGGACAGCTGGGGTGAATTTAACCCGAGCAACTGTGGAATTCAATGTCTGTATACAAAGAAGAGGAAAACAAACAAAACTTCTGCTTGCTCAGAAGAAGTGGGTCACCTACTAAGACTTTGCAGACCTGTACCAAACTCAGGTTGATAAGTCATCTATTTTTTTCTGCTTAAAATATTTTGTCAAATTTGTTGTCTTGCTATAAACACAAAGTACAGGAGTGGTAACTATCGGAAATAAATGTTAGTTTAAATCCAAAAGCTCACTGATTATCAAATTCATACCATTAGTAATATTTAAGAGAAATATTTGTTATCTGAACTACAGTCAATAATCAAGAAAATAGCATTTGAAGACCCCACAAAACACCGTCATTATTTGCATTGCTGCAATCAAAATAAAACCTAATATAAATGTGCACAAAATCCCTGACAAAACATAACACCCCCTTTTGTTGTTTTCTCTCAAACTTGACCGCAAAAACTTTGATAAAATGTTCACAGGTGGTTTGTAAATCTATGGTGTGTTTATTGGAAACTGGAGGATGGCAGAAGTTTAGCCTTCCCCCCCCAAAAAACAGCAATGATGTATACCTTCCTTTCAAGTTATTTATCTGCATAACGTCATGTACACATGCACTCTCCTTACAAACAACCATTATACTACATTGAGTATTCATATCGTGTCAGCTCATTTCCTGTCTGAGACTATCTGTACTTGATGGGTAATCCTGGTCTCATGATGAAATGCATGTGTTATTCATAATTAATAATATTCATCCATATGAACACTAAGACATTCCTTCCCTTAACTACAAGTAACCATGGGGTTATTTCGCTCTGCAGATACCATCAAAAGGTTATTTATTTAAAGCCACAACACTGTTGAGAGTTACCCCCCCCCCCTACACACACCCAGGCGGAGCTCTGCTAATTTCAAATAGTGCATTTGTCAGTTATTATGATAACTATAATTATCTTGTTACAAATGCAAAAAAAAGAAATGATACAAATGTTACTTTTGATTATTGGTGATTGATGTGTTCAGCTGACCATGACATTGTATGGTCCACTGGTTCAAAGGCCGAGTCACTGTGCGATGATATTTTGATGCTGAGAGGGTTATTTATTTAAGGCCTACTTGGAAATCGTGTTACATGCCAAGAACTTTGATTAATGACTTAGGTTTTTATGGGCCATTTGGAAGTGAACTTTTCAGGCTGTAATGGCAGAATGGAGTGAGACAAAAAGGTGTCTATGGAAGATTTAGATTTGGTTTGGGGAAAGTGTGGGGGGGGTATGTTACTGTAAGTCATACACAGGATTCTCATTCACTGTCACCGCAGTGATCACATTTTTGTTTTGTTGTATCTGATAATGCCTATTTTAGGCATATTAAGTTACTTTTGTGTGGGTGTGCTGTTTTTGTCTTCTTCATTTCACCCTGTGCTCAATCAAAGCAATCACAGTCAAGGTCAGGATGCCCTCTTGACTGGTGTATCACTCTGAGTTGTTATTTTTGTTGTGGTTGTCTCTCTGATTGTTGACCCCACTTTACCCTATCCAATGTCAAGGTGGGAGGCTGTAATCCATTTAGTGGAGTCCTCAAGGTCTACTTGGTGTGGGGGTAGGGCTTGTTTTCTTGGTCTACCTCCATGGTTGAATGCTTGGTCTCGATCAAGGCTATGACCTTCTGGATTGCAGTCCTGGAGGGTTGGTAGGGGGCCATCGCTTGGTTGGTCACACATTTATACTACCTCCACAGGTCACACCATTACCATCACAGTTATACACACGGTCCTTGCTCATGGTCAAGGATCCGTATAACAAAAAAAACAAATACTACCGTGGAGAAACCAGTGAGTTTGGTCACTGACCATTGAATGACCAACCCTGAGCAGTCAAGCCTGCAAAGCTTTTGATAGCTGAGCGTGTGTCATGGCGAGGGGGGTATACTAATGGGGGATGTGTCTCGATGTGAAGGTAGGTCACTAACCCTACTGCTCAGTCATGGACATGCATGGTTGCGGTCCTTTTGGCAGAGATGATCAAGGCTTCTTTGGGTCAGTACTCTTGGGTCATCATCAAACAGCAGCTTTTGACCGTCAAAAACACATTGGAAATCATAGTTTAGATATTAGCTGGCACTTTGCTTTATCTTTATTTATTAATAAATAAATCAATTTATGGACTTGGCCCTTCCATGAACTTGTAGGACCATATTTTTGTTGTTGTTGTGGGCTTTTTTGTTTGTTTTGTAAACAGCAGAATAGTTTATGACTTTTTTTGAAATTGCTGAGCCCCCAAAAAAGGAATTTTTTAATTTTTTTATTTTGCAAGTTAAAAGGTTTAATCTTCGCTGAAAGTAACAGTATATTTACACACTATACAAATTTCAAGCACAATTTATAATCACAGTTTAAATGTTGGACCTTTAACAGTGTTTTTGGCAGCCACTCTTGTTTTAATCGATTTCACAGCAATTTCTAACCTATTGACAATTCTTGCATTGCTTTTAGTGTGAATGACATTTTTCAAAAGTGCAAAAGTACTGATGACTTTGCTGGAGGTGTCAGATCTTGAGACGACTCTCTGACAGGGAATGATGTTGTTCTTCATCGCTAAAATCAATAACAGTCGGACGTTACCTCAGTTTACGTAGTATCTATGTATATACACACTACTTTGGTGTCTGTGCTCTTCGTATTAAAGTTGATCTCGGCGGTGGGCATTCATCCTGCTGTGCCAGTATGGGAACCAGTTCATCCTGGTTACCAGACCCCTCAGCCATGCTTTGATCATACCCATGAAAAGAGCCGGCAGGTGCCTGGATTGTAATATGCACTGGGTCTTTTAATATTATTTCAGGGACCATACCTTGTTGTTTTAATAATGTCTTCAGTGTGTGCCATGCAGGTCTTTTTTTTCTCAGCAGGAGACTTAGCTGTTCTATCCACCGGCATCCATTTAAAAAACAAAAACTTGAAAACCTAAGTCTTGCTTCTGCTCTTTATAGAGACTTTTAATGAGTAGTCTCCGTCAGGCTAGATAAATACAGGTTGTTGGGGTAGAAGGATTCTCCACGGGCAGAATAAAGAGGATCATTGCCATGTCAGTGTTTTTTTTTTTTTTTACTGTCATCACTTTTTGGATGCTGAGGGCTCAATTTCATAGAACTGCTTAAGCACAAAAAGGTAGCTAAGCACAACAAAGTTATGCATACCAGAATAAGATTGCCAGGCCAAAAACCATGTCACATGTACAACCTGTAACTGGTATCCTGCATATTTTGGCTTTGTAGAATGTTAAAATGTTAAACGGCTCTATGAAATTGGGCGCCTGGTTGCCGCATAGTGGAAATGTCACCTCCTGGTTCTGTTTGTCCAGACAATAAGCTATGCTGCTACTGTGCTAATTGACCTGGCTATATAGTATCTAAAAGGTCCAGAAATTGGACATAAATCCAGACAACAATTTGTTACAGATTTCAGTAAGGAGTGTTTTTGAAGAGTTTGTAAAAACAGATTGTGATTTTTTTGACAGATTGGCCACTTTGTGAAAACTCAAAAAACTGTACTTTACGAATTGATGATCGGTTTGTTCTTGTAGCTCCTCCTACACTTGACAATTTTTGTTTTGATATACATGCATGTCCCTCTAACCAAAATACAAGCTACTCACAAGCATTCTCAGCAACTTTCAACACTTATGACTGGAAGTTAGCAGAATCTTTTGATGAAGAAAAATACAAATGAAGATGTCTCCCCAATTGTGTGATCTGTGACTCTCCCTTCGATTTTACAGTAGTAGCTCATGTGAGACACATAGTCATGTTTGAATTCCTTGTGGGAGTACACCACAAGATCATGACTCATTTCTTGTTCATGTCGGACAATCATCCTCTCTGTGTAGGTTGATGTTAACAAATTGAGCGTAAAAGTGTATAGCACCTACATACCCAGTAAGAACAATTGATCTTTTAAGCCAATTTGGGGGAAATCTCCAAGGGCAAATTGCAACAGCTTAGCTTTTCCAAGGCATGCGGTAAAGAGGGTAGGTGGCTGGAACCTCCCCTCTTCCCCTACTAAAAGGAACCGTCGTATTTCCCAAGCAACTTCAGTTTTACCAGTGAGGGATAAAGAACAGTGTGAAAACCTACTGTTGTGCCCTGCTGTGTCCCCTACCCCTAGCTCCTCCCCACTCCTGGGGCATCAAGCCCCTACAGTATATGCAAACCATACAGGTGAGCATTGATTACCTCTCTACTGGACTTAGAGAGAGATGATTGGTATAGGAAGACTCTCTGCTCTGGGACATGCTCGGAGGGGGAAATCATAGTATATAGAAGGTGGAAAAGAGAGAGAGAGCCAGAAATTTGCAGATGCACGCCCACACACACACTCAACTTAATTGAATCTCTTCCCATCCCAACCCGTAGGGCCGGAGTGTTCTCCTTCTCCAGTCATCAAAGTGCACTCGTTGAGGGTCCTCCGTGTTCAGCTGAATGTCAATGTTTCCTTTATTAAAAACAAAATTCATGAATCTGTTCAGGACTATCACATCCATCGTTCTGGCGAAATGAACTGAAAGGCGAGACACGCCAGTGTTTCTCTCTCCATAAGAGCACATTCATTCATATCATTTAGTCTTCAATAAACATCAGTCAAGTAACCTGAGCAAACCTGTTTCATATTAAGTGTTCATGACTTCAGGGAAACAGCGAACATTGGACTACATGTATATTTTGTTAGAATTTCCGGCCACATGAATAAAAATGTGCTTATTTCGCTTTGGCAACAGGAAAGAAGAATTGAGGCCTAGGAGGACAATTTATCTTGAACATCTATTCTAAGCACAAACATTTTGCCAGACAGTTGATATTGGAACCAGGTTTTTTACAGAAATGACTCACAATTAAAAATTTTTGTTCATTACGAACCTAACCCCGATTTGACTATACAAGAGACCCTTATGAATCCTCAATTCCTCCAGTCACCCAATTGTTTGAAAAGATTGGTATTCGGGGGCAAGTTTGTAAGTAATTGTCATTCAGGCATACAGTCCTGAATCCTCTACAAAATCAGACTACTTCCTGAAAAGGATTTGGGAGGGTTAGTTTTTTTGTTACAATCATGTATCATCAAAGATTGAGGTTCATGGAGGGCTTTGACAACTGGAACTTCTACTGGGGTGGATATCGTATGTGGGACTAGAGATCAGATTGGTATTGAGCATTATGGTTGCCAACATCAGGATCTGGCAAGGCTACAGGCACATGAAGAATAAGATCATACCTTTAAAACTTACACATTTCACTTTTAAAGTTGACTGTTTTTTCCCACTCTACGCCCCCCCAAATGATCTAAAGTTAATTTGTTTTTCTTGCCGAGTGGTCTTTTAGACACTGTTACTACTGATTTATGTGCAACTTCCACAGATTTAAGAGTTGATGCATTTACCAAAAACATTTCAGTCTCGTGATTTGAGTAATAAAAACTTCATTTCTTGTCCTACGCAGAGTAGGCGAAAAAGAGTAATGTAGTGATTGTTTTTGCCGTCTTTTCCCACAACTTCACCATGATTGACCCTAATTAGTACGGAAATTCAATAACAGGAGAGGTATTTTGGGTCACATTCCTGTCATTTTCTGTCTCCTCCTCTGATAAATCACAATGTTTTGATAAATTGCTCAGAAATGTTCTCGAAAATTGAGCAAATTGATAGCTTAATGCATAAATGGTTTTTCGGTCCTTTTATTAGTTGACATTTTAAAGTGGTTGGGTGGTGCTCTTGCTGTTTTCCCGCAAAGTGGAGTGGTTTACCACATGCAAGGAGCTCTTTGTTAGGTTAAAGGTACAAATTGTGATAATTTGTTTCATAATTCCTGTTGGTATCTGTGGTATTTGTGGCATTCATAGTTTTTTATTTTAAACTGTATATTTTTATAACTAAAATGGTTAAACAAATCATGGATGTGTTAGTGGCTAATCTTACAAAATTCTTTTGTGCGTTCAGTGCCCAACTTCATGGAGCTGCTTTTCAGTAAGCACTTAGCAATGCACAATACAATTCTGCTTACCAGGAAGAGGTTAAACCAACCAAAATACCACGTCATTGTCATATGATCTGTGCCCAATTTCATTGAGCTGCTTGAGCTTCAAAAATAAGCTAAGCACAACAAAATTATGCTTACCAGAATAAGGTTAACATGCAAAATACCAATATATTTCAAGATTGGTAACTGCTGCAAAAGCTTTGTTTTGGTGTTAAGTTTGGCACAAACCTATTTCCAGAATTAATATTACCATTAGAAATGCTGTCAACTTACTCATGTGTAATTTCTGAAAACCAGAGAAGTATATTAAAGATGATAAATGATAGTAAATAAAAAGTATTAACAATAGTTAGTTAATAAATAACTAAAGAACTTACTTAAATTTTTGGATTGAAAAAAAAACAAAAAAAACCAAAAACAAAACTTTGACAGTAAACCCAAATCATGTCCACTAACTTCTCCTGCATCATAATTTTTATATTACCGTGACCTGACATTGACCCTCCTGCACTCCAGTCAACATACCATCATCTGTAAGTGCTCTCTGACAACCTTGTCCCTTGGGTCTTTTTTAGTATGACTGATGGCTTCAAGTCCAGTATGCTGGTGGTCAGTTAGTATTGATCAAAGTTGGCCTTGAACCAGTTTTCGTTATCATTGACCAATATTTTTCAGAGCCCTAATTTCATAACTGCTTGCATAGAAAGTGAAAAAAGGCAATCAGGGACGGGTTTTAAGCCAACATATGCCATGTGTAAGCTTGTAAATTATGTAAGCAATGTAAGAAATGTAAAAGATAATTTCTGCTTATGGAGCACCTGCAGCAGCAGAACATTTTTTTAGGTGAAGGGGGGGGGGGGGGGTTGGGGGGGGGTTGGGTTGGCGCAGTGATATAACAGCACTTCCATGTGCCAAAAGCATCTTTGTTAAACAGCCTGGTAGAAGTGGGGGGGAACTGGCTTTTCAAGGGGGTGGGAAGCAGCAGAATCACAATATATTTTTTTTAAACCGGTATAACAAGACACTGAATAAGGCCGGGATTGTTTAGCAAAAATGCAATCATAAACTACAGTTTTAATAGGCCAGAAGTCCCCCCCCCCTCCGACTAAATGCTGCCTCCCCTTGTACTCCCCTAGCAACTGTTCCTTATTTTGGGCGCTGGTTGTATTTTACACAATTTATCAGGATCTCTCCTAGTGTAAGGAATTTTCATTGTCCACATTACCTAAAGTTGCCACCCAGTTGAGAAATAAGTGGTCAAATCCTCTTGCTTTTCATGTGTTTTTGATGTAGAGAATCTTTTAAACATATCAAAATAAATGAGAGGTCTGTTTCCTCTAACGGTTTCGTCCAGACCAAGTAAAGACTTAGACCTGAAACCTATTTTTCAGGATTTTGTTTTCATTATGCCGTAACCACACCTCTGTAAAATGAATTGACATAGATAAGCAAGCAAGGTTTGGGGCTTATGTGCAAACTTCCCCGATTCCTACTTAATTTCTGCCAAATCCTTTATTTGGTAGTTTCAATTTTTATGTTGGTTAAAGTTCAGGCGTTTATTCACCTATTTCATGACACATTTTAATAATAAACCAGGAACTAACAATTGGAGAGTACGAGGAACGAGACTCCAAAACTCTGTGAATAGTTTGTTTAATCTATTACTCATTCTTCAATTCTTTATGTGTTCATACTTCAAAATCATGACTAATGGTGCTTTCTTGTTTCCTGCAATAGTGGAACCTGGTTCTCATCACACCAAAAAAGGGTGGAATACACAAAAGTAACAATATGACAGAAATAATATTGATTATGCGCCGGTATGTCTAGAGAGGCGCAGTGACCCATCAGAAAGGGAATGATGCAGAAAAAAGGGCAGAGCAGAGGGTAGTGTTTATTTAGCAGTCATTAAATGAGACTTGAGGGAAGTTTTAAACTAAAGCCAGGTGATACGTACTGGTTAATTCATAGAGGCACATCTAAACAGATGAATGTAGTAATTTTTTTATTTTATCAACCGCCATAGTTGGATTGATCGAGGTGTTTTTAAAGCTTCCTTCATTCCCACCATAAAAGAAACTATAGATGTAAATCATTGTGAATAATTGCAGTTGCGTTTCCAAGGTAACCACACGCTAGGAAAGTGCATTTAATTCAGATGCTGAGTGATCACGGTGACTCATGCTGTTTGCTCGGATCTTGAAGACCACAGAGCTGTTTGTATGGCGGAGATGAGGAAACTTGAACGCTTCGGTTGGGGGAGGTTGGTGGGTCAGTGGAGGAGAAACAAAAAGAACTTGAGGCACGTACCTCCCAGGGGGCAGATGTAGCCATAAAAACACAGATGACAAGTTCATGCTGGCAGTCTTTTATAAATTGGAAGAAAGTGGGTGGGGGGATAGAAAGGGAAATGGAAGCACTGGGGATGGTTTGAGGGAGGAAAGCAGCCCAAAACAATAACAACATTGACAACAAACAAATAAAAAAACATAAAAAAAAGAATGTTTTTTACTATCGCCCTGTATGATTCATTTAACAATGATCCTATACTGCCCTTGGAAAGAAAAAACAAAGCTAAATGCTTTTTTAAATGAACAAAATTTATGTGTGGCGCTTTCATCAATCTAAGCAATTGCAGGGTAAATTCCCCCTCCCCCGCTCCCCCGAACAACCACCTCCTGGCACATTCATCTACTTCTAGATAATAAATAGATGGCAGGCCTTTTGAAGATGATACAGTTGATATAAATTACCAGCAATGAGTGCTTTATATCTGTGTACAGAACACTCCCTCAGTGTAATGACAGTGATCATGTTTTGTGTACGCAACAATGCCTTCATGATGCTGTTTGTACACGCACATAATTTATGACTTCCTGTTTGGACCAATTATTTCATTTTCCCGGGGGCGGGGGGGGGGGGGGGGGAGGATGCTTCTGTTTTGTTGTTTCCTGATAAAAATAACTCAACCTGGTATTACTGCAAAACAAATGAAGTGTTAATTTCCTGCTTGGCAATTTGCCTACTAATGTGGCAATTAATTTGTTGCACCGGAAAGTTTCTCATCCTACAAAAAAACAAACTCCAAAACACCCAACAAAAATGCCATCATTTCATAACAAATTAAAGGGGTGGATTTTCTTGTTGTTTGAATCGATGCAGTGTTTAATAGAAAACTTCAAAAAGTCTGCCCACCGATCATTATGTAACCAAACAGAGGCTGGTCCTATTTTGGTTATTTATGTAACCATTGCTCTTCACACAGGGAATATGACAAGTGTCATAAGCATATACTGCCTTTTTACCAAAATACCACATTAGAATGTGCCTTAAACACCTAGACATTTCTTTAAAGATTATCTGTCATTCTTGATGGCTTAACTATAGACTTTTACCATGGTGCAGCAATCTTGTTTTTCTTCCATTCAGATCAGTATAGACCCCTTGCATTGGCCGCCATCTTTGATGAAACGTGCACGCGTGAAGAGCTATCATTGGCTAAGAGTCGTGCGCAGCGCGTACACGCGTACACTTTTCCATTGTTTTTTATCAAAGATGGTGGTCAATGACATCATGTGCAATCTATCTATATAACTGAGACTTGAAATAGTCTTACCCTTTTTATAGTATGGGGTTGAACAAAGAAAAATTGACTAGAGCGGGATTTGAACCAACGACCCCGGATTAACATACTGGCGCTCCACCAACTGAGCTATCTAGCCCTATGTTGGCGGTCTCCCTATTTTGTCAATATCTTTGTTCGGGGGTGCCAGTCAGAAGCCATACAACCATTAACTGCCGTGTAGCCAGGGATCACACCCAAGTTTATGATACAACCTGGGAAGCAGCAGCCACGGGATCACCTTGAGGGGATGCGACTTTTTTGATTTAAATGTCAAGTAATGAACCACAAGGGAAACTTTTTTATAGATTGAAAATTAATACTGTCAGTATCATAAGGAATCTGACAACGATGGCTGCAGTGTGATAAAGATCTATACAGTGCTATTATGGCACAGCCATCTTGTAGTTCCCGCATTCAACTTCAATGTGACCAAACCGAGGCTTGAAGGAATTAACAGTCCAGTTCCTGTTTGTATAATCAGAATGTACATTGCTTTTGCAAACTTGACGATGATGGAGACAGCATAACAAAGGTCTGTTAGTGAACAACTTGTAAATAAGAGGGCATGTTGGCCAGTGCTCTTAGCAGCAGAAGAGTGTTATCACTATAGTGATGGTTGAAATGATAAAGTGGCATCTTGAGGATTAGTGTTTGGGACATGGGGAATGACCTGCAGTATTGAGCTTCAAGGAAGCTATGGCAACGCACTGTCTTGGATATAGTCACGTACCTGCTTCAGCGGGTGTTTTTGGACCGTCACATTTCTACAGCTACTTAGGTGAACAGTTGGAGGCGGGCATATTAAAGGGGGAAGAGATGTTTGTCTTCAGTGTTATTAAAATGGAACTTTTTTTATTTATTGTGCCTCCATATTGTCTTTTCTTGATTGAAGTCAGGGTTATGGGAAATTAGTCTGGCCCCATTTTAGCATTAGGAAACTAAAAGATCTTTGGATAAGATGAGGGAAGATATTAGACAGTAATTAGTTTTCTATATTAGTGCATTTTTTGACTATCGAGTTCTTATAGTTCTTGTGTCAGTGCCGTATTGCAGACAGAGTCGAGTGATGATTTGATTCATCGGTGGGTATGTGTGTGTTTGGGGAAGCGGGGGTGGGGGTGAATGGATCATGTCATATCTAGAATTACTCAGAATGAGTTGAACATTATCTTGATGATGGCTTCAAGCAGAGATGACAAATCTTGCCTTTGATATCCCGAGACAGTCGGTTCTCATTCCCATTCTCTTTGATTACGTATCTGTTGAATGAGTCATGAGAGAGAATACACGGTCGAGGAAGCCGGGCAAGCAAAGGAGCGTGCCTCCCTCGATGGTTTGCCTGTACTTCCAAATATCCGTTACTTCCTTAGCTACAGGGGTTGGGAAATCATAGCAGTTGAGTAAAGAGGAAAATCAAACTGGATGATCATTTATGCCTTTTATTCGTTCATCACAGGGAGAATTTATAACACATACCAAATGATTCATTACTTTTACAAATTCTACTGTTTTCTTCTGCTGTAGTGATTTTATTTTCTATCATTTTTCATTTCACAAGACAATTCAGTTATTTTTGTCACTCATCGTTACATAAAAATCCATACTATATTTTGAAAATACTAATGCTCCTATGTGAACATGGGAACATTTCAGTTAAAATGTCCATCTATATAGCTTGTCAGTCCATAGTTCTAATCTATAGTGGCATGTACAATTTTTCCTATCTGAAAGATGACTCATCATTTCGATACTGTGATGCCAAAATTGTCTCCTTTCATTAAATCCATTATCTGTCCGACAAAGTCGATCAACGCACATGTGAGAAATTGGTGCGGTAGATGGGATGACAAAGCATATGATTTAGCATGTGTAATTCCGAGATGAAATGAATGCAATGATGGGTGTTGCAGATGTGCAGACGCAATCCAAGAAGAGATGAATTTTTAATTTACCACTGTCTTGCTTTTAAAGATGCAGTCTGCAAATATTAAGTTTACTCCTGGTGTCTCAGTGGCTGTTTTAAGAGTGTCCTCATTATAAGATATATTAGTTTGAAGTTTGATAGCAGGGTTCTTGAAGACAGAGATTTTTATCTATTCCTATTTCAAATGCCTTTTTTGGGGGGCGGGGTTATTGCAGTTGTATTGATTTTACAAGGATGTACTCCTCTTGATTTGATAAGGATTGTGAATTTTAAACATCAGTGTCATGTTTCTGTTGCCCAAGGTTTGTGTATTTTGCTCTCAGGCTAGCGATTTCAAGTGTTATTGGGTGTACTTTTCATTTTTTTTAGGTGTATGATTGATGTAACTAATTCAAGAAGGTGCGTAAGAACTTTAGATTCACCACTTTCATGCTTTGAAAGATGCAAAAGTGTGTGTTACTCCCAGGCCTGCAAATATTTTTGGTTTTTTTTTTAACTACTGCTGTCTTGCATGGATGTACTCAGCAGTAAAAGATATGAGTTTGAAGTTTGGATGGCAGGTTTTTAAAAAAGAAATCTGTGTATGTTTACATGCCTTTAAAAAAAAAGAATTACTAGTTTAAAAGGATGTACTCTTCTTGATTCAATAAGGATTGTGTATTTTAAACGTCAGTGTCATGTTTCTTTTACCCAAGGTTTGTGTATTTTGCTCTCATGCTAGTGATTTTGAGAAGTAGAATTCAATTTCCTTGGGTGTTTGGTGGGCGTAAACTGATATCGACTCTAATCTTGACAAGAGTTTGGATGTTAAAGGCAAAATATACCGTTGTTTTTGGAACCGGTCAGTTGTTTTAATCCTGTATAAATGTAGATATATATACAATAAAACCAACCTGTGAAAATTTCATTTCAAAAGATGGTAGCGTTTTTGAGATATTGCAAAAAATCTGGAGCAGATATGTCAACGCAGGAAGAATAATCCGTAATCGGAATACACAATCTGAGAAACATTTCATGCATGAAACGTTAGATTGAAATGTTTTGAATCCCCTTCTCCCTTAGAAGGAAATCGTTTCTCAAAAAGTTATACGTATCAACAGGTGCAGTACTTCTTACCAAGTCAGTTTTTATGGTCATTAATTTTTGGAGTAATTACTGAAGGTAAACCCTCCCTTTAACTCGAAGTGTGATGTTTTTCAACCAGCGCCTACCCCTAAACCCTCCTCTGTCACCCTCCTCTTTGTTCATCCCCTGCTTTGTGTGCTTTCATCTCTGTCATTTCTTTCCACTTGACTGCTTTTGTTTCACCAGTATACCTGTTTATGTGTGTTGTGTTGTCATTTAGCCTTCGAGAAAGACTCTGCTAGGGTCGAAACGTCAGGCACTAACTAACTTTTGCAATTATACCATACATGTAGGTAATTTTGGTTGGTAAGCAATTTGCAACAGCCAATTCTTTTTATTTTCTTGTTTTTCAAGAGAGGAAGTTTGTGTATTCTGCTCTCTCTTCAGCTGTTTATTTTTATTTGGTACACCTCAATATTGTCTAATATTGCGAATAGTATGCTTAAATAGTGATTTAAGAAACCAGACAGTTTAATGTCATGTAAATCATATATATTGAATGGCTGAGGATTGGATAAAGCTAACCTTGAGAAGGGAAGTTGTCTCAAAGTTAAAAATTCTTAAATTTCTGAAAAATAAACAACTTGATTTGCAGAATAAGGTTACTTGAAGTCAGGGCTTGATTAGGTGTTCCCTAGGCTCAAGGGTTAGTTCGGTTTGGTGAAATACTTGTAGGCTCTGGATTTACATGTACTGAGGTTTGCAGTATACAGATACATTTCGAGTACAAAAACCAATGGGGATAGCATTTAAAAAAATCAAAAGTCCAAACAATGGGAGAACAAAGAGAACACCTTGATTTACCGGTTGACAAACAATTCTATGTGAGCTTGTCTATCTATACCCTTTCAAACTGAGAACTTTAACAAAAGGGATCTCGGTGTTTTGACAGACCGAGGAGGTGCTCGCTTTGCTTTCGTGTCCAAAACCAATGGGGGTGTCGCTAACAAAAAAACAGTGGGAAAACAAAGAGAAGTCCTTGATTTACCGCGTCAACAAACATTTGTGTGTTGGTTGGTATTCACATTCAACCTATAACAAAAGGGACAATGGGGTCCTCTGGCTGGGTGAAGATCCCCATTTGGATTGTGTACCGTAAAACAACAGGAGCTGTTGTCAAAAAGAAAAGAGAGACAATATACATGTATAGGAGGTCCCGATTGTTGTCATAAACAGTATATTTTAGTTGAATAACCTGATACTTACACGTATTGGTTGATAAGTCAGGTATGTTCATTATTCATTAATTAATTTATTTATTAGTATTGATAGATAATCAATCTTTATAGAGCCCCAGTTCCATACGAACTATTAACAACACAGTATACACTCAACATATGGATAAATAAACAGTGGGGTTATTTTTAACTGGAACAACATTAATAAACCCCACTTAAAAAAAAAAATGATAATAATAATATCATTATTAATTCAAAATTGTTATTTAATTCAATCAATATGGATGATTGCCCCATGCAATAATTGGCAATTTAAATACCAAGAAAGAAAATAACTTAAGGCGGCAATTTTGATATGCTAATCGTACATCCAGCCGGTCCCCAGTGTAGGGATTGCTCAATCAAGCAAAACAATTATCAGCCTCACAGCAGGGAGGGTTTTGGTCGCGTGCAGTGTATTCAGTTTCAGACATCACGCATTGTTAATGGTTCACGTATTTGTAATTCGTTTGACGATGTCAGGGTTTTTTATTTTGGATGAAATACGCGGAGCCCCAGGGACTCACGTGTTTGTGGCAAAATATGAATTTACATTACAGCCAAAGTTAAGTTTTGTAATGCATTTTTAAAAGCATCTAATGATTATTTTAAAGAAAACACTACAAACAATACAAAAATATTCACACATAGAGAACAACATAAATAAACAAATATGACTATTTAAATAGTTAAGTTCATTACTTATACAAATGTGTTGGACAATGTTCACAAAATTCCTGATCTACAGAAAAAGAAGTCACAATACATTACATTTCTGATGGCCCCACAGAACCCCATTCATAACCCCAGGAAATCTCCGTTCTATGTTGTTTTACTTTCATCACTTCCTTTTTTAACCTTTGAAAAGACGATTTTTTTTTATTATCCAATGACCTCCAAAAGTAATGAGTGTGCTTCACGATCCATTCTATATTATACTTACGCCTTAAAGGGCAAAATGTATTAAATTGTTTCATAAGTGTGGTGTACACCTCAAGGCATGAATGGAAACTTTTGTGCATCAAGTTTATAATTTATTTAAAAGATAGCATCCGTTTAAAAAAACAATTCCCATTTGTCTCCGTGTAAGTTACCTCTCCATCTGGAAGATGTCTCCTCTTTAAACGGACACAAAAGATTCATTTCCGGACAGTTTGCTTTCAGAGAGGACGGTTCACCCCTTTGGCATACAGCGGGGACCCAGAATATTGTATTCCTTCAGTGAATGAAACTAGGTCAATTTTCCCAAAAGAAGAGAAAGAAAAAAAAAAGAGTCCTGGCAATTTCCCGGGGCTTGTACATTTCTGTCTCCCTCCGTCTACTAAAGATTGAGTTCCATTGCCTCTGGTTTTTGGTGCATCGATTTGATTGGCCGAGGTAAAAGATGTGCTTTATGCCGCCGCTGATGTCTGAATCAAATTTCAAGTCCCAGCCATATGGTCCGGTTTTCAGTTTATCATTTACCTCCAGGCCAAGACAATTATTATTTCTTAACATCTGCTGCAGCACTGTAAATTGCCTCCTGCACACGTTTTCTTGTAGGTGCATAGCTCTGCGAGCTGGAAAAGTGCGGGTAATTTACACTCTTGATAAGCCCAGGTAGAGTGTAGCAACCTCTGAGAGTGTATAGATCTTGGAATTGTACTCTCAATTTATGATTTTTTGCTAAGTTAACTTTTATGTATCTTTATCATTGAGAGTAAAAAAGAACGTTAGAGTTGGACAAGGGTTTTGAAGCTGTGCTTAACCCCCCATCAATGTAAAGTGCACTGACAGTAGTTCAAGCGTACTTTAGATTTGAGTCTTTGCTGTTTAAGTTAAAACATAATTTGGACTCAACTTAATAACTTTTAAGGTTACACTTAAGGTGGTATACAGAGCTGTTTGGTAAAGACTTCATTTATTTTAAACGTTTACCTGTTAGGCTGTGAGACTACAGAAGATTTTAACAGGCAGTATATCTTAACATGGTCTGTTATAGGCTTATTTTCTAAATAGTAAATTGTTGAGGTACTGGCCTCTCCTCTCTGGGCGCACGCGGGGGTCTAGTGGTAAGATATCTTCTCTAGATTGTCAAGATTGGGGGTTCCAATCCAACCCAAGTAATACGCCTGTGGATTTTGTTCCTGCTGGACTCTGGGAAAGCACTGAGTACACAGTGCTTATCAGACATCTAGTAAAGACCCAAATAATATTACTTGCCTTACAAGGCTTGAGAAATAAAGATTTGATGTTAACCAGTACAACTAAGGGTGGATTCTGAAACAGTGCTGTGTAGTTATCGGATTTACTTATTAACCATGACTTACTTTTTAACCAGGTAAACATTTGTGTTGAAAATTTACACTTGAAATTTCTTGGAGGGCCAAATTTCCACGATATGTGAACTGTGTTGTCATATAGTCAGGGTCTTTTTCACAGCAAACATTTTCATTTCTGTCCAAAAATTTGTACAAATTCTACCAAAGCACAATTCAATGTCAGATCCTGTTTTTCAGTTCTTTTGTATGACATGATGTAAGATTTCCCCTGGAGCACAGACATTCCTTCTCAGTAAGATGAGACAAGATCTTGGGGGATTTTAAGATCAGCAAGGTCATGGTCAGAGAGACTTAAGGAAGTATAGAGCGTTTAGACGCATGCTGTGTACATGTATTTGTCTGTAGAACGCAGGACTATTGTAAGGTTGCTATATGTTTTGATGAAATCATTGCTTTTGTGCAGATCTTGCTAATTTTCACGATGGGCCTAATTGAGAAAGCAGCAAAGATGTACAACTTTGCTAAACTTTGACAAAATGAAACTGAGTTTTCATTTAAATGCAACGAAATGATGTGAAAGAGAAATGAAAATTTGCAAATAATTGGCAGTTCATAAATATATGAGTTCAAGCTATGACCTAGTGTTACAACGATGATAATATAGACCTTTAATGTGCATGATCATAATATGCAATGGGACGTTCTGATGTGGAGGTCAAAAAGGGTTGTTATACTCATTGGCCCATTCTGTGTGCCAGGCTTGTACTATAGCTTGTCATTTCCATTGTTTCATTGTTATACCTCTTATAGATGTCAAGTAATAAACCACAAGGGAAACCGACCATACCCCCATACTCTTATAGATGATGGCTGGATGACGTCAACGTAAAGATACCATGTACAAATATCAAAGTAGGTAGTTTTTAAAATTAGGGTACAATAAACATTAGAAAAATAGTAGAATAAAATGCAACTTGTATACAAAATACATCCCAATTTTGCATGTTAAGAATGGCTTGTTTAAGTGAGAACTGCAAGATTGTTTACCTGAAATTAAAGTGACTTTATATCTCCTTACTAATGTATGAAGAACCATAATACATGACTCACCCGAAATATCCGGACTGTCGCTTTTTGGTCCCTCATGAAAAATAAATAAATCAAATGAAAAATCCATGTTGTTGTTAAATCAGTCGCCTGGACCAATTATCAAATGTGTCAGTTTTAATTTAGGATTCATCTGCCCCGCCACTTGTCAAAAAACCGGCAGTCGGTCAGTCAAAAGACTCTATTCATGTAAGAAATCAATAATGACCGTAAGAGCAGTAGTGGCCGCCCACATCTCCTACTGCTCATATTAGTGGTAGGACTCAGGAGGACGCTTTATTTCCACACTGGATATTAGGTTCCAGTAGGTTCATTAAAAAAAAAAAAAAAAAACTCAGTAGCTTAAAGGAATGGTTTGTGATCAGTGATGATTTAACAAAAAAAATTAATAAAATAACAAATTTTATTCTAAACCTTTTCATAAAATGTATACCAACTGTCCTTGGACATATTTTCATCTGAATGCTGTTTTGTATATATGGATAAACTTTTAGCATAGCGCTCAGTTCTTATTTAATGGAAATAAGCCATGAAAGTTACAGGATTGGAACTTGTGTACACACAACAAGCTGATGTACCATTTAGTTATAAGGTGTTGGTGGCAAAATCATTACAGTGATGTCGTACCGTTATGATGTTTTCTTGAAAATTTGAGGATTTTGCTGAATTTACTCTTCCAAAAGCAAATGATCAGGCATGCAACTTTTCCTCGGATCAGCTGATTTCTTCTTTTTTTATTCTCAGTTTTATCATTCAAAATTGATAAATACTGTACAAAATCATTGAAATTTTGTAAATTCCTCTTTTTTTGGGGTGAAGTTACAGTTGCATGCCTGAATGATGTAGCACCTCTTTGTGATGTGTGTTGAAAGTTTGAGGATGGGAAAGAGTGTGCTCTTGCCCAAAACGATTGAATGTACTTGCTCCATTATATGATGTGTTCGTTGAGAATATGATTGAACTCTACCATAATGCAATGAAGTTGCACTATAAGATATAATTTCTTGAAAAGTTGAGGATTGTACTGAATTTATTCTCCAAAAACCAAATGAAAAGTCACTTCTTGATGATGTGTGTTGAAAGTTAGATGTTTGGAAAGAGTGCGCTCTTAATACCAAAAACAATTGGATGTATTTGTCGAAAATAAGAAGATTGGAACTCATGTACTTTAGCAATACAATTATGTTGTGTTATTTGATATGTTTTCTTGATAACTTGAGGATGTATGGAGTTCACTCGCCACCCCTTTACTACGTTTGAAAGTTAGAGGATAAGAATAACTGTCATCTGCCAATATAACGATGTCATACCATATGATATGTTTTCTTGAAAATTTGAGGATCGTGCTGAATTTACTCTTCCAGAAACAAGTGTTGTGCCACCCTTTGTGACGTTTCGTTGAAAGTCACAGGATGAGAAAACGGTTACAGTGAATACCGTGACCGACTTCCAAAAGCCAATGATGTACTCTGCCTTTAAGGAGGTCTCAATTAGAGACTCTGCCAATTAGAGTGAGTTGTTATTGATATTCAGAATAGCTCAGTAATTGCTATGAGGTTCTCTGAATTTAAATGACGAGGCTCATTAGCCGAGGTAATTTACCTTAGAACGAGGCAGCCGCCTGTATGCGCAATAATTAAACCGGGTTTGCGTCTGGTCATCTTAGCCACTTAAGGCAAATCACACCAATACATCATGTACAACACCCGCATTGTTATTTTAGATTTTGTTTGAATGGAAGACATGGCAGCGGATGTGGACTAAGTACATCAAAACACAATCATCATGAATCTAAATGCTAAAGTATCGGCAGACAACATTTTACGTTTTGTGATTGATTTTTTTCTTCATGTTTTTATCTACTTGGTCTTACAAGGCCATTTGATAAAACACGTTTTCGTAAGGGGCTCGAAAGAAAATAAACTTTGGGGAACTGAAGGTAGGTACATTGATATTACTTTTTAAACAGTCAAGATTCTTTGCATTGCCTGAGATATACCTCTTCCGACTGGTATAAGTGGCGATGTCAAGTCCAAGTAAAGCGAAAATCTGATAGGCAAAGTTGATTGACCCATGAATGGATGGATCTCTAGAGCGAGACAGAGACAGTCGGGTTTAGTTTTCTTTGCGTGCAAGGTTACTAGACCAATCATTTCCCCACTTCAGAATGCTGTCTAAATCATTATTCAGTGAGACACCAACCCACCCACCCACGTAAGTTAAGGGAAATACAGTAGAAGATCAATATTAAAATATTGTTTATTGGATAGTTGGCTGTTTGGCTGTTTGGCTTGCTGTTTGGATGGTTGGTTGGCCGGCTGGCTGATTGGCTGGCTGAATAGCTGGTTGGTTGGCTGGCTTGTTGGCTGGTTGGCTGGCCGGCTTTGGAAGTCCTTGGTGTGCTTTAGCATTTGTATTTAGAAAAAAATGAATTATCTTTATCGATTTGGCCTTCATGCTTTTAAATAGTAACTATTGTGATTAAAATATCCAGCAGAATGGATATCATGCCAATTTGCATGTTTGAATAGTAACTGTAGAATCCAGGTTGTATTTTATTTGTTGAATGTTGTTTTGAAAGCTTGATCTAAAAAAAGAGAGGTTTTTTGCTCACATTGTTGTAAGACAGTATTACTATAAGAAACAGTACATGTTGCTTGAGAAGTTTTTTTTCCCGACTTTAGAGGGTTATGGTTCAGTGTTTTTACGCATTGATACCATATTTATTTTCTCTTCCATTCAAGTAAATTGGAACTAAGGCTGAAAGGGCTTAGTAATAGCCTGATCCCATGCTTAGTATGGTCAGCATTAATTATTGCCCCCCACACACACACACACAAGAAATTTGCCAAAACTGTGTCATTTTAACTTCCCATTACCATACCTTATTCCACACTCTAGAAATGACACAGTCACTGATGCTATACCACTCATAAAAGGTCTTATCAAACCAGAAGCATCTGTCTTCATCCCCCCATACTCCATCCTTTACATCTTAATTAGGCAACCCTGGCCAATATTTCTCCTCCCCGATGACCTCTCTGATCCAGCCCCTTTCTTGTCTCCGCCTTATCAGAAGGCAATCTCCCATTTCCTTCCCTTCCTAAAAAAAGGAATCCGCTCCCAGGGAAATAATTGATTCTGCTGAACACAAAACAACTCACTCCCGATCTCTGACATTATGATAAGGCCACAGTTATAAGTCAAGGTCCCCGCATTGACTATATGAGTTCAGGGGCACGCAGGGATCCTTTTTTTTTAGGCTGTTGGCAGTCCCAAGGCTATCAATTAACATGACAACATCAGGGTGGGATAGGAAATGAAAATTAAAGGGTAGCAGCATGGTGCTGTCTTTGTTGGAGTTGCTATCTTGTCGGCCAAGGCTGTAAAGGATTGCACTCAGGGCAAATTCTGTTTAGAGTGACCTATAAACCATAATATTTATAATTTCGGGGTGGGTTGATAAAGTCCAGAGCCCAATTTCATAAAGGTAATTTCTGTGCTTTACTTTAGCATAGAAATGTGCATAAGCATAAATCTGTTTCATAAATTAATGATAAGGAAGAACGACATCATGATTTCACATTTACAATGGTTTTGCATTGTTTCGTCACTCATCTGGGCCCAATGTCTGGGCTCTGCTTACTACTGAATTCTGCATTTGCGATCACCATTTTTCACTTACAGGGCAAGTGCCGAATTTCTGCGGTAGTTAGGGTCAGCGAAGAATGCCTAGTAATGTGGAGTATACACATGCGCACAAGCAAAATTTCTGCTAACCTGTGAAATATGCTTGGCGTAAGCGTGGAATCCCCTGCTTCCGTAAGCGCCAATTCTTTGCTTATGGTAAAGCAGAGCCATGAAATTGGGTCCTGCTTATTACAAGAACTGCCGGCAAGTGAGCCTGCGTTTTGTTTTGCTTCAGGTCAGCAGTGGTTAGGAAACAGCTAGAAACTAGTGTGCTAGGGGATGCTCTGTAAACAGAAAATGTCTACTCTATGAAATTGGCCCCAGGTGCATTTTTGTTAAGTTCTTATGTACAAACAAAATTACTTGACAACTATAAAGTATCTTTTATTCTTTTATTTTTGCTTTCTGAGTCCTGCAAACAAAATAAAAATAATAATCCACAGGCATACTATTTCTGTGGGGTTGAAACACATAACCTCCGCATTCTAGAGCAGGTATCTTCTTCAGTTTTTTGAAAGATTTTTACCTCAAGAAAATTAAAATAGTTTTTGTTGTAATCATCAGGAGCATTTAGCCTTTGAGAAAGACTCTGCTAGGGTTGTATACATGAGGCCTTTGTAGTAGGAGAATAAACACAACATTTTCCACTCACCAACATCAGGAGTAAAGTAGTAGGCTAGTATTTGAAATTTGTGATAGTTCTTTAAGACTTGATGTGAGTTTTAAAAAGTAGATTGGGGTCTTAGTTCAAGATTGAGTCACAAACATTCACCAATCAAGCCGGAAATGATGATTGAGGGAAAAGATTGTAATGGCTTTGGAGCTCAAAATTGACGAAAAGACCCAGTACTCTCAGAATTTTGCAGCAATTCTTAATTTCTTAAAATGGATTTTATGAATAACAGATGATTGACAACGACTTCTGGCATAAACAAAAAAAAAATAGAATAGAGGAAAAGCTGGACTTGCTGTTAACAAAAACGCTTTGCAGGTGCAACTCTTTCTGGTGGGGAGTTCATTGTGTGAATCGTGTTCGGTTTTAGATCATAAATTTTAATGGCCAACAGTTTCCTTTGCTTAAAGGGACGCTGTGATTCTGGCACATGGGGTAAATGCGGTTAACACGTTTCTCATCGATAATGTCCTACCCTAGTCTAAAAGGTTACCAGATGTAACACAGGCCCTACCTGTTTAAGGCTTACACATGCCTTGGCTTTTCATTTTGTCTCAAAATTGTAGGTTGTTTTGTTAGCCTAGTCTTTTGCCTTGGCAGTGTCACAATCTCTTTTTGAAGAAGCCAGTTTGTTTAATGTTCAGGTCCAATGTTTTTGTTCCTTTGTTCTTCTTCTTCTTGCGATTGTGATTGTTGCTATTAATGTCACAGTCTCTTTTGGGAAAAGGTACTGGCTCAGAAAAGAACCCAGTTGGTTTATTTTTGGTGTTTTTTGTTTTTTAAAGTTAATCATATTTCAACAATCTCGTTTTGGGACACGGGCTAGCTCTGAAAAGAGCCGTTTGATAATTTTCAGTGTCTGTTCTTTTTTAGATATTAAAGTTTTTTATGTGATGCTGCACCGTTTATAAATAATTTCCATTTACACTAGGGGGGTTTCATTTTTGCAGGCAAATCCTGTAAAGTTTGTATGAGCAGATGTTAAATTTGCATGGGATAAAGAATATTTTTTTGGTTTTACCCATAACCGTGGGTTTGAATCATTTCACATCCGAGTAAGATGCCTGTTTTTTTGTGTTTTTTTCTCACAGCACTCGGGAAAGTACTGAATATACAGTGCTTTACACACATCGGTGTATGTGTAATTGAACTGAGACTTTTTGCAGATGGAAATCCAGTGGGTGCTTTAACAGGACTTTCACTCTGTCAAATATGTTTTCATAGGATGTTGGCATGTTGAATAGCCAAAATGAAATTTGAGGGTTATTCCAATGTTGTCCATGCATATTTAAAAAAACTTCCTTTGAAAAAAGGCAAGAAGCCAACCATTAAAGGTATGATACATCATTGAATATTGCAGAGCTGCCAACTTTTCCTGATTCTGCAGAAAGTTCCTGAAAATAATCCAATATGTCCATGTTCTAATGTACAAATTAAAAAAATCTCCCTGATTATAGAAACTTTTCTCCTGTTCGGTTGAATGTAATTGTAAGTATCTCCCTGATTGTTGTCAAAAAATCTCCCTGATTACAAGATGCAAATGTTGCCAGCTCTGATATCGGAGCGTTAAGTTCCAATCCTTTAGTTTCCAATAAGCACATGACCTTGTGAATAAGCCATTGTGAATATTCATTAAATTCAGTGGTCCTGTTTTGGTGTTAAACAACAAACAGTGATTAAGTTTTTGTCAAGAATTTTGTGGTGCGCATTTTATGTGCTATTTTGATTGGTGATTTGGGGTGTCTTCTCAACTTTTACTGTGTTTTAGACAGAGGTATACTTCTCTTGATGATTTATACTGCTATTAACTTTATAATGAATGTGTTTTAAGATTGAAATTTAATCATTCCTGTGCTGCTTTCAGGTGTAAGACTCCCAGAGCAACATCCTTAATACTCGATGTAAACTGTTATCAAAGATCCAACTTATGACTCCACGGTGTGGATTCCGTTTTTTCCCCAACTGCCTGTTGTGTGCTCCCAGGTCATTAGTGAATTATAACTGGGTGGGAGCTCTGACGGGAGATCATGGGTTCTGTTATCAACACCTAACAGATGTCGTTTCAACCCCTAGCCTAGGATCATTGAACTTCCAGACCCCCTAAGCGGGAAATGTATTGGGCTCACGTGATGGGGGCTTACACTTCATGACGGGAAGTGCGGTTCTGGCACAAGAGGATGGATTCAATTTAAGTCGGCGAGAATTTTGTGCGTGTTATTTTGTATTGTATGTGCAGTACATGTATATTTTGTACATGTATATGGCCCCTGCTACTCAATTCGGATTACTAGGCCGTGGAGCTATTAAATTTGGCCCTGGTTGATCAAAAGCTTCAAGTTGAATTTGGCTGGGCTGGTGAGGATGGGTTTAACAACTGTAAAATCAGCCGTATTGCAACAAGTGTCCAGTGGAAGGATGCCGTGCGGGAGTCAGGTTGATCAGGTTGATTTTAAAGTAAATGTCACTTTGAAATACATTTGAAATGGAATGTCCCACTGAGGGCAAGGTGGCAGATTTATTTATGTATATTAAAATTTGTGAACATTCTGGAACTGTAAATTAACTGTATGAGTTTAGAATGACTGTAAAGCATGGGTTACAGACTAAGCCGCATCTTTCCATCTACTCTGCATCAAGGGTCATTCACCGTCTGTCCAGTCAAACAACAATGAACAAAATGTTTAAAAAAAAACCAATAACACCCCAACAAAAACAAACAAACAAATTAACAGAGAGAATACTAAGAAAAGCAAACAAACTAAAATTCATTGCTTCAGCGAAGGCACAGTGAAGGCTATCAGTCCTCTCACCACCACGTTTTCTGTCTCTTTAACAAAATTGAAACAACCATTTTTTGGCTGCATGCCTGCTTCTGCTAAGCAAAGTCTGTGCTGTTCAAAGCGTGCCTCTAGGGAACGAGCTCCTGTGTACCTTTTACTCAGGCTCTTTCTCTCTCTCTCCACTAGTTCACCTCATCAGTGAATGCTTGAATGAATGAAATTAATGAAATGGAAGTTTCTGTCTTGAAATGACATAATAATTAGTACACTGATGATGTAATTGGAGATTTGATCGGAAATCCCCTCTGCAAGTTTGTTTTCTTCTCCATCTCCTAGGGGCCTACTCCCTTTTCTATTACAGTCACTGACCTTGAGGACTAAAATCAAAATGTGTTTGGGAAAAGAAACAAGTTTCCGGGTTGGCAGTGGTTGGTCATTAATGAGGATAAATAGTTTCTAACATATTTACAAAAAACCTGGCTTCCTTTTTTTGAATTGAGAACAAGGTTTTGGATAACATATAATCACTTGGATATAATCACTTGCATGTTCTCTTTTGAACCCTATCCAAATTGGAAATAAATCTACATTGTAGGCCTATACATTATGTGTACATGTATTACAAATTTGTCTATAACATTTGTTTGTTTTATTTTAGGCTTAATGTTCAGCGCTTTAATGGAGTTACACGGCTGACTTAAAAACAGGCTTCCTATTTCAATAAAAACACTAACTAACAATAACTTACACTTGTTGATCGAGCAGTCTGTATTTTTCTTTGGCCAAAACGCTGTTAAAATAACATCAGTTTTCATTGTACCACCTTGGAGGAGGGCAGTCTGTACTAAGCCTAAGTAATCCTCAAGCCCCCAACCCCCAGGACCGTAACATAAAACTGAGGTTCAGAAGTTGTTAAAGTTACCTTCGTTTTTGCTAGACCCCTGGATCCAATTCGCCGTGACTTCTCTGTTTTATATTGATGTGGTTTTGTCATTTCACTGTAGCCTCTGGCTTGTTGAGGTAATTTGTTCTTTTGTCCTTTGACCTGAACAGTCAGGCACTGGATTCAGAATGGTTATGAAAAGCTGGAGTCCTTTCAATTTGATAAGGAAATCTTGCTCGAAAGACTACACATGTTTTGTAGTTTGGGTAAAAAACTAAAACTTCAAAAAGTGTTTAGCATAAAAATTAGAAAGAAAGGGTTGCTATACCACCACGTCAGTAATCTCTTTAATGAAAAGAGCCTCAGAATGGTTGTGAATTCCACCACAGGTTCCTTTCAGCAGCACCACCACAACTCATATCAGAGTTACTATTTCTATGGTATTAGCTACGATTGGTGATTTCTGACTTCTTGTTTATAATGATAAGGATTTGTGTGATAGCATTGAATATTTCTCTGAAAAATTTTGTGAAATTTAACCGCCGATTCCCACGCTGAAATTTACCCGATTCCCACCCTTGAGGGGAATCCTGGCAGTTAGAAATTGACCATGTTGTTATATTCACATTAAATTGTGAAGTCCCCATATGTTAAGTTTTTCTCATCATAACTTGTTGACACTGGATTTTTCAAAGCCCAGACAAGCAAGCTGCATATACAATCATTCACAAGTTCTTCAATTACTACTGGGCATAATGTCATATCAGGCATTTTCTAGTCATACATTAACAAATTGTGTTTTGATGACAACTGTTTCTGAATTATCAACAGTGATCAAACTGTTTATATTCTGTACGGTTGTTTTAAACGATTTTCAAATCTTGTCTCCATCTGGTGTTTTTTTTATTTTTTATCAAGCCTTTTTCTGTGTACTGAATGACTATACATTCTAAAATAATTTTGTTTAATGAAAGTGAGAATTAAATTCATATTGTTACATTATCATTGAATTCAAACTTAAACTCAATTAATAATAGTTTACATCAGTACTTTGAAAATACAGTTAAATAATGATTGACTCTATTTTCTGGCGGGATTTGTCTTGTTTACTATACATCTGATGAAGAAGTTGTTGCTTTTAAAAGCTCAGTTTGGGTTTTTGTAATTAGTTACTATTTGAGCGCCACCACCACCACATGTGACTGTTGTATCTTTCTGACAAACACAGAGATTTCTATCATTGTGTACAGAAAGTAGTGTTTTGTTGTTTTAAGAAAACATTGTAATTTTAGATACAGATGTCAAACTTTCCATTTTACTTGAAGTTAAGGCCTGAGTGTTTTCACATTGTGAGGGAAGGAATTCTGGTGGTGGGGGGGGGGGGGGGAGAGTAAAACCTCAAAGACAATAAGAATGACTTTTTATTTGTTTTTCTTTTTGTTCTTGTATTTATGCAGATTGGACACTGATTCTGAATCTGATGGAAGCAAGCCATCATGGGGATTATAATTCTGCAGATTTTTAATCTCAAAATGTAGTAACACAATTTATGTTTTGCTATTAGCTGATTTCATATTGCATCAAGGACAAAGAATCATTATATCAATTCGGTTTCACCCATATAAAATCAAATTTTCTTGTATCCCCGATTACTTTCTTTAAACCAGTTGTAGTACTCACTGATACTGTGATAGATACAGGATTCGAACTGGCCTCTCTTGTCACCGCAGTGGTCTATTGGTAAAACATCTGCTGTAGAATGTGGGGGTCTTGGTTTGAATCCAACTTGATCAGCCAGTGGAATATTCCCCCACAGGAATCAGTGCTTATTACACATTGGTGTAAAACTAAAACTACCATAGTTTTGCTGTTAGGTTCCTGTTGAAATATGAGATAATAGTCATATAGAAACCTGGGAGGGTCTTGCTTTCACATGTACGTATACATTCATGAAAGATTTCTACAAATCAATAGGGGAAAAAAAATTACGTTTGCACACAAATAAATCAATTTAAAAAAAAAAACATCTAAACTAAAACCTTATACTAATTCTCATCGTTTGAAAGTTGCGCAACAGTTGGAAATGTCACTGTTTGAAAAGGTTGAAATATTTTGTCTCTGGCCTGGAACCTTGAAATAAACATTCCAAATATGAGTGTGTGTTTCATAGATTAGGGAATTGTTTTCCTCATATACTGAATTAACCCCATCTGTCTCTTTATATCCAAAGGCCAGAAGCCCAGAATTTCATTCTTCCTCAGAGAGTTGCTCTCTCTCTCTCTCTCTCTCTCTCTCTCTCTCTCTCTCTCTCTCTCTCTCTCTCTCTCTCCTCTCTCTCTCTCTCTCTCTCTCTCTCTCTCTCTCTCTCTCTCTCTCTCTCTCTCTCTCTCTCTCTCTCTCTCTCTCTCTCTCTTTAGTTTCGGCTCTATTCCTCCACCTCCCCTCTCCAACTCCTAATGGAAGGTATTTTTGTATTCATATGCCTTATTAAAATGCTGTTGGCTACAGCTGTTGTAATGAATAGTTAAGTGCCAACTGGAATTTGACTTAGACACCATTTCAGGCACGTTCTAAGATGTTGCACTGGTGTTTGGTGTAACCCAAGTACCTTGGTACAGTTGTTAGAATTAGAATGATCCACAATGAGCACTTTGAGTGACCTTTTTTTGCGACCTTTTAAATTGCAATTGATTACCGTGAATTATGCTCTGAAGAAGTGTATTTTAATATCTATGGCTTCCACTGAGTATGCATATCTGTCATCACTTAGTTTCACTTTGAACATTCTGAATTTATTAAAATAAAATTCTTCAATTCCCAAATCGGATTTTTCTGGGACTCTAATTTATCTGTGTTTCCGGATTTTACCTTGTCATATTAACCAATACCCCTGAAAAAAACCATAGAAATTCCCCAAAGGTTGAGAAAATGATATTGCATTGATTGCAGGAAAATTGGAAAATAATACAGGCTTTATCTGTATTTGACATAAGGGCAACGTATCGGCTGTTTCTTTAGGGGGTAATGCATCATTTGGTTGTAGAAGAAAGGAACGGTTCAAACCCTGTTGTGTTCAACAAACACATCCGTTGACCAGCCAGTGAAATTATTTTTTTTGTTATTGAATTAGGTAGGCCTTATTATGCTACATTTGTTTGAGGAAACAGCAAGTAATATTTACAGGTTTTTTTCAAGGTTTGTGTATGTTGAGAATGAGCTTGTTTCAAAGTGAATGAAAATAAGTTTTGAGTGGACAGTTTCTCTAACAATTGGTACTAGTATCATCAAGTTTCCAATCCACTAGTGTTCAACTAACACATCTGTAGACCAACCAGCGAAATTTCTTTCTAATCAAATTAGGTAGTCTTACATGCATTTGAGAAAAACAGCAAGTAATACTTACGCTTTCTTTTTCAAGGTTTTGTGCAAGTTGATAATAAGCTTATTTCAAATGATAATAAGTTTTTGTGTGGACAGCTTCTGTAACATTTGGTACTGTTATCGAGATTGTATGAACTAGTCTTTCAGATATGTAAACATTTTTGGGGGTTTTGGGTTTGGGTTTTTTCCCTGATCATAACCAATTAGGTATCATACCTCCATGGAGCTTGAAGGGGATGTTAGTTTCTGTCCAATTTTCGTCTTAATCCAAAGAAGTATAAATGCAGTATTTCTTGTAACACCAGTGGTGCCCATCACCTTTTAAGTTTCACGCTCCAATTTTTCTGAATTATTTTATTCGTGTTTTTCACGTGGGGAAATAGAATGATTTATCTTAGGATACTACTTAAAGAGTCTACTGGTCTAATTTCAGGTATTTTTACACATTGTGGTAACAGGTAAAGAAAAAGAAATTGGTGGCAAAAGATTCCTAGATTTCAGGCAACTGAACTAAAGTGGATGAATGAGGGCAATGGCAGATTTAAGATTTTTTAAAAAAGTTTTCCATGGAAACGAGTAAGTCAGCTAAACTAATTCAGACAGGCGTTTTGATTGTAGTGTTGAGAATTTATTGGATATCAATGGCCTATCAAATGTATCCTGCCACAAGATTCTCACTCTTAAGACAAGTAAAGTTTTTAACTGATTTAATATCTAAATCATGGTATATGTTAAATTTCTATATCAATATATTTGGAACTAATAAATACTTAAAGTGTATCCAGTTGAGAGTGATGTTCTTAATGCTGAATGCTTTAAATCTTTTCTTCAAGCCCCCTCCTTACGTACCTGTGGTGACTACTGCACCACCTCCTCAACTAGAGTCTTGTGGATCAGTCTCAAAATGGTGTCTCGGTCTCCATCTTTGAGACCTTGTGGTCTTATAGTCCGATCTTAGAGTGCCGGTGTGTTAGTCTCAGACTGGAGTCTGGACACCCAAGCACATGGCATTGTCTCCCACATGGTTCGTCAACAGGCAGCTGTGGTAGTTACCAAGGTGTTTATGTACAAAATGCTGTTGAGAACCACTTTAGTTAGACCCTATTAATAATACAAAGTACGATTTTTCCTCATGGTTTCGCTTTAAACATGATTTTCCTTA
Source organism: Pycnopodia helianthoides (assembly GCA_032158295.1). NCBI lineage: Eukaryota > Metazoa > Echinodermata > Asteroidea > Forcipulatida > Asteriidae > Pycnopodia > Pycnopodia helianthoides. The sequence goes on from CM063243.1 coordinate 14,435,507, forward strand.
TTATAGGAAGCATTTTTCACTAGACCACGTTCTGGTTTTGACTCACAAGGGATGGTAAACTCGTCTATTAGAACCGCAGAGTCTGCAACAAGACTGTAATTCACTTCCCGCAAATGAAAAAGCTGATAAAATTTCCCGGAAATGCAGCTAAAAATATGTCCTGATGAGCAACAACTTCTAATTTGTCTGTTTATATAATGTGGTCCTCGGGATGCAGCTCTTGTGTTGTCATCCCCAACTATCCTGAAAATCAGCATCTTGTCAAATCGAAAGAACAGCTATGGTCAAAGAGCACTTTCAGGGAAACTTTGCCTTTGGGATGATGTTATCTTGTGTACTTTTACTCATAAATGTGTTAAATAGATTTCATTGTTCTGGTAGTTTGAATCATGTAGGTATTTGGTTAAAAATCTGCAGGATCTATAACCACAGTTTCAGCATTTGTCTGTGGTTTGTTAAGAGGCTGTACATGCGAGGCTATGTTGATGGATTATCAGTCAGGTGGTCAGATGCCGGGCAAATGAAGATAAATGGAAAAAGTGTTTCTGCTTCCAGAATTAGAAATTCACAATTTCTGTACTGTTTGTAATTTTACATTATACTCACTTCTAACTGTGCATTCATTAACAATATCAAGTAATAAACGTCAAGGGAAACTGACTGGGTAAATTTTGGGCTGAACACAGAAAAAATGACTAGAGCGGGACTTGAACCTGTGACCTTCAAATTAATGTGTGGGCCCTCTATGAGCTGAGCTACCATTAGCCCATAGAGAAAGGACCACAGAAGGAGTTTGAACTTCCCGGGCAATAAAATCTAAGCCTTTCTCTATGCATTAGCCCTAATGTCGGCAGTCTCCCTTTTTTGTCAATATCTTTATCTTTGTGTTTTTTTACGTTACACTTTGTGTATTATTTTTATTTAGTGTGAATACCGAAAACTGAATATTCATTGTAACTTCTGACCAATACGGCTTTAAAGTAAATTACACGCTGACAACATAAGTAACTGATGTTCACTGTATTTTACACATTTTATTCAAAATAGCAAAGATGTCTTCTTTTTTTGAACCCCCAAAACTGACAATTTGTGACATTTTAGATGCATTTTTCAAGGCCATGATGCAAAAAGTGTAGGCATGTGCAGCAAACTTGAATAGCTCATACTTTTCAAAATTGCAAGCCTTCACACAATTTGTTTCTAATTTTGCACAAATTTACTTCGAACTGATTCATAACACACTATTAAAAACAACCTACAATTTTACAATTAACCTTGGAATTTTGATCCTAACAGAACTGATCATTAGTATGAAAAGTCTTGTAATCAAAATGATGATTCTTATAACTTGATTTTCATCTGTTTTTTACTTATTGATGAAGACCGACAGGTTTCAAGAATATCTTAAGTTTAAACTCACTGTCAGCATCATCACAAATCAATACTTGTAGTTAATGCTAGCATGATTTTCAACAATGAAAAAACTGGTTTATCAACAAATCACAAACTCTGTTATCCTTCAATGTACAAACATGATGTCATATTGGACAGTGTTATCTGCGTTATGACACCAACTATAGTTTGACATGTGTATAGTTACTGCGCTCATTTACAGCACACCCTCAAAATGGTCTTGCGATTTGTTATAGAAACTAAACTTTCATGTGGTCAACAATTATAGACTGTGCCCTTTGGACTGTCTGATATGAACCTTTTTTAAAACACATACACAAAAAGAACTAGCAATTAAACAAATTATTGCATCACGAAAAGCGATCGCAAGGGATATTTTCACATTTTGTTTTGTCTTTTCTCAGTCTACCTAACCTTTCAAGCCAGAATAGTTCAAAGTACAAGTGTGTACATATATCAAAGTTTATGTTATTGTGAACATGTGTAACATGTGAACATGGCTACAATGTAGTGTGTAAAAAATGTATTGATGTGGTCAGGAAGTATATTTCAAATTTATTCTTACTAAAAAAATGTGATTTGAATAATGTTCATTCCGTCTACAAAAAGTTGTGCATTTCTCTCCTTGAAATATTGTTTTCTGCCAAAAACATCTCAAATTGCACATCTGTAGTTGCTGGCACCAGTGCCAACAACTACTGGTATTAGAACAACTAACATTTCATCAATTATTGCCAGAAACTATAAATCTGCTGTTCTTTCTAAGAATAAGTGTTGTGCCTGTTATTCTAAAACCATTCCCTGACCACTTCCTATCAGTCACTGCACAGTCAATTCACTGAAGCATCGGATTACTTTGCAGTTAGTTCATGGAACCACTTTCGATAACAACTAAGTGCCTTTAAAGGCAGTGTCATGGTTTGCACAAGTGTTGTTATCTTGGTGGCAGTTTCAGTCACACATTGACATTGAAACAATTAAACTGTAAGTTGAGGATACCTGCCAAATTGAGACCAGCTGGTCATGGGATGCTCAGGAAGTTGATGTACCTGTTGTACTTATCTTTTTTGAGAACTGTGTAATTTCTCCTCAATGATCCTCAAATACTCATTTACCATATCTGACAATGATGAAGTTGTCGATATGAGCAGTTGTCAAAAGTTTTATACACTTTAGATAGGTTCATTTGAAAGTTGTGTACTGTTTTTACAAAGTCATGAAAATATAGTCTTGCATAAAAAGTCATTGGTTAACAGCCGAGTGTTTAAACAATGATGTTACTTTAAGTTCTTGTTAAAGCTCTTTGCTGTTTCCATACAGAAGCTTCAAAACATAAAATACTGTAGGTGGCCTTTTTAATGCAACCTGTAGGGTTCAATCTAGAACAGCACAGAATGACAGGACCACAAAAACAACAGATGTCACAACTGTTGAGAATGTAGATGTAGGTCAAAGCCCTATCATGGACTAATAATAGCTGTAAGTTTTTCCTGGTAGACAGGCAGACACTTTTGAGGTACGTACATCGCTGGGTTTTGGGTAGAATGAACTCACTTCTATCATCTGGTTATCTTTAACAACACCGTCTCTATACCTCCATCAGGCGCGGATCCAGGGGGTGGGGCCCGTGCCCCCCCCCCCCCCCCCCGGTAAAATTTGAAATTTGGAAAAATTTGGGTAACATCGATGGTGGGGTCCAGGGGTGAGGCCCCCCGGAAGCTCCGAGCTTTTGGCATTTTGAGGGGTGAAAAATCAAGCCTCTGTGTGCTTGAAACCGAGAAATAGACACACTTTTTAAGCACTTCTGATCCATACCAATCTTCTAACTTTACTCAAAGAAAATTTAAATCCCACAAATCTCGCGTTTGGATCTGGACGCTGCAATATCTGGTTTTATGCATATTCATTCATTCAAAAAATATAGTTCAAGCTAAGTGTAGTCTTTACACTTGAATGCCAGAATGACATGAAATATATTTTACCCAGGACAAATTGGCACGTCAGGTTTCAAACGCTTATGTTATCGTGCAAATCTAAGCAATTACACGTGACACATCATGAAAGATTCATTTCAAGCTTCCATGTGCCTAAAAAAGAGAGATAGACACACTTTTATAGGAAATCAGATATAAATCTTCTAAACTTACTGGAAAATATTCTGTAACTTGAAAGTGGGGGGGGGGGTCCAGGGGGTGAAGCCCCCGGAAGCTCTGAGCTTTTGGCTTTTTGAGGGGTGAAAAAAAGGCCGGCCCCTGGACCCCACCCGTTTTTTGTTTACCCTCTAAAATAAAATCCTGGTTGCACCGTTGTGCCCCCCGGTTTAAAAAATCCTGGATCCGCCCCTGTCCATGATGCCCCCCAACCTGTAACCATTTCATCAAATTGACCCCTTGCATTGACATCACACACTGACTGCCATGCTCACCATTTTGAGGGTCAAATCCCATGCAAAAGTTATGGTAAGTGCTGCGTAAAATGTGCACCAAATTTTCAGCACAAGGGGACATTGAATCAAAAAATGTCGCAACCTAGGTTATTGCTATGATGACATCAGGTGAATAGCACTCCGCACTAATGCTATAAGTAGAAGCTCAGTTCCCAGATTTCAGACAAATTGCCAAATTTCACTATTGTACGTGTGTTGTTATGGCCATGTTTTACTTTTACTCGTGTGTACTGACTGCTACTGCGGTCTGGCATGCCAATGCGGTGATCGCAAGAGGACTAGTGGGAGAATGTTTGTCTGAAATCCAGGCGGTTTAAGCAAAAATGACGTCATTCTTTGCTAAAACCATAGAGGAAAGTTAAACCAGGGCCCAATTTCAGAAAAAATATTGCTTAGCAGAAACAGGTTACCAGCCAAAAGACCATAAAATGTATATTGTTTGTGACTGGTTCCCTGCTATTTTTGCTAAGTGGAAACATTTGCTGAGCACGATTTGCTGCTAAACAGTTTTATGCAAATGGGCCTGGAGTGAGGGAACAACTTTGTTGTGCTTAAGTAGGATTTAAAGCTTTGCATGGTGGAAGTATTTAAAACCTAAGAGAGGTTTGCGGTGACACAATGTTAAATCTCTTTTGAGTAGTGTTGGTATTTGTCGTGCTTGGTAGAATTTCAGACAGAAAAACTTTTCAGGACAATTGCTGGTAACGGTGAAAAGTAAGCTTTCAGATAAAACAAAGCTTTTTTTTTACTATTACAAATCAAGTGTCATCATTCAGAATGTTCTTTGTTTGTACATCAATAGATTAAATATACTGAGCTCAAACATAACTAGGCCTAGGCCTATAGTTTGTGTAGTTTGATCAGGGATGCTAAATTAATAGCAAGAAAGTTTGAATGAACAATTGAAGTTACAGACTGTTGTAGTTCATTTACATTTAGAATGATTTGCTGTGTTTACAGGTGGCATGTCAAAAAATCTAAAGTGTTCAACTATAAAACGCAGGTTTTACTTGAGTGCTTATGACAGTTTTATCAGTGGAGAAGTTTTGGAAAAAAAGGGGAAATTAAACAACACAGAAACAGAAATAAAGAAGGTAAAAGCACAAGCTCATTTTTTTTTTGCTGATGTAAGTTGTTTCTATTTTGCTTTGTCTATAACGTATTTCAGAGCATACTGTGTATACATGCACAACTCTTTAACCTCTTCCACTAATAACATTGTATATAATCTTAACATATGTACACATATTTATCAGCTTTAATGCTTTAAATCATGCAAATGCAGATAATTCATATATTTAATTTATCATATAAATTATACATTTCTTACAATATATACAAAGTAGAAGTATCCATAACACCAAACTAAATTTCCATGGGGGGAAAACCAACAGAACAACAGTGGTCATGCAGTAACTCAAAACAATAACAATCCCATTGGATTTGAGACAGCCAAATGAATACTAAACTCAATTCTATATCAAATAACTATTCAAAATCTATTAATAAATCCATAATAAAGGACTAGGGGTGTACTTGTCAAGTTAAATCCATGCTGAGGCTATCTTTTCAATTCCAGTAAAAAAAAATAACAATCCAAGAGTTAACACAAAAAGATTTTAAAATGGCTTTAAAAAATATATATTTGTGGTCTGTGTGTATCAGGTCGGATGTAGTTTCGATTCCAACCCAGAAAATAATCGCATACTGTGCAATCGATCCCGTTCTATCTGATAAAAAAGAGGGACCTGTTTGTGTAATCTATCCCTGCAGAGCGACAAAATGCAAATAATTTGACAAAGGGGGTCAGTTGTACATACAAAACCCTGGCTCTGTTTCTGAATAGGACTGAACATGTCCAGACTTGAATTTCTGGTGGGTGCCTAGGACGCTCATTTGCACTCCATTGTGATTCCGGAAATCATACTTCCCCTCCCTCTGATTGGCCAATTTAATTTGATCAACTTTTTTATGTACACAAGTGAGTGGAATTTTATGAAATCACAAAATCCTCCAAAGAAAATAAAAATGTTGACAGTATCTGCGTATATTTTTAAAATTAAAAAACCCCATAAAAGAAAAATAAACACAAGTTTAACTTAGCCAGTTATCATTTGTGAAAGCATTATGCTAGCTAGTAGTAGGAAACGAGCAGTAAATTAAGTACATAGCATACTGTACATCATCTGGCTTACAACAGTGTACATGTACATGAAGTCTACCAAGTGACAAACGCTTACATGAAGCATGGTGGCAAGCAGTCAACTGACAATACAGTACACCACATCCTGTTATAAGACTACTGGTTTCCTGTGAGTGAACCCACAACCTTTACCTAACTACCCTGCGCGGAATGTGCCCGCATGTAATTGACACTCATTTCAGCCTTTACACACACACACACAAAAAACCTGCAGGAGTTGAAGGGTGACTTCTATGTTTTACTTGACATTTTCTTAAGGTCGTTGAAGTACACCATATAAAAATCTATACCTCAGACACTTTGGCATAAGGAAAAACAATTAACTTTTTCCTGATCTACAATAAAATTTCCCACATGATTTACACGTAACTCGTACACTAGGTGATTAAATGGAGTGTTGTTAATCTCTGTCCAAACTGCTGCAACACCTGGACACAATCCAACCATTGAAAATTTCAGCTTAGTTTTATTCAATGAAAAAGAGGGGGCTTCACACTTCTTAGATAATACCAGTACCTTCTTTAAAACATCAGTGACAAAACTAATGAGTTTTTGCAATGATGTTGAAAAATCAATGTTTGAGTAAACGGTTGTCTTCCACCCTGGAGGTAAAACTCTAATAAAACATCAAAGTGTGCGAAGAGATCAGTCTTTGTTTATGCCATGGTCAAATATAGGCCAGACTCTCAAGCATCAAGGCCATACGGATTTGATGTACAATGGTCTTCAACAGCTGCATGCATGTTGGCAGTTAACAATGTAGTGGCCATGATAGGGCATTGTGGCTGTACATGTACATTGTACACACTGACCAGACATGGTACACACAAACAGCAAGGACTAAATTGCTGCAGGAAGGTCGTGCTTATATTATTAGGTACATGTATATTGTATATGAATCTGATCAATATTATAATGAAGATAAAAATTATTTTCCATGGAGTGAATCAGTGAATAGATCCTTGGCATAGCTTGACTTGTGGCATGGACATGCATAGAAACCAAGGCTATTGCCTTGTGATAACTCCAAAGGTTCTGTGTTCAGTAATTTTTATGAAATTATCCATTAAAGTTTAACAGGTACACCTTGAACTAGTTCTGTAGTTCCAGCACACATCATTATCATGGTTCTGTGGTGTGGCTATTTTGCTTTTCTCCCATTCACCCTTTGTTACCAAAGTGAGGCTTAAATGGGAAATCGTATGGTGCTATGTTTACAACATTTTATACGGATTATCAATGTCACTCTGAATATACGGGGAGATAAGAAAAAATATGGCCAGTTTCAAAAGAAATTATAATACACCATAAACCATAGACTTATGGACAAGTTGTTAACTGTTTGTGTGGTAATGGCTCTCACACGACTATACTTTCGCGTTATTGCTGGCTCCCGACTACTGCCCCATTTAACTAATTTAAATGGGTCCGTAGTTGCAAGAGCAGCAGTCTTGCGAGAGTGTAGTTGCAAGATAGCCTTTACGTTGTTGACTTGACAAACATTTAACGCCTTGTACACAGGTCTACATAAACCATGGATCTGTCAAATACGTTTCATGTTTGTTAAGTTTTTAGTATTTTACTCTGCCACCTACATGTTAAATGTTTCATCATTTGAACAAAAGTTGCCAATAATAAGGATGAACAATGCACATGTATGAAATCACAGTGTAATCATCAATTGTAAATATTATATTCACCTTAGTGCTGAATCAAGAAAAAGTCGGATGATCTTTAAAGTGAAACAGGGAGTTTGCCATAGCAAGAATAACATCTAAATAATATGACTTCCTGTTCACATGAATAATATAAGTGGAATGACTAAAAACACACATATTGAAAGTGAGACACATGCACTTAGAATTGTCATTTCTAACCTTAATTGGGGATACACTTTACCGAGATATACAAGTTTTTGTAATGACACCAATCTTTGGTTCGACGACAACTGGCATTTCGGGGACCTCAAACCGTCTCATGCGAACCCTCTGCTTGTAATGGTATTCGCGGGAATACTCTTTTAGTGTGCGCGGCAGAGCCAAGTGCGTGATTCCATCGTATGATGTTTGCGAACAGATCGTCGCGCGGGCCAACTCTTGGAGGGACGGTGGGTTGGGCCGGGGCAAAGGTGTGGTAAGCATAGGTTCAAAGAACATGCAGAAATTTGGATCTTTGTAGTGCTTTAGAAGCCCACAGATTGTGTCTGAAGCATAGACGCCAGGATCATGAGCGTCAAAGCTGAACTTGTGTTTCCATTGCTCAATCCTAGCATGAAGAGTTCGTCCGTACCGACGGAAACTAACAGAGAAAACAAACTCATCGTGGGCACTATCTCTCAACAGGAAAGTCCCCTCTGGCTTATTCTCCAGTAGAAGATCTGCCTCAAAACGGTCAATTTTGCCCCAATAGAAACTACTGTCCATGATGCTTTTCTGGTCAGGGACTAAACAGTGCATGTAGTCAATCTGTGTGTGTACAGTCCGTGGAATGTAAGTACCCTCTGGGGTCAGCGAGCCATACTGATCATAGATATTTGCAGTAGTATGAGTTGATCCTGCGAGCACTGGATAACCTACAGATGCCGAGGTGTTCAGTAAGGCTTCAGCTGCAGCTGCAGATGTGGCCGGTTTCTCTTCTTCCTTGCACTCTTGGAGGCAGTTATTCAAAGAGGCGGTAGCTTTTGCTTCAGCCTCAGGATGAGTTTCAACCTTTGCCAAGAAATGGTCAAAAGGCTGATACCCTGGTGGTGGGTCCACACCCTCTCGTATTTCTTGTTCACGGAGGACCCTCTGAATGTCATCTTCACTTTCAATAGGATAATCTTCAGGATTAAACTCCTCTAAATTGATAACTGGTTGTAACGCCTCGGTTGACGCATTTCTTGTTCAGTTTTTGATGATTTTCCTTTAGGCTTTAGAGTTCCCTTTCCTGTGAAAACTACCCCAATACAAGATTGAATACGTTTTGCATGAGGCCATCCTTTTCTACGAGTGTTAAAGTCTCGACAAGGTGAGTCTTTGCAATTGACAGATTTGTCTTTTGTGCCTAACTTCCGCATGATTCTCCCGCTAAATGACTTTGACCTAGGTCGAGGGGAATCTAATTTGACATCTTTGATGCTGGATGAGGAATCCGAGTCAGTGTTTGAGCTCCTCCGCTGATGTTTACGTCCCTTGTGTCGGAACCTCGCAACGAATGCTGTAGCAACACGACCAATCCCCTGCCTCTTCTGTTGTTTAGAGGACGGTTCCCCAGTCCCTTCCGTTTCTGAACTGGATGAGTTAACAGTTACTGAACTGTCACCGATATCCATGATGATACGATTTGCATCAGCACCTTGCTGCTGCTTATTCACAGCCAAACTCTTTCCGTGTCTAGTTCTTGTTTTGAAACGATAATTCCTCACTTTTGGTCGTACAGATGGGCCAAGATTTGGCACTATTTCAGATGTTTTTCCACACGACTTGCACGGCTTGGCTTCCTCCTGAACTGGCACAATTGTGGATTTGGCGGTTTTGCTGGCAGATTCGCTGCTCCCTGAGCTATTATTGACGCCATCACTTTTGTTGGTGGTGAATTTGCATTGCAAAGCATTGGAATCATCTTTTCCATATTTGGACCAATCTGCCATTTTTACTGTCGTTCCTAGCCTCTGATCTGCTGAGTCAATATCAGTGACTTGAAGCTGCAACTCTGGAGAGGAGTTGGAGCGTTGCTTTGAAGCCTGAAGACCCTTCTTTTTGGCTGCCATGATAATGCCTGCAAGCTGAAAATTAGACAAAGATAGAAGTAAGCATTGTAAGAAAGCATTTACATGAAACAACCTTACACTCAGCACACATATCAGTAGAACTGTATTTAATATGTGTATAAAACAACCGTACACCTCAAGTTAAAGCTCCAGTAGGAGATTTCATCAACCAAGAACCAAGAAATCTTGGTTGTAATATCTTCCTTGGAAAAATATTGTAATGTTCTCTCAAACAATTTGACTAAATTGAGAATCAAAATAAAACTTGCTTGCTTCTTATTCTTTAGCTTTCTAAAGTAATATCATGATTGAAACTTGGCTGTTAATTATCTTTAAAAAATGAGTTTACACTTTCTTCGTATCAAGTGATCAAAAGATCAAAAGTGGTGTGGGGAAACTGGGTCAATCCATGGGTCAATCTATCTTTCATCCATGGTAAAATCATAGAGCAAAATTAAGTAGTTCAAAAATGTACAGCAATTACAAGTTCGGTACTCAAATGGGCCACAATGGCAAAAACAGTCCTAGTTAGTTGTGGTTAGTTGTGGTAATCGTAACCCTAAACATGCTAGCGTAGAGTTGAACGCGAGTGCACCTGCAAGTATGAGGCAATCGTTCCATGGAGGTAAAGTCACCTGTACCTACATCACTCCCCATCAGATACACTGGTCGACTTCAAAAACTAAAAAGGTTACGTACCACTTCCGACTCGGAGGTTTTTCTCGTCAGTTCCGAATCCAATAATCCTTCAACAAGTCTGTCAATGAACTGTCAGACCTAAACACATCCCTTCTCCCCGCTCCATGTGAGAAAATCACGGCAGGTCGACGCTTTTATTGGAATGGTGGCGTACAGTCAGCAACAGAGAAAGTCCCTAATTATGACACAGCTAGAACCAAACTAGTGCACACTAGTCGGTGAATTATAATCGTGTATGCAATGTGTGCAGATGTGTGTATGGGATATACCACACAACGTATACAGTACACTTTATGCATGAATGGCACGGTCACCGCCACCATTAAGAAATCGGAAGTAATGACGTCACATGAATAATTAACCTAAATTATTGAGTGGACAAGAAGTGCTGTTATTTCCCCAGTGGGTTCTAGTTGGAGAATATTAATTTGGATGTCTAGTGAACCCCAAAAGTACAATTCTCTTGCTTTTGCTTAAATTTTGATACATTTTAAAGTAAAAATGCACAGATACAAGCCAACATATTTATGAACCACTTACATGCTCCACATAGTTGTCCTCTACATGTACTTTGTTGGTTTGTCAACAGCTTTTTTTACATCGCGTATAAGCGTAAAAGATATTTTGTGCACACAAGGAGAGCGCCCTCAATAGTTTATTGTCAACATTTCGCGGGAAATCTCGAAGTATTGCGCGAAACACTGAATTATTTTACAGTTATATTCTACACAAGTGGTAATCCCCAAACTCTGGAGTTTTAGCGGCTATGTTTGATGTTGTGTACTAATTCCTTGGTGTGAAAAGGTAAATATCACAATTTAATTTAGATTTTTAAGTTCTTTTTAAAAATAAATAACCGAATACTTCAATAACGGAAATGTAATGAAAACAATCACTGACAATCCAGTTTGTCGGAAATACACGACCCTTTTCTTAACAACACCTAGTATCACTATATCAGTAATCTGGTGAAAGTACGCTTAATACTTTACAAGCATCCAATAATTCATGAACAAAATATATGCACACTGTTCATCTTTGTAGTTGTTTATGTATTATCCCCAGTTTAATTTTGATAGTATTAAAGAACTGAACTGAACTGAACTGAACTGAAGTATTATTGTGAGTGAAATTTAAATTTATAATAAGTAAGGCAGTGAGCCGGCACTGAATTAGTGAATACAACATGCGTGTGGCTAATTTGTTGGGACTTCTTAAAAATAACATTAGACCATTGATGAGTTTCTGACTTTATTTCCTGTATAAAAAAACCTTGGGTGCCACAAGTCAGAAAAAGAAAAGGTAGCTATCTAAATGTAGGAATAAATTTATGATAAGAAAAATATTCGTATTATTTTTTTTGATGGAAAAAAAAAACGATGTCAGTGGATGGGGATTCGAAGGCAGAGTATGTCAGTTCATAAGCGGGAGCTATTTCACTGATTATTCAGCAGTGGTTGAAGATTTATATCACAGGGAATATCAGCTACTCATGAGGGTGCTATACGAACTGCTGGCTGATAGCGTTTAAGTTAGCCGGTGCTGTCAATATATCCACTAATAGTAATAATAGCAATTGTTTGACATTGGGCAAGGTATGCCAATCTTATCACAGTCCAGACATTGTGATGTGTAGAGACATGACTTTATAGTACTACTACTATAGAGTAGAAGATTGAGTAGCTGCTTAACGGCCGATTCTGTGCTTACGTACGAGTTTCTATTTCATAGCGCTGCTAACCGTAAGCACACGAAAAGGTATGCTAACCTTCCGGTGCTTACTGCCCGAAAATGAATGACGTAACAATGCAATTACACGGTGAACGCGCAAGATGACTGCCTCATTTTCTTGCTAACCTGTGAAATACGCTTATGGTTAAGCAAATTTTTCTGCTACAGTTAGCACGAAAATTTGCTTACCGTTAAGCAGCGCTATGAAATTGGGCCCTGACCTGTGGGCAAGTGGGCCTAGGGAAGAAGGAATCAGTTAGTAAAACCCTTTTTTCAGTCTCTCTCTCCCCCCCCCCCATTTTTAATATATTTCTCTTTAAATTTCCATCCATCCATCCAGCAAGATGCCTCTCAACAAGCAAGAGATGCGTTTGGGTCACAGTGAGGGCCATACAGATGTCTGCTACGAAGAGACAGGGAACCAGATCTTGACGTGTGGGAGTGATGGAGATGTCAGAATATGGGAGAGCATGGATGATGATGATCCACAGTCGATCAATGTTGGAGAAGGTGCCTTTGCAATAGCAATGAAGGTATGGAATGAATATACAATTCTTGTGCCCCGACTGGAGTAACTGTCCAAACAATATTCGGTCTGATGACTCAATTATAATTGAAATGATCATGAAGTTCACCTATCAGGTATTGATTAGGCTTGGGTGATTCCAACGGTTACCCGGTTCCAAAATCAGATCCGATAACGCGGTTCCACTTTTCTTTAGTACCGGTTACCCGCCATTGTCGGCACTTATTTTCTGGTATAGTACCCAGTCTGTATGCAGAATTCAGAGCCGAGAATATCAGTTCTGAAGGAAAACAAAAACATTGCTGCCCGGACTTTTCCAGAATTACAAGTACTCCATTCTGATTACAGCAAACTTTGTGTATGACAGTCCATGCCCGTGACGCAGTTCATTGTCTCCATGTAGTTTTCACTCCCAGCTGGTTCCGAAACAATTTTGGCCAAGTTCATGTTTTTGAACCACAGTCTGCAGTCTTCTTGAGTGAGTTCATAGTAATTAACCTCCATTGATTGGATTTTTATTACTGATTTAATGTATAATTATATTCCAGAGATGCCAACATACACGATAAGTAGCAATATTGTTTTTGACCCATAAATACGACGCTACGATAATACTTCAAATAAATACAATAAACAAGCCGTCCAGTGTAAAAATTTATAAACAAAAACTTTACATGTTGACTACCGCGTGGTAAAAGTGATCGTAGCAGCAAGTTCACACGCGTTTTTTTGCTTATTTACATGTAGGTACCAATACCATAAACTATTGCACTTAGGACTTGCCTACTGCCAGTCTAGTGATCTCTGTGGTAGTGTACACTGAGAAGAAATAGCACGGAGACACAATGTGCCTTATACAGCATACATTGTACAGTGCATGTCACACACACATATGGCTTTTGTAGAGACTGGCTCCACAGCATTTCTAACACTTAACATGTGTGGGATGTTGGAATGTGGCTGATTTTATTTGATTCTCAATTATTATTATTTATTTTTTTGTATCCTCTTTCCATTTTGATTCTTTATATACATTTGTGCTTGTTTCCAACAGGGTGGCAAGCTCTACACAGCCTCAGAGAATAACACTATCCAGGCTCATACGTTTCCAGAGGGGGCCCCTGATGGTATAGTTACTCGCTTCACAGCGCCAGTCACACACTTTTGTCTAAGTCAAGATGGAAACAAAGTCCTGGGTGGTGCAAGGTAAACTGTCCCATCGATTAGTTTCTAGAGGGGTGACCTTGGGCCAATTTCATAGCACTGCTTAATAGTGAGCAAACGTTTGTGCTTACTGTAGCAGAAATATTTGCAGTGTTGCGTCATTCATTTTCATACAGTAAGCGCTATAAAATGGAAACTCACACAGTAAGCACAAAATCGGCCGTTAAGCAGCTCTATGAACTTGGGCTTTGGCTGAGTATATTTATTTGCCATTTGCACAGTTTACATCAAGTATAGACACCTTGATTTCTAATCCTGTCTGAATCTGTTGCCATTTTTCAAAACCAAAGCTTCTTTCTCGATGTGTGAATAGCTGGCAGAGCCTAAGCCGGGGTTTCAAATAGGACCTAAGACTCATGGAAGGACAAGGCCACTTTTTGAAATAGAGGATTATTTTAAAATGCCTATGGAGTAAAAGTGTAGTGGTTTAGACAAGAAAAGTTCAGAAGAGGGCAGGACTATTCAAATCTGTATTCATCAGCGCGGCAGTTATTTATGTCAAGTTGAAGTATACTATAAACACGAATTGGATCGATGGGCCTTGATCAATTTTATAAATACAAATATAAAGTAAATAATGAAACAGATTGGTTAGTTCACCTTCATCCACAGTTATAAATTGATAGAGTGAGTTTTAGAATTGAGTAGGACGAGATTTACACATCTTACTTGACCCTGAACATCCAAAATCCATAGGGTGTTTTTTTTGCCAGCATTTGATTCAGTATTGCAGCCAAATTACATGCCCTCGCATAGGGACGATAGGCTTGTCAACTTTACTGACTATCACTAACATTTTTCATTTTGATGGATTTGAGAAGTTTCCTGCCATAGGAAAGAAACCACAGGTTTAGTGGCAATGGGGAAAGTCCTACCCGTACCGACCCCCCCCCTCCCATATTTACTCTTTAAAACCTGGTAACATTTTTTAGCGGGTTGACCAACCATTTGAAACCTGCATGGGCTTGGTTGCACAACTGTATACACTTGTGTACTGTGTGGATGCATTCACCACATGGTATCATTATTCCAGAGAATCCAGACTGGCATAGTATACAAATATTGACTGCTTCGAGTG
The DNA here is from genome assembly GCA_032158295.1 of Pycnopodia helianthoides. Lineage (NCBI taxonomy): Eukaryota > Metazoa > Echinodermata > Asteroidea > Forcipulatida > Asteriidae > Pycnopodia > Pycnopodia helianthoides. Next base: position 14,450,578 of record CM063243.1, read on the forward strand.
GCATAGTAAAACTAGTCACTCGAAGCCGAGGAAGATAGGCGGCTCCGGGGATCACCGAGAGTGACTAGTTTTACTACGCCACGAGACAAAGCAGTCAATATTTGTTTTATAACACCTCTTCCTTTGATTCTATCTGTATACTTTAATAAAATTAATTCACACAAACTTTACATATGTGGCAATCAATCGTCAACAAGAACTGTAAAATCTTTTGTTGAAATACCAAGTTTTGACAAAATAAGACTACTGCTGTTACGTTCGTTCTCTAAACCGTATTTCAAGTGCACATATTTTGTTCATTACACCGGTTCGAGGTTGTCAAGCAGCTCGTTTAAATCAATGTTTGAAGTCAAATGTAGTCAGGGTACCAGGGTATCCATATACTAGTACATCGGTCGCTAGGCTATCGTTGAATAGTACATCGGCGGCCGTGTGATAGTACCGCGCGGTTCGCGCACGGTTTCTAGTAAAACTAAGACATATCATGTGACGCGCTCTAAACCAATCAAAAGGCAGAATATTTGTAAGGGGTGTTATAATTTAATCTATCATTCAATACCACAGTGGATGGTATTAAATTGGCAGACAGTGTAAAAGGAGCATTAAACTATGCGGTATGCTCAGATTGTGACATTGTTTTTTGTTTTGATGATATTCCTTTAGTGATTTTACAATGAAGTATGTTGACGTTGAGGGCAGCAACCAGAAGACATTCCACGGCCATAACGCACCTATCCTCAGTGTCGCACTCGACCCTAAGCAGGAATATATTGTAAGTGAATCAAATTAAGAGGAACTCGCCATTGTGCACTTCTGTCAAATTTGGTGATTACAGTTTTGTCTTTTGCAGGTTTATGTTAATTGGCCTATTGCAGTATCAACTTTTCCTTATCTATTGACCGAATTAACCTGACTTCAGAGCATCCGCAATAAGTCATGGTTTTGTTATTTTAGAAGTCAGATTCTCCATTTGTTACTATGCAGTGCGCATTTTAGGCAACATGCATATGCAGTTACTGTAATTTTCTGCGTATAAGACGGTCTTATCTGACTTTCGACAGCACAAAAACATCCCTGCGCTTATCTACTGATGCGCCTTATCTGGTAAGCTGAGTTCATTGTGATGATCAGTGTGTGAAATCTTCCATTTTTTATACTGTAAAATAATCCTTTCTTTTATCCAGAGTAATCCTACGTGTTATAATTTTATAAACGAAATATCGCAGCAATCCAAATGATAAAAACTTGTTTACATTTTGTAGTGAGATTTTTGCTTGTTAGACTTTTTGAACCTGTGTTCACAATAGACTACTTCGCAAATACTCGGTACGCGTGCGTTAGCCGTGGAATGAGGTGCATGCGGTCTAGGTAACAACAAAATTGTCACTAGCTAGTCCAGCATGCACCTCATTCCACGGCTAACGCATGCGCACTGAGTATTTGCGAAAGTAGTCTGTTGTGATTCAAAGATGCATTAAGGGAGGGAGCATAATGTACCAGTATACCAATGTGATTGGTCAATGCATTTAGGAGCGGAGCTTAATGGATCAGTATATTCCCTTGTAATGAATAACCTATATTATCTTCAAGCAAACTTGAATCCTAGACTCCGATTAGTCAGCCCATAGCAACAAGAGACGTGCTATAAACCTTTTATTGCACAGCCCATATCACACCCTGCGTATTGCGCTGTTGTAACTCTGTATTGTGCTATTTTAAGCTTACGCAAAATGTGCATGCTGTTCCAACACCTTGTATTGCTTAAGCTGCGCATCATATGCGCATTTGCATCGCAGATCAAGCTTGGCCTTTGGCTTCGTTGGATATGAATGGAAGCGCTATATTTTCTTATTCAATCGTGTATAACTAATAGCAACTTTGATGAAGAGGTATGGTTAGCTGGAGAAGGGTTTGTATGGGAATGCTTCAGTAAGATCTGTATCTATAAATGTTATCTGTTTTGTTCTGTTCATAATTTTAGGCGTCCTCCAGCTGTGATGGAACTCTCAAGATCTGGACAATTGCCGACCAAGCTTGGGAAAAATCTGTGTCCCTTATTCCTAAATGCAGTGATGCAAGGTAAATAATTGCCAAGAACCCTGACCAGAACAAAAAGGGACTAATTTATCAATTCTAAGGAAACATTTTCCAACCTGACCACAGCTCTTTATTCATCACTTACTGTTGACTTTTTCTTTGGTTTTCAGCTTGTCCAAAACCTTGTGCAGGTTGTCGTGGAAACCGAATTCAGGAGAGGTAGTAAGAAGGGTGAAAACGTGTACTTTACAAAGAAAGCTCCAATTGTGCTGCTGTACTTATAGTCTGATAGACACAGCATTGATGCCTGAAGACAATTAATTTTTCGGCGGCTGGACTGCAGACGCCAGTCCCCATGGGGTCGCATCATTGGGACTTCCACCCTCTGCAGACTCCGTGCCCTTTGGCATGTGATGATTGATGGCGCTCTGTCACTCAAACAACACCCACCCTCCCTTTATAGTTACTACTTTTTGCATAACCCTTATCTGAAACATATGCTAACATTTGCCGTTATTTTTAACCGTCCGCTTCGGAAGTTTCTGCTCTTATTATTTAATTTCCCAAATTATAGTCTCTTTCCTGCTTTGAATTTGTGAATTTTTTTCTTCAATTTCCTTACAGGTATGCATTACTAACAAATGTAACATTTTGTTCCTTTTTTTTCTTCCTTGTTAGCTGTTGGCAGTTCCCCTGGAGAAAGAAATCCAAGTCTTCGAGAGGGACACCTGGGACATGGCATTCACGTTGATCCCAACAGAGGTCAGCGGGTTTATCTCCATCGTCCAGTGGTCTCCGTGCGGTCAGTTCTTGGCCTCTGCCAACACTGATGGAAGTATCTGTATCTGGGATGTTGGGTCAAGGGAGTGCATTGATAGGTATGAAGCTAGCCTCGTCGTCGGCAAGAGACCCGAGCCCGATTAGCCAGTGGGGGCTTAATTTGAAAAAAGCCTGTCAACACTTATACACTCAGATTCAAATACCTCAGACTGAAAAAGAAAATGTGCTATGTCCACAGTTGGGGGGAACAAATTTTGAATTGTTATCAAAGTTGGCAAACACCCACCTTTAGAGTCTACTTTTCGCGAAGGGAATGTGTGCTTTATAGGTGTTACTTTAAGTGATGTTTGAAGCTTTTTATGGTGTGGATAATAGGAAGTAACTCATACTAGAAAACGAAGAAGTACAGCCATGTGTCGAGATCTCAACAGCTCTTTTCAGACCCAACACTCCTTACTATCTTATTGTTATTTTAATTGATGCCAATGCTCGATGCTTCTCATACTTGTTTGAGTCCAAACTTGCGGAATTTTTTCAACCTCAAGAATTCAGTCAGCCTGGACAAACAAAAACCTATTTGAAATTTGACGACCGCTATGGCAATTTGTTGGCATGTAGTTGAAAAATCACTTTTAGAATCCAAGCTGGAGCCAAGATACATTAGGAGTTGGAAAGTCCCACGGGGTGTCAAAAATTTATACTATTTTGTTTTGTATTTGTTTTGTGAAAGGACTAAACACAACAAGGGTCTATCAATCTGTGGATTAGTCTGGCACCCAGCTGGTGGTAATGAGATTGCTTATACTGATGTCATGGGAAATGTAGGGGTGTTGGACAACGTTATACCAGCACACAGGAAGACTGAATCTCAGGTAAGAAATTTTAATCAGTGGCAGGTCAAACTAAAAAAGAAGGAATGAAATACAATCTGTTGTCATAAAGCAATTTTATTCCAATCTTCAGGGCCCAATTTTATAGAGCTGCTTAAGCAGAAAATATTACTTAAAATTTCTCTGCTAAGCAGAAATCAGCAGGATACCAGTCACAAATTGTACATGTGACATGGTATTTTGGCCGGTAACCTTATTCTGGTAAGCATAAGTTTGTTGTGCTTAGCTACTTTTCGTGCTAAAGCAGCTCTATGAAAGACGGCCCTGGTTTTCAAGAAACATTTAAGAAACCAAATGTGAAGGTTTCATTAAAAAAAGATGCCCTACTTTTTAGTTGTAGTTACGTTTTCAGTGCTAATCACACATCAGTGCAAGGAGTGTAAAAAAAGGATAATGAAACATCTTTTACTCCTGATGCAAAGGACCTTTCTCATGATATATGTAAAAATTCCAAATGGGGCAAAATAAGGGAACATCTCGCCATTTTGCACGAGGCTGATGGTGGCGTGATGTTTGTGCGTCTGCCTAGTGTACAACTCTTATGCCATTTGCTAACCAATCGTGTCTGCGCATGCCTAAATTTAATTAGCATATTTCTTGGGAAAGGCTAATTATAACACGTATTTAATTGCCATATTTAGTTATATGCCAGACCTGCTGCTAATTACAAGAAAGAAAAAAATAATAATAAAAAATTAACATCTAATAAGATTCAAACTGTCCTCTCGCCACTGGGCTCACTTGGTGGTCTAGTGGTTAAGACAACTGCTCTAGAATGTAATGGTTGTGGGTTTGAATCCCGTCCTGAGCATGGAGGAATGGTCTGAGTAACCTGTGGATTTTTTTCCGCAAGACTTGGAAAGTACTGAGTATACAGTGCTTATTGCACATTGGTTTAAGGGTAAAAAAACGAAATTAATATTTTTTTATGTTTTCCTGATGCAATTGTGGCATCTATTAAACTACATCATCATTGTATGTCACTAAAACTATCAGGGATGTACACACAACCCCAATGGCATTGAGATTTTGTATTTTGTGCACTGACGGCACAATGTATTGATTTGTAACCAGTCAGATCTTCTCTTTGAATCCATCCAGATATCTGAATTCAAGCAGTCTGCCGATTTGTTTGATGACGAAGCAATCGATGAAGATTTCCTGGATGCTGTTACGCAAGCCGAGGTTGAGAATAAACTGACCAATGAGGAAGAAGATGGCGATGATGCCGTGCCGACCACGCAACACAAACGTATAATGCAGATTCAAGACGATGAAAATTCAATCGGTTAGTAGAGAATGAAATAATCCTAATAAAGGTATGCTGCTTCTAAGCCATGCATTGAAGTGACATGCACTAATACTATTTCACTATTACTACGATAGGCCTTAAACTTGGCTCCTGAATGGGCATAGCACTTTTCTCCTGGTAAGTGGCACTTTTCCCCTGGTGAGTGGCACTTTTATGAGGAAAATGTAAAGTTGCATTTGAACTTTGCAAAGGGCAACACAGGAAAAGCCCAGGGCACCACGGCAATTGCTGTTATTTTGTGGCCTGCTACCTATTAATATCTACTTTCCCATCGGGGACCTCCTGAGCTTCAGGGTGATGTGCCTTTGATCTTTTGCTCGGTGTTGCAATGAGTGTACCAGCTATCTTGATTTTTGACACATTTCTGAATATAGTTGCAGGTTAAAACTCATCCAATAAAACCATGACATGGGATCAGTCAAGTACATATGGAAACCTTAAATATCAAAGCTGTAGAATTTTCCCCAAAAGAATTTGTTGGATGCTGTAGGAACATACGACACAGAGAATGCTGAGTGCAATCGTCATCTGAGCCTGCTGTGCACACCCTCTATTATATGTGGGTGTTGTATCAATACCATAATAAAAATGGCAAAATTAACCAGATAAACCAACGGGAAAGCTGAAATTTGCCAAACAGCTGATACCAGCTGATTCTAAAGCGTGTACGCACTGATGACTCATGCCTGGAACTTCTCGGAGACCGTGGCCTCTGTTCCCCATGTCTTGGCCTGGGTGCCCTTTCAAATGTTTTCCATACACTACAAGATTTTCAGCTGGAAGTGCCCTTCGCAAGAAAATGGCCTTGCCCTCTCATAGATGAAACTCCAGACATGATACAGTGCTCTCTGGATTCTTTTTCTATGTGATTGAACCAGATGACAAGCCCACCATGCAACTCAATCCTGGAACTTTTTTCTTTTCTTTTTCCAGATGGCAGTTCTCGTGTGGGTGATGATGGGGCTAGCATCATGTCGGGGGCACTGGACGCCCTGCCACCCAAACCAGCCGTTTACCAAGGTCCCCAACCTACCCCTCTACAGAAACCATTTATCCCCGGTGCCACGCCTGTGCACCTATCAAGTAGATTCATGGTAAGTTTTTTATTCTTATCATTTAAATGCATCTTGATTAAATAAATGCCTGAATTAAGTCTGAAGACTGGCATGTTTAAGTTTGTGTACATGTTTGTATTTCAACCATTTTGCCTGTAAATAACTTTGTAGTTCTTGTAGTTAACGCTTTTGCCTTTAAGTGGAAAATTGTGGGTTCGATTTCAACCGATTTCAGTAGATTTTTTTTGCAGGAGTCAGAAAGCTTTCCATTTCCTGTGCTTTATAACAGTGCATCTTTGATCAACAGGCCCGTAAATTACACAGAGGCCACAGAGGCCTTGACCTCTGTTGCCTTGACCTCTGTTGCCCTGGTCTTGGCCTTGATGCCCCTTCAATAGTTTCCCATAGACTTAAATATTTTCCAATGGAAGTACCCTTTGCATAATGAAAATGGCCTTGCCCTCTCATAGATGAAACTCTAGGCTTTCTGTGAAAGGCAAAACCAATGTTATGAAAGACTATAGTTAGTAAACTTGCGGGTAGAACCATATATAAAACTCTTTTGGAGAAATGTTGGTCCTGAGAAGAGTTGGTGTTTTCTTGACATGTCAAACAGTATACTCTGATCGTCTTCAGGAGAATGCTGAACTGCTGATGATGCTGAGTTTTAAGTAGGGCTGGAGGGATGCACATTTGGGCGAAAGGATCCAAGCTGTTCTTGACCAGTGCTGGAGTTTGTCAGTGTCGTGGTGAGCTGCTGATTGAAGGGTAGGCTTGTAGTGGTGATGTCGTTGATGAACAAACTGATGTCTCGATTTTGATGGCTTCCCTCACTCTGCGTTGGTGCCAGGACTTTAACTTTGTTTTCTTCCAGTTGATGTGGTGGTCTTGTTTGTGATAATTTTTGATGATGGCTGATTTATCCAGGTATCCTAGTCTACCGTTTGTATGGTCTACCTTAATTCTTGTAGATATAATGCGGCCGGTCTCCCCGATGTATACTCTACTGCATTCGCTACTGCATTCACAGGGAATGCAGTAAACCCCAGCCTGGTCTTGAGTGTCTTTCTTATCCTGGCGTGTTTGTAGTGATGCTTGGATCTTGTTCGGTGCCGTGTTGGAAGGTTTTTACTTGAGCTTGGCTGAAGATGCACCGATACTTGGCCGATGTATGGGAGGGTGATGGTGGAGTTGAACTGTGGGCTTTCTTCTGGTTGGGCTTGGGCTGGTTGAAGTTGAAGATCTTGTATCTGTTGAGTTGCAGCGATGTCTTGATGTGATGAAGTTCTGCTTCAAGCTGGGTTAGTCACCAAGGTGCTGAAAGGTTTTCTTATGATCCACACCATGCAAAACCAAAATTAATTGAACGTTAGCATTTTCAACAACATGCCTATCAAGTTAAAACCACCATTGAGGTATTTTGTTTATAACCATTTCTATTCTTTCTGTTCTGGTGTTGTCAGAGTATAGGTTTGGTCTCGAAAGTAGTACTTCTGTCTTTGAACCATATTTGTGTGTCCTTCAGATGTGTAATAAAGCCATAGGTCCTGTGTGTTCTGTAATGCACTTAAACAAAATCAGTGCACTTGTCATCCAGAGAAGGGGTTTGCCCCTGAATTTCTGGCATGGTCTTGCAGCAATATGCACCTCTCACCTTGTATCCTTTTCAAACTCGAACAGATTTGATAATTGGGTGTCATTCATGACAGACATGCTGGCTTGATATTTGGCCTTGGAAAAAAGTAGGGCAAAGTAGCTCAAGGGCTAGCCTACATGTACATATGGTACAGGTCTTTATGTAGTTTTCATGCCGTTTAGAATAACAATTTTGCTGACCTTTCTGAGGGCAAACAAATCGGAAATCTGACTAAAGAAGGAAGAATATCATGCCTGGACATTCATTGCACATAAAATGTACAATTGTTGTTATTATTACTTGTCTTTCATCTAATTTCTAGAAATGGAATTCGGTCGGCATCGTACGTTGTTACGACACAGAAGACGAATCGTCCATCGATGTTGAGTTCCATGATACCTCAGTGCATCATGCCATGCATTTTGATAACCAGTTGAATCACACTATGGCTGATCTATCAGCAGAAGCCGTGCTGTTAGCCAGTGAGGGCCAAGGGGATACATCGAGGTAAGATTGTCTCTGACTCTGCAACAACAGTAAATCAGCCATATTAACATGAAATTGCAAAGACCTGGAAAAGAAAAATGCATTTTTTGTTAGCGTTAATCAAATGATGTTGATTTGTAAGAATTTCGCCATTACCAGGCCTGGAAATAATGAGCGCTTTGAGATGCTCTCGGGTGGGATAAAGCGCTACATAAGAACTGCCTATTATTATCTATTATTACCACTTTAAAAGATCAAATTTGTCTTAATCTCCTAGCCAAGTGATCTGTTACCATTTTGCGTCCTGGGACAACCAGAAAGATTGGAACACCTCTATGCCAAAGGGAGAAAATATCAAGGTAAATAACCACAGGATAACCAATATTTAAGAGCAACAATAACCTTGTCTTTCAAGGTAGTGTTCTCTTACAGCTATATGGTTTGAGCTTCTGTCTGAGGTATTTGGTACCTGTAGTTAAAAGATGCTCGGTCCTATTTATGGCCGATTTGACCCCAAAATTTAGATTTAAATTTTGTGTGGATATTTTTTATAGATTCAAGAAAGTTGTAAGCTCTCATTTAAGGTTAATTCTAAATAAAAGGTAGTTGGTTAAATACTGAAAATGAATTATTGTCGGGATCTCGACACTGTCTCACATCCATCAGCCATTTAAAAAGCAATTTTGCATGTTACATGGATTCTGTGCATTGTCCGTGGGAAAAGCGAAAGTTGATGTATGTTTTTCTGCTTTGAAACAGCATCATCTGCCAAAATTCAATTTTGAGAAAAACAATTTTTGTTTAATGTTTTCTGTGAAAATCAGGCCATGCAACTATTTTTGTTATTTAGAGAATTATCACAAAAGTTATATTTGTTTTTTGTCCCTCCAATTGCTTATCTTTAATATCATACACTCTCTTTTTCTAAGGTAAAATTACTATTTGTACTTTTTTTTAATGTACAGGCTGTAACACTTGGTTTGGGTTGGTTAGCTGAAAATGTGTCAGTGCAGAAACTTGATCTCTAATTTGTAATGACGTCATATCTTGCATGAGAAATTCTCCATGCAAAAATTTGTATTGTGTCTACATATGGGATATTTTAAGCGAGATATGTTTTGACACTTTCAAACTTGCTTGTAACGTGAACGCTACTTAGGAGATATGACACTGGTGCACTGACACAAACTATTAATTGAATTTGTGGCATGTCTTGGCCGAGCGTTTAGTGCATCAGAGTAGTCAAGTTCTGGTGGTTAAGTCATCAGGGGGGTGGGTTCGAATCCTGGTCATGACACTTGTGTCCTTCAGCAAGACACTTAACTATAATTGCTTCTCTTCACACAGTGGTAAATTGGTACCTGTGAGGGCGGAGATGGTTCTTGTGATCGATTTAGCTTGGTGCGCTACATATTTGGCAACACAGGCTGTATACTCCCAAGGGAGTAAAAAATATGAAATAAATGGCCCAGTGACTAGGGGTAATAATGTTTGAGCGCCATGAGCATCACTGAGTGATGATTTTGAGTGCTACATGTACGTAAGAAGCCACTATTATTGTTAATTGTTCCCATGCCTTTTCCTCCCCCCACCCCTCTTCTGTCTACAGGCTGTGACCCTTGGTTTTGGATGGGTCGCTGTAGCAACCGACAAGCGATTAGTTCGACTATTTAGTATTGGTGGTATGCAGAGGGAAGTTATTGCCATTCCAGGCCCAGTGGTGTGCCTTGCTGGACATGGTAATCAACTCCTTGTGGTGTACCATGCTGGAGCAGGTAATTAGTACACAAACGAGGTTGTGGGTTGTCAAGATTGTGCCCAGTTTCAAATTGTCATTTTGTGTGTGAACTATTTAATGATTTAAACTGATGAAATTGATCACATCAGGGATAGAGAGCAATATTTACTTTTTGCCCTAAACAACTGTAGCATGTCTAGTGTACTCAAGTTCTGGTGGTTGAGTCATCGGGTTGTGGGTTCAAAATACGGTCATGACACTTGAGTCCTTGAGGAAGATGCTTTACTGTAATTGTTTTAGGGGTATAAAAAGAGATCGATGTAGATATTGTGTTTCAAAAAGCCTTTGGATCGCCACGGCAGCCCGGGCTTTATACTCCCCAGGGAGCTGAGACAGATAAAAAATGTTATTGGCCCAATGACCAGGGCACTAGTGTAAAGCGCATTGATACATTATTGTAAAATGCACTCTATAAAAGGAAGTTATTATAATGTATGATAAAATCTTGTGCTTTCTGTGCCTTGCAAGAAAAAACTGTCTAGCTTGGATGGGATTCGAACCCATGTTCTTCAAACTGTGGTATAGAGCGAAAACAAAGTGTACTTTTAATGTCCTCAAATCTTAAGATTTTAGTTGTTTTCTTGGTGTGCAGGAGTACCAGGGGAGCAGTGCCTTGGGGTCCAGTTACTGCATGTTGGTGGGAAGAAGAAACAACATGTAATCTCAGGTGGTCGGTTACCAGTGAGCCCTAAGGCGACCCTTGCATGGTTGGGGTGAGTGGTTGACATTGCAACAACAAAACCATCATTTTATTTTGCGTTTGTTCACTTAATGTTTAAATCAAATCAAATTCAAATCATTAAGGACTATTACTGCCTGTGTCCACTTTTTTACAAAACAAGTTTTTAGCTTAAGTGCAATATCACATGAGGCAGTTTTAAAGTCAACCAGCTCCTGGTAATCTCTTTCAACAAAAATTATTCAATGTTTATGTAATTTTGGGGGATAGTAAGACTCTGTTATAAAAATGTAAGCACTGCCTTCTGTTACAAGACCCTGAGGGCTTATCACACAAGGTATTTTTACAAGCAACTTGAAGGCAACCAACTGCACTGCATGCAAAAGAAACACTTCGGTAACACAAGCAACATTTGTCTATCAACAGTATCGTACTAAAGTTATGTAAACATTTAAATGTGAATCTGGTTGGGTGTTTTTTTTTCATGGAGATTGCCTGGTACTGGCTGCCTGTAAACTGTTTGGTATGAGTGACATGGCCCTTAAAGACACTGGACACCTTTGGCAATTGTCAAAGAGCAGTCTTCTCACTTGGTGTATCTCAACATATGCACAAAATAACAAACCTATAAAAATTTGAACTCAATTGGTCGTCGAAGTTGCAAGATAATAGTGGAAGAAAAAACACCCTTGTCACACGAAGTTGTGTGCTTTCAGATGCTTGATTTCGAGACCTCATGCGTGAGGTCTCAAAATCAATTCAATATTTTACTGAGAAATTACTTCTTTCTCAAAAACTGCTCACAATGTTTTATACTATCAACAGCTCTCCATTGCTCATTAACAAGTAAGGTTTTTTGCTAACAATTATTTTGAGTAATTACCAATAGTGTCCAGTGCCTTTAAGATCGACAGTATCGTGATAGATATCAAAGCTATACCATGTCTCTTTTGTGAGCCATGTTTGTTTATGGATTCTAGTTTTTCAGCTGAAGGGACGCCTTGTGCCGTTGACTCTGAGGAGTGGTCAGACTACTGAACAGATCTCTGCTGACCTGGATGCAGGTTGCTAACACCAAGAACCATGTGAGTAACAAAAGCACCTCAGCTAATCCTTATTGGGTTAACTCTTTGAAGTATCAAACTTTGCAACCCCCCCCCCCCTCCCAATAAAAAAGGGTTAAATTGGGATAATGTTTTACTTTGTTATAAAGCAAAACAATTATATTCCATCTTTTTTCTTTTATAATAGTGCCTTAGTGGCCATTTTCTCTTTTTTGAAACTACAAAGTTGTATGTCTGGTTTTGGCCCCTCAGAAGGTATAACATTACAGACTGGATTACTCCTTGTAAACCCCGGCTAAAAAACACCGGTTCGTTGTGCTGGTTTTACATTTTGAAACTTTTTATCAGGTATAAACAATTAATTTAAAATTGATTATTGTTGTTTCTTTCAGACTAAAAGTCGGTCAGACCATTTCTGGGTGGTAGGGTTGAACGAGAGTCCACAGCAGCTGCGATGCATTCAGTGTAAAGGAGCTCCCTTCCCTCCCACCCTACCCAGACCTGCAGTCTTGGTGCTGCCCTTCCAAATTCCACTGTGTGACCTGGAAACAGAGAAGGGACAGATAGAGGTAATGACTTCTGATTCTGTTGTACAGTGTCTTTGTCTAAGCAGAGATAAAGCCTTGAGTATGCTGCACATCAGTTCTGCATGATGCCAGCATTAGGATGGAAATTCATTGCTCTGTGGTATCAACAGCAATCACATTAAAAAAACTACAAAATGTTCAGAATGATACTGCTTGTGTTTTGTCAAAACATGGAAACATGATAACATCACACCAATTCTTTAACAACTACACTGGCTGCCAGTCTGTCAAAGAATTAACTTCAAAATCATATTGCTTGCCTGGAAAGTTATGACTGACAAGGCACCACTGTATCTCAAGGAACTTCGCTCACCATACAGTCCAAACCGCAATCTTTGATCTACAAACTTTTTCTAACTGTTTCTGAAACAACCAACTCTTATGGCGATCCAAACTCTAATCTAAGCTTCATAGTCTCTGGACACCTGAAAAATCTTGCTTAAAACACACTTGTTCAGCGTTGCGTATGACTGACTCTATGTATAGTGCGTATTTCCACTTAATATTGACAGTGTTGTGTAAATATGGCTTTAATCTGCTATTAATTTTGTACCCTTTATACTCTATAGTTTGCAATATTTTGCATGTACATTTTTTCTTTTCAAAGATAGACGACACTTTGCAAATTTGTATTATTACTATTTGTATTAATATTATGGCAAAATGGTACAATGTGACATGCTTCTTCTGCAAAAACATACTCTAAGAACACATAGGTAAGCCTGTGGTCTTTCATTATAATTGTACTATGTTCTTTAATGTGCACTACATGACACACATGGGAATCGTAACATCAAACACCAACAATAAACATTTAATGTATTTCCATTCATACTTTCTGCATTTCTTCAGGAGGCGTATTGGAGAGCAGACACCTTGAGCAGACATAATGACTACAGTTCATCCCAGGGCTATGAAGAAGACGAGATGAACAAAGCGCATGCTGAGAGGGAAAAGCAAGATAGCATTATGAAACTCTTTGCAGTGAGTAATACAGGCATGCAACTTTTCCTCGGATCAGCTGATTTCCTCTTTTTTTATTCTCAGTTTTATAAAAATTAAAAAATACTCTACAAAATCATTGAAATTTTTGCAATTTCCTCTTTTCTGGTGAAGTTACAGTTGCATGCCTGGTAATAGCAGGAATCAAATAATAACAAAAAGGTTTTGCAAGTATACGGATACAGAGAGAGATATGTTAACCATAAACATTCACGTTTGGAAATGCGTCCGATATTGTTTTACAATCATAGAGTTACATGTCACTTGGGGGTTCTAGCGTTCAACATGGTGACGCCTGGGCGGTGAATGAAGTACTGTACACGTTGCACTTCAAAATATGATGAAGATATTATGTTTATCCTTCTTTCCTCAAATATGTATACCATTATCAGCAATATAGTGGGGAATGTTGTTAATCCAGGACAAATATACAACTAAACTTCTGCAAAACTGTATCTGTTTTTCTACTACCTGTATGAGCGCGCCTGTATCCGTTTTTAATGTGCATCGACGCCACAGTTACAGGTCTTGAGCAAACGTAAAGTCTTGACGAGAGTGTACGCCTCCTCATATGTGTATGTAGACTTGCGAAACCTCTCTATTGTTTTCATCTATAATAATTAGAACATGAAGAAACATGAAGAGAAATTAGAAAATTTTTTAAAGCACAGTACTGCCAAAGGTGCACAAGAAAGAACCAAATAAGTAATCAACTGGATGCAACCAAAACTGGATAAAATTGGACTGGTTTGGGACAGCTATTTTGAACAGAAAGGTCTTTTAATTGGACTTAAACTACTGTAGGGGGTAGAGATGTTTGAATGTTTCTTGGAAGAGTATTCCAAACGTAACTTGTAGTACTGCAAGTTAAGTTGCTTTTTGTACTTTTTTCAGTCATTTGTTATGGGTATTTTACAAAAAAATGTTCAGTTGAATTTGTACTGTATAAACAACTAAATATTATTATTCAATGATTTGTTTGCAGTTGGCGTGTCGCACAGACAGGGAGTATCGCGCTGCAGAGATCTGTCAGCTAATGACGTCCCAGCATGCTGTGTCCCTCGCCATAAAATATGCCAGCAGATCACGCAGGATGGCACTGGCCGAGCGACTCAACCTTTTGGCGCAGCAGATGATGGAAGAAGAAATGGCTGCCATGGAAATGGAGCAGGAGGAAGAAGAGGAGAAGCCTGATGGGTATCAAGCACCTCAAAAAGCGTAAGTCACATTTGAAGCATGTGAACAAACAGTAATATCATAAACCTTGTATATAATTGTTCCTGTTATCTCCCCATCAACCAAATTTTTAAAAACAAGCATTGATTATTGTACACATAAAATGAAGACCAAACCCCAGCATGCTTGACACACTTGACGTATTTTACTAATAAACAGGATTAATGAACATGCAGGTGGAAACGTCATCTTTATGGCCATCTGATAATTTATCAACATTTTAGGAATTCCAAAGAGCCGCTCAGCAGAGAATAAGGCTTTCTGCTGAGCAAAATTTTTGAGGTAAACAATTAAACAATTACATGGCCTCCACACTGTTTGTTTTTTTGTTTTAGTACATTTTTCCTTTGGTAATCAACTCTCTGAAATTTGCTGATTGTACCCAATACATTTTATCTTATGCAGATTAGGGCCTAATTTCATGTCTCTACTTACTGCAGCATTCTGCATTTACAGCCCATAGAATCAAGCGCTTTATGAGGCACCTTAAAGGAACATTACAGAATTGGTTTTTGCTAACAAAACAGTTGCTGGCAGTGTAAGCACTTTATGTAATCCACCATATACATAAACTGACAAACCTGTAGAAGTTTGAGATTGATCGGCCATCTGGTTCACGAGAAAAATAAATAGTGAAAAACCAATTACACATTTGCATGAAATCATATAGATTCAACAAATGAATAAAACGCTCACTGAGCGATAAACTCCAATCGGAAAATTAGTTTATTCATTTCTCATCAAATATGGCATTTCAGACAGAAATATTTCAAGGGATGTTTCTACTATCATCATCATTAGACCGTGTAAGTTTTATGTAAATCTGTGATCAAAAGTATATTTTACAAGTTTTTTTCTACCAATTCTGTAATGTTCCTTTAAGTGCAGAATTCTGTGGTACGCAGTGCCATGAAATTGGGCTCAGATATGATCTTGTAACAGATGTACTTTTCACGACTGCGAATTTCAGAGGCTGATTTATTTATCATTATTTTTCAGCAATGCTTCCATATAACCGTACCAAGAATCTTATTATTTATTTGCCTTGTCACATTTGATCCATCCACTTTACCGTAGAGAGTATGGGCCATGTTAGTGGATTATTTTCGGCACAACTTTCAATGGCAGTGGACAGTTGTCAAGGAGAACCTTGAACTTTTCCTTGCGCATGTTTCCTTCTTACTAAGGATCTAGCCTATTTCAAGAGGAGTCTAATTCAACGTTCTCTTTTATTGTAGCCTTGTAACTTGAGTGGCACATTTAGCCTGGTTAAGGGGAATTTGCCACACCAAAAAGTGAAAAGAGAGTTCCTCGTTTCCATGAGTGCAAGATACACTATTTTTCCCCAAACTGAGTTATGACCGTTTACTGACATTGCAATGTCATTGTTGTGTCTATCTCTGTAGGAGTGACAGAAGCGCGTCTGAATGGTCAACCATATCTCGATCAAGACTTCCCAATCGCCAGGCATTAAGACAAGATGAGGAACAGGATGAGGAGGCTGAGGTAGAAGAAGGGCATCAACCGATGGATGAGGATGGTGAAGATGATGAAGATGCTGATGTTGGAGATGAAGGGATGCCTGAGATGAAATCAAGACAAACTCCCTCGCTGGTCATCAAACCCAAGAAAGGTACAGCATAGGAATTTTCTGTTGATTTTCTATCTTTACGAATGGAAATCCTAATGACAACAGCCACAACTTGCAAAGGTCATAAGTGGAAATGTTACAGTCTTGCACATAATGGGTTCTCTGGAGAGTATACTTATTCATATTCAATAGCTTGATTGAAGCATTAGGAAAGAAGCTGCAATAATTACTTTGAAATAGATTTTAATGTTTTCAAGAAAAGACCATGTAAATAAACAGTTTCATGTTCTGGTAAGTTTGTTATCACGCTTGGTGAAAAGTTTCTTGAGGACATAAATCAAATCAAGTTAAAAGTAATTCTTTGAACAATGACCAGAAACATCATTGTTGATCATGAGCAATGCAGTGTCTTTTTACATTTTGCAACTGCAAAGTTGCATTCCTGATCCTTAAACTCAACGTTTTGGTCCTCACTCTTTGATGTCTTTTTTCCCCTAAGATATGCATCCCAAGTCTGCTCTACCAAGCAGTCAACCAAGGAAGAACCCTTTCAAGAAGAACTCCTCTGAATCTCAGGTGGCTAGCAAAGGAAGTAGCGTCTTCGATAACATGAAGAAGACATCTAAGATCAAACTCAAAAGCCGTAAGTCAGTGACAATTTTATTTGATGTTACAGACACCATTGTATTCTCATGGCCATCAAATCATTGTGTCTTTACTTCAGAAATTGAACACCTTGTGAGGTCGCACTTCGATGCTTGTGAAAAACACCGGATAACAGCCTTTCCGGGTTTTCTTATGTCTTTTCTGATTATTGTGCATTGACTCTGTCCATCAAC
Organism: Pycnopodia helianthoides; assembly: GCA_032158295.1. Taxonomy (NCBI): domain Eukaryota; kingdom Metazoa; phylum Echinodermata; class Asteroidea; order Forcipulatida; family Asteriidae; genus Pycnopodia; species Pycnopodia helianthoides. The sequence goes on from CM063243.1 coordinate 14,467,570, forward strand.
TAACAGTACTTTGCAAGATTTTATATTTCCTCGCATCAGTGCAACATGGTCAAAACTGAGTTTGGTCATAAAGTTGCATCTTGCACGTCTAGAAAGACACGACTGAAAATACACAACTTGATCCATGCAACATCAATTGGTTTGGCGCTGACATTCAGGAGTTTTAAACTCCGAAGAAAGTGTTTGCAATGAGGTTGTAACTCATCATATGACGGTGTTGTACATTTACTTAATACATTACAATTTTCGTTTTTATAGGACAAAGCATTCATGTCCTGTCCTTCAGTTAGCCTTCACAATTATTATCACAGTAGTGTGTGCTCCTTATTTTTTAAGTCAAGTTTTCAAATAAGGTTTTCGTTTGTGGTTTTTTATCATCAGCTCCTGAAAAGCCAATTGAGTCCAAAGTGAAGAAAGGCAAGACCCAGGCTACTTTATTCGGCAACATGAAGTCACCCAAACAAAAGGAGAAAGATGACAACACTAAGGCGAAAACGGATACTTCCGCTGCAGTCAAGAAGTAAGTTCCATGTGCCTGAATTGGCGTGAGGGATGATTGTCATGTTTCAGTATGTTTTGTTCATTTCAGTTTTATTCTTACAGAACATAACCTTTAACACAAATTTGTTAATGAATTTGTACAACTTTACTTGGTGCGAAGTTTGTTCGAGAATCAATCCTCCTGATATATGTTTCTGTCTGCATTGGTGTTATCTTTAAACAAAATTGTTCTTTTGTATGTTTGATCTGCTGCTATTTCAGGCAATTTGTATAAGTATCACTTCATGTGATTATGTCATTTGTAAAAATGAAAATGTAAAATTGATGCGCATTGAAATTAATCCCAGCTTAGAAATAAGACTATTTGCTTTGACCATTTGACAACAAACAAAACTGCCTACTTTTCTTTAAAAAAAAAAAAAAAAAGATTTCATAACCTAAAACCTTGCATATCTTGTCTCCTGAACAAAGTTATTTTAATATTTTGGCAACATTTTGTTTTTTTCAGAGCGCCGTCTGGATTTGCCTACTGGCTGTCTGAGAACCAGCCAAGTCTAGCTGAGGAGAGTCCTGAGCTATCAGAGGCTGATCTGGTCAAACTGGCCATGCAGAAGTGGAGATTGCTCACATCAGAAGAGAAAAAGGTTGTGCTACATTGGGGATTCGCTTATAACATACTAAGCAAGTCTTGCCCAAATTCAAACATTCATCATCATCATCATTTAGGCTGTGTTCATCCAGTGTCGATTTAGCCCTCCTTATGAAAATGCCATTCATTTCTATTTCTTGCAGTTCTGGTCCATGTTGTTCCTGCATATACCCTGATGTCATCTCTCCATCTTCTTCTCTGTCTACCTCTTTTCCTTTTCCCTGTCCTTGGTTGCCAATCCATTATTCTTGTTCTCCATCTATTGTCATTTCTTCGGGCAGTGTGTCCAGCCCATCTCCATTTAGCTTGTTTTATTGTCCTTATGATGTCTCTTACTCCAGTTTTGTTTCGTATTTCAAAACAAATTCAAACATTGGGACCCTTTTAAGTGCCCGATTTTGTATCATTCTCACATTAATGTACATGGGAACCCAAGGTTCTTAGAAATGCTTTAATATGTGTGTGTGGTTTGCACGGTCTTTATTACTTAATGCTAAACTAAGACAATGTCTTTTACTGTGTTTTCTTATTTCCTGCCATTCCAAGTATTGTAACCAACTTGAAGCTGGAAGGTAAACTAGTTGGATACCTGTGTTCATCATTGCTGTTTAATTAATAAATATGGCCAAAGCATGAAAATATGGCAACAGCATCATGAAGCAGGGTGTGCAATGAGGGATCCAGCCAGATTTAAACACTCCCCTTCCCTTGAAAAATGGCCAGTCTTATATTTCTTAGGTCTGACTTTGCCTTTAACAAGAGCTATTTGTACTAAAGACTGAATGACGGTGTTTGTTTCGTTTGTTGTAGGAATGGGGAGCCAGGGCTAAGGAATCCATTCAACCCTCAGAATCCGACGCAGATCCCAAAGAGAACAACATACAAGATACTTTCACTGAGGGAAAGAAGCGTAAGCTATCAACAGATGATGAGGTCAAGCAGGGGTCAGAGAAGAGGGTCAAAGGCCCAGGCAAAGTCAAGAATCAGGATGGGGTTGCACCAAAGAAACCGCTGCTGTCGTCAACAAATTCAAAACTTTCCGGGTTTGCCTTCAAGAAGGATTAGTTTGTACATTGAGTAATCAATTACTTATCATTTTCCCTTGCATAGTTTCTCGCTATTCAACAACCAAGCAGCAGATCCATGACTTTTTCTAATTCCTGGAATTGAACCTTTGGGCCTGTGCCTTATCTCCTCTTTTTAAGTAGTCTACCAGGCTTGTTAGTTGACATGTTGTGTTATCATGTAAATTCTTACCGTTTATAAATGTCAACTTTAAGATTCATAATGATTATTGAAGTCATTTAACCAATTAGAGACCATAGCAGCCACAAGAAGCTTGTACTAACATGCTGCAAATGGCCACAAGATTTGACCTACTTCCACACAACCAAAAAGGTCAAAGTAAAAGTCATGTCCTAAGTTTATATTTTCAAATGTTTCCCATGTTAACATTATTGACTACATTTCAAAAAATTAAATCCAAAATTCCTTTTTTATATAATTTTATGCCAGAAACATCTGCGATATTAGCCATGTCTGGGCATCTGCACAGATGCTGATTATACAGAAATTAATATTTCTAAAGAGGAACAATTGTACACATTTCACTAGTGTTCATTTAACAGTATTTATTGTAAAATAAAATAAAGAATTAAGAGGGGGGTGGGGGAGTAGTTTGAGATACTTTGAGAGGCAACTACAGTTTAAAGGTTCTACATGACAATTGTTTTCATTTGTTCATGTATTCATTTGACCACAAAATACATGTTTAAATGGTGTTTTAAAGTATACTGAATTTATATTTAAGTTCAAAAGCAAGTTCAAAGAAATTAACAAAATTTGTGTAAAATTGTGTGCTGTTTTGTTGTTCAAATAACAATATTTTATGTTAAATGATCTCAACTGGTTTACCAGACAAGCCATATTCAACAATCAGCACAATTAATCAAATATTATCTGCTCTGGCAAAACTTGAAAAGGTCAAAAATTGACCCGGGAACCACATTAAGATTTGCATGTCACCACATGGAGCATTTTCTCTAGATTCTGATGGAAAATAAACAATCTGAAATGTTGTTTTGGGTATTGTTAACTTTCTTGATAATTACCAAAATCCCACTTTTTAAAATTGGGTCAAAGCTGAAGGTTTTGGCAGAGCCAGTCACATATGTCAGTAACCCTCAAATGAAGACAAATAAATAAATAAACATTTCAAAAATACTTTGCTATCATAATTTAGAAACTCAGGTATCCGGTTATTAAAAATTAGTTCTCATGATCTTCAGTTAGCACAAATTTCTTTTTATTTTTTTTTTTTTCATGATTTTGCTTCTGAGATATATTGGGCATAAACAATTCATGAAAGATGTGAACTGACCATCAAAAGAAGAAAAAACATATCAGGTTTTGTGTTTAAAGACACTGACACTTTTGGTAATTACTCAAAATAATTGTTAGCATAAAAACTTACTTGGTAACGAGCAATGGAGAGCTGTTGATAGTATAAAACATTGTGAGAAACGGCTCCTCTGAAGTAACGTAGTTTTTGAGAAAGAGGTAATTTCTCACTCAAATAATAAAAGACTTCTAGCTGAAGCCTTTTATTATGCATCTGAAAGCACACAAAGTAATGCAACAAGGGTGTTTTTCTGTCATTATTCTCTTGCAAATTCGATGACCAATTGAGCCCAAATTTTCACAGGTTTGTTATTTTATGCATATGTTGGGATACACCAAGTGAGAATACTGGTCTTCGACAATTACCAAACGTGTCCAGTGCCTTTAAAGCCCAGTTTTACATTTTGTACAAGAAGTTCAGGGTGTTTCACTTTAGTCATAAGTTGTTGTTGTTGTTTTTTTGTATGATAATCAATCCTCTGGATAAAATAACTTGATTGAAATTTACGACACAACATAATGTGGATGGCATAAGTTTAAGGACAAGTTGTATTTCATAGTGTTAATGTCAGTAACGAACCGATGTATACAAAGGAAAAAGATTAAATAAACGGATAAAAAGATATTAAAAACTGTTTTAATATGTATTTTTTCTGAGTGATGTTACTTGAGATTAGCTAAAGAAATAGGAGATTCACAGTAAAATGCGAAAAACCAAAACTCTCAACCGTCCAAGGAATTTGTGTCTTTGAATGATCATGTAATGTTCATGATTATATATCTCATAATTATGTTCCCGGAATTGTTTTAAAAAAAAAACATCCGGTGGAGTTTGGAGCTCTAGAGCTGGATTAAGACAACATTTAAGTTTGTTTTAATTGAAGGAGACGAGCCCGTCCAAACCACAGCTAGCTTTTTTTTTCCTTTATGAGGTCCTGGTTGAGAATAGCACTGGCTTCAAGAGCGAAAAAGTGACGAAGGACTTTCGCGGGCAGTAAAAGTGTTGTCGTCAGCATAATGGCAAGTTTAGAAAGAAAACAATTAGGCGGGACATTAGGTACAGAAGCGTTAGGGCCTAAAGGGACATTGAGAGAAGAAGAAAAAAGGTCATAATTATGACTTAGATCTCATAATTATGACTTGGCATAAAATCATACTCAAAAACTTAGGGCCTAAACGTATTTATGATTTAGCAAAAGTCCGAAGCATGCAAAGTAAGTTTATATATTTATGAGATGTAAGTCATATAATATGATATAAAAGTCATAAATATGACTCACTAAGTCTTAAAGGCACATTACAGAATTGGTAAGAAAAAAACGTGTAAAATGTATTTTTGATCACAGATTTACATAAAACTTACACTGTCTAATGACCTTTTTTATTCCAGAGTCATTATAAAACGAATAAGGTGGGAAATTGAATTATTATCAGAAATGTGTGGTTGTGGCAAGAAACTGAAATATTTTCGGTTAGGTTTTTCATGGGGGCCCACAATGAAACAGTGGTAACGTTCACAAAGTATACTGCGAACTTGACGAACCCTAGCCCTATAAGAAATAATGACAATTCCCTGGAAAAAGCGGAGGTCCGGGAAAAAAATGCTGTGTTTGACATCCACTTTTAACTGGTCAATTGCTTGTGAAGTTCACCTCTTTTTTGATGAGTGTTGGACTTTATTTCCCTATAAAAAATACTTTGATCACCTCAGTGGTGGTAATACTAATAGAATAGAAGTTGCTCTTGAGAACATAAAGCAGCTGCTCTTGTAAATAAAAATGACTGCTTTCAAAAATAAATTTAGCGATGGCACTAATGGGCTTTTGTAATAAACAACTTTTAAAATGAATTTCGAAATTATCTATAATATTATTTGTGCAATTGTACTGTGTCATGTGTAGGTTTTCTGTTTGAAAATAAGTCAAATGGCGCCCTCACATGGTAGCCTAGTATGTGTTTTGGCTTTCGCTCGTCCCCAGCGCCTTGCCTTAAATCCAAAGGCGCTGGGGTGGGCAAACGTATCGTTAACGTTAATGCTCAGTCCCATGCTCAGTCCCATCATGCATCACACTCACACTGCAAGCACTGCACGCATGACGTACTTCCTGAACAAGAATATGTGCAAGCTGATTAAGCCCATCCCAGCGGTCCTGGATAGTCCGCTGGGGCCGAGCGAAGTTTTGGCTTTGCACTGGTCATCATGGCGTTCATGGTTACCTAACCCTTTTCTGGGTTAACAAAGGCATTGGACCATCGTCTACGTCCATGATTGATAGATCGAAGTCTAGTTTCCCTTCACTATGTAAAAACTATTTTATGTTTTATTACAGCAGATTACAGCAGATTGCTGACACAAATACAGTTCAGTGTGTGACAGAAAGGATACCCGTCTTGAATGACAAAAAGGTAAATGTAAACACATGTTAAAATGCTATATAAAGTGTGTTTTTGGACCTCCATGGTTTTTTGGCAATTTACACTTACACTTACACTTAAGATTTGATGGGATTTTTAGTATTGTAGGCTTATGCCTTTTAACACCCCATATCCATTTTCATAAGGTATCTGTCAAAGCTGTTTTTGAACTGATTTGTTGTCCAAGCATTGACCACTTTGGCTGGGAGTCTATTCCAGTTATCCTACTACTCGCTGTGTGAAGAAGTGCTTTCTGAGATTGAGCCCTTTGTTTAGCCTTTTCTTGAAGAGCTTCATGTCATGTCCTCTTGTACTACTTGTTTGTGAGAATGTGAAAAGACTTCTGGCATCTATATCCACAAGCCCCTTTAGAATCTTGAATGTTTCGATGAGGTCCCCTCACACTCTTCTTACTTCCAGGGGAAAGAGGTCAAGTTCCCTCAATCTTTCTTCATACGCCTTCTCTCTCAGACTAGGTACTAGCTTTGTGGCTCTTCTCTGCACTTTCTCCAAACTTAATTCTTTCTGTAGGTTGGCACCATGTGAACAATATCAAGGTGTGTCTGATGTAGACAGTAATGGGCTGTATCTTCAAATTTTGACATTTTCTGTCGTACTACAGAAAATGTCAATTTTGAAAAAGGAGTCAGGCCCAGTATGGGTCTAGTGATGTAGTACGACAGAATGTCAAATTGAAAGGTACGGCCCCGTTACGGGTTGGTCTGATGTAAGCTTTGTACAGGATAGCAAAACTTTCCCTATCAATGTACTTGAAGGTCCTAATGATTCTAAGGCTCTGCATTGCTTTTCCAGCAGCTTTTGTACACTGTAGGGTGGGTTTACAGTCTCTTGTAAGGTACCCTCCAAGATCCTTTTCTTCATTTTCTGCTTGGATTTTTACCCCATTTAAGATGTAGCTTCTGAGTGGGTTGTCCTTGCCCATGTGCATACACTTACGTTTTGAAGCATTAAATCTGAGCAACCAGGTATCGGACCACTTCTCCAGGTATGCAAATCTTGCTGTAGGTTATTTCCCCCGTTTGTACTTTCTTTCGAGACTTTATTGTAGAGCTTTGTGTCATCGGCAAACAATTTGGATGTAGATGTTACAATATCCGGCAGGTCGTTGATGTAAAGAATGAATAGTATTGGTCCTAGCACAGATCCTTGTGGTACGCCACTCAATACATCGCCCAGTTTGATAGATTGCCTCTTAATTGTAACCAATTTCTCTGTGGTGGTGCCTTTGTTTAAGCATTTCAAATGAAAAGTATAAATGGATATGAGAAATGCATCACAAAACGTTGAATGTTCACAATCTCAAAAATATAAATAGGCCATCCCTCAGCTTTCCCTGGTTTTGTTGGATTCAGGACTTCATTATTTAGAACATGGGTTGTTAATACAATGGTAATAGATTGTAAGTTTTTATTGGTATAGAACCAATCATGTGATGTGCCACAAAGACACTACATCATAGGCCCTTTTCGAATTCACGGCTTCGGCTCAAAAATCGGCTCAGGCTAGCTAGGCGCCCTCAGTTATTTTAACTTAGGCATGCTTTGCGGTCAGGGCTTCAGACAAGAAAACTGGGCCTGAAGCCCAATCCAGAGCCGTGGATTTGAAAAAGGCCATACATGGCTGAGGGTACATGAGTGATGTGCCCCATGGGGTACATTACCTTGATTGTGCCCACCCTTGGTCGTTTCCAGCACCTTGCACAATAATATTATAAATAGCCTCGTGTTCAAGGTTCTAATTACGCTCATTACCAGAAATTTGTGAACGGACCTCTACGCATGCGCCGTCTTCACTCAAACATCCCCTTTGGGTTTACATAACGTTTGCACATAAAACGGTCATTTAATCGCTTTAGCTGCTGAAAATACTAAGTGTAAATAGCCTATGTGAACTTGTCCTTTGGCTGAAATGCTTTTTTAAACACCAATTTAATGATCCACACAATGGCACTTGAAATGCCTTTTATTGGTTGTAGTTTTGTCTAATTAAGCAAAATATAAAGCGAAATAAAAAAACAACAACTTCATTTTTGCTTTGCTTTGAAGATTAATCTCCAACTCTACAGTCTTTCACTGAGCATGTAAACGGAGATGAAAAATCCTACAAAACTGAGAGTTGGTTGGTCTGAAACATCCTGGGCATGAGACTTCAGAAAATGCTTCAAAATTGGGACACACTTTTAGATTGTCTAGTTTTTAAATCAATGACTGTTTGTACAGCTGATAAAGCCTAATTTTTGACACCCAAAAACCTACAACTCGGATAATTGCTTTGTGTGTTGTAATATTTTAGATTCAAATTCTCAGTTCTCTTTCGTTTTAAAGTCTTAAGTGCAACATTGCCTGATGTTGACTTAATGTGGGTTATACAGGTCTGGTAAGGAAAAGAACTTCATTTTCAAACAGTTTTATTCAGTTGGTTGAGCTTTTGTTGGTTAACTATAAAGCTGGAGACTATCAGTACGCTCTTATCGAAACATTGAGTTGTCACATTAGTGTATTGTTTTAGAGCCATCACAACTCACAAAAGAGATTTTATGCACAAGGTGTTACCCAAAAACCTTACTAGATTGTATCTCCACCATGCAAGGTTTCCAATCCTACTCATATTCATGGTGTTACTGCAAACCTTACTAGATTGTATCTCCACCATGCAAAGTTTCAAATCCAACTGTAATTTTGAACACAACAAATCAATGTGACTGATTGTGAGTGTCATGAAATGGTTAGGAAACAATTTGGCCTAAAACAACATTGGACTGCAAAAATGTTTTAAATATGGGATGCAATTTTCATTTGAAGATAAAATGTTTATCATGGGAAAAACTAGGTGACCGTGATTTACACCTAGGCTCAGAAGTATGAAGCTCAGTACACGTAGTAACATTAGCTTCAAATTTGCAATTCTGAAGAAGTATAGACCATGCAGTGATTTGTTGGTGAAGGCCTCATTGAATCCTACCTGGAGGTTTTAATCAGAAAGATTCAACCTTGACTTCATTAAGATTTTTAAAATCATATTATGTTAGCTGCATATTTTGTTATATCTGATACATTTTTACATGCTTATTTCTCCCACCTTGCAAGGTAGCACAAGTAAGACATGATTCAAGCATGATATAGATGTTCAGAAGCAACTATTTGTAGTTTCTCAGGCCATTGGGTTGGAAGATAATCAATGTATTTTGGAAATTAAAAAGATCTAATAAAGAATAAAGGTTTTACTTTTCTCTAATCCAATTATATTTTTACATGAAAAATAAAGTAATCTAAGAATGTATGTTAAATCGTACAGATGTTACAACCACATGGTGACCTTAACTTCCAGCCAACAATACAGCTACAACACATCATGACCCAAGCAACCATTATTGCCAGCCAGTCAAAAGGTAAGTACAATTACAGTCAAAAGGTAAATGCAATGAGGTATGTTTAAAGGAACATTACAGAATTGGTAAGAAAAAACTTGTAAAATATACTTTTTGATCACAGACTTACATAAAACTTACACGGTCTAATGATGATGATAGTAGAAAACATCCCTTGAAATATTTCTGTCTGAAATGTCATATTTGATGAGAAATGAATAAACTAATTTTCCGATTGGAGTTTATTGCTCAGTGAGCGTTTTATTCATTTGTTGAATCTATATGATTTCATGCAAATGTGTAATTGGTTTTTCACTATTTTCTCGTGACCCATATGGCCGATCGATCTCAAACTTCTACAGGTTTGTCAGTTTATGTATATGGTGGATTACATAAAGTGCTTACACTGCCAGCAACTGTTTTGTTAGCAAAAATTGATTCTGTATTGTTCCTTTAATATTAAAGAAAAGGAACAGTCTTTGATATCTTTGTATTCTTTCCTTTAATAAAACAGAACAGTAGAGTTAGAAATGTGAGGCAAATTTGCAACCCATCAGTATACAAAAATTGGTTTGCAAAAATACTGTTACTTAAAAATTTAGACAATGTAAACTACAAAATCTAAGGCTCAAAATTTACACTGGACCGCAGGCCCTAGGCCAGTGATTTAAGTGTAGGGCTAGTAAACTCTTAAGATAAATGTTCTTTTAGTTTATATATTAAACTGTGCAGATAGTTTTTATTCTCATTTTGGTACTGGTCTTCTGACAATCTTGTTGGTCCAGTAACAGTTTTAGTCTACAAACCCAGCAGTCTTGTGAAGTTTCCGAATTTGAGCCCCGGAAACTGTTCACTGTGAAATCATATTGCATATCATTCTAAGGTTGTGGGCAATCATGTTGGTTGGTGTCATACAATTCCATCATAAGCTCTGCCCACCCAACACAGTTTAGCTCCAACAATTATTGGAAAGCCAAATGAAAAATTTATCAGCAACCTTTTTTCATGATTTACTTGAGACATTTTTAAGTTAATGAACTTTGTTTCACATTAAGTTTTGTAAAGACCCAAGGTCTCATTACAAATGTCCACCTGAACATGCCAGCTTTAGAGCCAGACGCAGCTTAAAAACTAAGCTTACAAGAACATTTTAAACATGTGATGCTATTGACTTTCCAACAGGTTAGGAATTATGACTGTAGATACTACAATGTAATGCTCTGGAAAAAATGTATGTAATCAAATGGAGAATACAGCATATAACTGTAACTCAGTTCTGTTGTTTCTGATGCACAAAATATCGTCGATCTCTGTGCCTCCCAAATCAAGTCATAAACAGTAGATTCTAACAAAGCTGTCTTGCAGCATCACTGCATTTCAAAAAGTAATTAGAATTGAAACTCTACAATTTGTTTGTTTTGAAATCAAAAGAATTACAACAATTTTCAAGTGGCAATTTGGCAACTGAGAGTACAGTTTATGTTTAAAAAAAAATTAAGCAAGAAATGATGTTTATATTATTACAGGATTACACATCAAATCAAGTGTCAGCCTCTATCTAATACATGGCAAACAAACAGCACAGAAACAGCCACACCATGACTCAGGCACCCTTTATAGTCAATAGGCCTATGATATGTTTGATGTCAGCCAAGTTTTCAGTCTGAACGATCATCTATGCAGCTACATGTAGAGCAACAAAACTGTGCTGTTTATGCAAGGACAAGATAGAAGGTACTTTAAGATTTTATAAGAAGACCTCTGGAGAATGCAACAATAAAATTCACCAACATAACATTTCTCCTAAACTTTCATAAAAGTTGAAGAGTTGAATAACTCCTGGATGGAAACTAAAACCAAAGGTTTAAACAGCATTTACTTTCCTTCAGATGGCTAAAATGGTCTTTGAACAACCAACTAACACTCTGGCACTGATATTTTCTTTTTAATGGTTTTGGTTTTGGCTGTTTGACTGACACATATTAGTTTTATAATCAAGCAAGAGCTGAATCAAAACAGTCAATCACAAAGCTTGTACATGGATGACAAAATTGGCATAAAACTGGGAGATGTTTTTGAAACGTCAAGCGTACAAGTAAGACCTTACTGCAAGTTATAAACCTGGTCTTTCAGACCATGTGATTTAGTCAAAACACTTATATGTTGCACTTTAAACCTTGCAGGGTGAATGACGAAGGACGAAGGATGAAGGATGAGGATGGAGGATGGAGGACGGATGACGGAGGCTGAGAACGGAGGCAAAGGATGAAGGATGAATGACAAGCCAAGTGTCAACTGTGCTCCATCCTTACAGCATGTGACTCAGACACCCATTGCAGCTTCCTGGTTGATTTCAGCCAGGTTTTCAGTTTGCCATCTGTACATCTATAGCAACACAACTCGAATGTTACCAAAGAACAAAGTGTCATGAAAAAGGTACACTCAGTTTCTACTAGATGATGTCTGCAGATTGCAACTCTCTGCACGAAGTGTTCATTATAAAATCAATTCTCCCTAATATAGAGGTTTTCACAAAAGGAAA